>JAZKLR010000047.1:600000-1110745 GCA_037103525.1 Ganaspis brasiliensis | reverse complement strand
AAAGTTTGAAATTAGATCTAGAAACACGGAAAATAATTGATATTTGGCTAAAAATTTTTTTGTGTTTTTTGCAAATTTTTTCTGGCGAGGCGAAAATTGATGGAATTTTAATTTTTTGACAAGTTTAAACTAATGCGCAGTCGATTAATTTTTGTACAATTTTGTTTGGTAATATATGAAAAAGTTTGAAATTAGATCTAGAAACACGGAAAATAATTGATATTTGGCTAAAGTTTTTGTAGTGTTTTTTGCAAATTTTTTCTGGCGAGGCGAAAATTGATGGATTTTTAATTTTTTTTCAAGTTTGAACTAATGCGCAGTCGATTAGTTTTTGTACAATTTTGTTTGGTAATATATGAAAAAGTTTGAAATTAGATCTAGAAACACGGAAAATAATTAATATTTGGCTGAAAATTTTTTACTGTATATTGCCAAATTTTTCTGGCAAGGCAAAAATTGACTAAATTTTCATTTTTTGACAATTTGAATGTAAGGCGCAGTCGCTTAATTTTTGTACAATTTTGTTCGTTAATATATGAAAAAGTTTAAAATTAGATCTAGAAACACGGAAAATGATTGATATTTGGCTAAAGTTTTTGTAGTGTTTTTTGCAAATTTTTTCTGGCGAGGCGAAAATTGATGGATTTTTAATTTTTTTTCAAGTTTGAACTAATGCGCAGTCGATTAGTTTTTGTACAATTTTGTTTGGTAATATATGAAAAAGTTTGAAATTAGATCTAGAAACACGGAAAATAATTGATATTTGGCTGAAAATTTTTTACTGTATATTGCCAAATTTTTCTGGCAAGGCAAAAATTGACTAAATATTCATTTTTTGACAATTTGAATGTAACGCGCAGTCGCTTAATTTTTGTACAATTTTGTTTACTAATATATGAAAAAGTTTGAAATTAGATCTAGAAACACGGAAAATGATTGATATTTGGCTGAATATTTTTTAGTGTATTTTGCCAAATTTTTCTGGCAAGGCGAAAATTGATGGAATTTTAATTTTTTGACAAGTTGAAACTAATGCGTACTGGGTTAATTTTTCTACAATTTTGTTCGTTAATATATGAAAAAGTTTGAAATTAGATCTAGAAACACGGAAAGTAATTGATATTTGGCTGAAAATTTTTTACTGTATTTTGCCAAATTTTTCTGGCAAGGCAAAAATTGACTAAATATTCATTTTTTGTCAATTTGAATGTAACGCGCAGTCGCTTAATTTTTGTACAATTTTGTTCGTTAATATATGAAAAAGTTTGAAATTAGATCTAGAAACACGGAAAATAATTGATATTTGGCTAAAAATTTTTTTGTGTTTTTTGCAAATTTTTTCTGGCGAGGCGAAAATTGATGGAATTTTAATTTTTTGTCAAGTTTAAACTAATGCGCAGTCGATTAATTTTTGTACAATTTTGTTTGGTAATATATGAAAAAGTTTAAAATTAGATCTAGAAACACGGGAAATAATTGATATTTGGCTGAAAATTTTTTACTGTATTTTGCCAAATTTTTCTGGCAAGGCAAAAATTGACTAAATATTCATTTTTTGACAATTTGAATGTAACGCGCAGTCGCTTAATTTTTGTACAATTTTGTTCGTTAATATATGAAAAAGTTTGAAATTAGATCTAGAAACACGGAAAATGATTGATATTTGGCTGAATATTTTTTAGTGTATTTTGCCAAATTTTTCTGGCAAGGCGAAAATTGATGGAATTTTAATTTTTTGACAAGTTGAAACTAATGCGTACTGGGTTAATTTTTCTACAATTTTGTTCGTTAATATATGAAAAAGTTTGAAATTAGATCTAGAAACACGGAAAGTAATTGATATTTGGCTGAAAATTTTTTACTGTATTTTGCCAAATTTTTCTGGCAAGGCAAAAATTGACTAAATATTCATTTTTTGTCAATTTGAATGTAACGCGCAGTCGCTTAATTTTTGTACAATTTTGTTCGTTAATATATGAAAAAGTTTGAAATTAGATCTAGAAACACGGAAAATAATTGATATTTGGCTAAAAATTTTTTTGTGTTTTTTGCAAATTTTTTCTGGCGAGGCGAAAATTGATGGAATTTTAATTTTTTGTCAAGTTTAAACTAATGCGCAGTCGATTAATTTTTGTACAATTTTGTTTGGTAATATATGAAAAAGTTTAAAATTAGATCTAGAAACACGGAAAATAATTGATATTTGGCTGAAAATTTTTTACTGTATTTTGCCAAATTTTTCTGGCAAGGCAAAAATTGACTAAATATTCATTTTTTGACAATTTGAATGTAACGCACAGTCGCTTAATTTTGGTACAATTTTGTTCGTTAATATATGAAAAAGTTTAAAATTAGATCTAGAAACACGGAAAATGATTGATATTTGGCTGAATATTTTTTAGTGTATTTTGCCAAATTTTTCTGGCAAGGCGAAAATTGATGGAATTTTAATTTTTTGACAAGTTGAAACTAATGCGTACTGGGTTAATTTTTCTACAATTTTGTTCGTTAATATATGAAAAAGTTTGAAATTAGATCTAGAAACACGGAAAGTAATTGATATTTGGCTGAAAATTTTTTACTGTATTTTGCCAAATTTTTCTGGCAAGGCAAAAATTGACTAAATATTCATTTTTTGTCATTTTGAATGTAACGCGCAGTCGCTTAATTTTTGTACAATTTTGTTCGTTAATATATGAAAAAGTTTGAAATTAGATCTAGAAACACGGAAAATAATTGATATTTGGCTAAAAATTTTTTTGTGTTTTTTGCAAATTTTTTCTGGCGAGGCGAAAATTGATGGATTTTTAATTTTTTTTCAAGTTTGAACTAATGCGCAGTCGATTAGTTTTTGTACAATTTTGTTTGGTAATATATGAAAAAGTTTGAAATTAGATCTAGAAACACGGAAAATAATGAATATTTGGCTGAAAATTTTTTACTGTATATTGCCAAATTTTTCTGGCAAGGCAAAAATTGACTAAATTTTCATTTTTTGACAATTTGAATGTAAGGCGCAGTCGCTTAATTTTTGTACAATTTTGTTCGTTAATATATGAAAAAGTTTAAAATTAGATCTAGAAACACGGAAAATGATTGATATTTGGCTAAAGTTTTTGTAGTGTTTTTTGCAAATTTTTTCTGGCGAGGCGAAAATTGATGGATTTTTAATTTTTTTTCAAGTTTGAACTAATGCGCAGTCGATTAGTTTTTGTACAATTTTGTTTGGTAATATATGAAAAAGTTTGAAATTAGATCTAGAAACACGGAAAATAATTGATATTTGGCTGAAAATTTTTTACTGTATATTGCCAAATTTTTCTGGCAAGGCAAAAATTGACTAAATATTCATTTTTTGACAATTTGAATGTAACGCGCAGTCGCTTAATTTTTGTACAATTTTGTTTACTAATATATGAAAAAGTTTGAAATTAGATCTAGAAACACGGAAAATGATTGATATTTGGCTGAATATTTTTTAGTGTATTTTGCCAAATTTTTCTGGCAAGGCGAAAATTGATGGAATTTTAATTTTTTGACAAGTTGAAACTAATGCGTACTGGGTTAATTTTTCTACAATTTTGTTCGTTAATATATGAAAAAGTTTGAAATTAGATCTAGAAACACGGAAAGTAATTGATATTTGGCTGAAAATTTTTTACTGTATTTTGCCAAATTTTTCTGGCAAGGCAAAAATTGACTAAATATTCATTTTTTGTCAATTTGAATGTAACGCGCAGTCGCTTAATTTTTGTACAATTTTGTTCGTTAATATATGAAAAAGTTTGAAATTAGATCTAGAAACACGGAAAATAATTGATATTTGGCTAAAAATTTTTTTGTGTTTTTTGCAAATTTTTTCTGGCGAGGCGAAAATTGATGGAATTTTAATTTTTTGTCAAGTTTAAACTAATGCGCAGTCGATTAATTTTTGTACAATTTTGTTTGGTAATATATGAAAAAGTTTAAAATTAGATCTAGAAACACGGGAAATAATTGATATTTGGCTGAAAATTTTTTACTGTATTTTGCCAAATTTTTCTGGCAAGGCAAAAATTGACTAAATATTCATTTTTTGACAATTTGAATGTAACGCGCAGTCGCTTAATTTTTGTACAATTTTGTTCGTTAATATATGAAAAAGTTTGAAATTAGATCTAGAAACACGGAAAATGATTGATATTTGGCTGAATATTTTTTAGTGTATTTTGCCAAATTTTTCTGGCAAGGCGAAAATTGATGGAATTTTAATTTTTTGACAAGTTGAAACTAATGCGTACTGGGTTAATTTTTCTACAATTTTGTTCGTTAATATATGAAAAAGTTTGAAATTAGATCTAGAAACACGGAAAGTAATTGATATTTGGCTGAAAATTTTTTACTGTATTTTGCCAAATTTTTCTGGCAAGGCAAAAATTGACTAAATATTCATTTTTTGTCAATTTGAATGTAACGCGCAGTCGCTTAATTTTTGTACAATTTTGTTCGTTAATATATGAAAAAGTTTGAAATTAGATCTAGAAACACGGAAAATAATTGATATTTGGCTAAAAATTTTTTTGTGTTTTTTGCAAATTTTTTCTGGCGAGGCGAAAATTGATGGAATTTTAATTTTTTGTCAAGTTTAAACTAATGCGCAGTCGATTAATTTTTGTACAATTTTGTTTGGTAATATATGAAAAAGTTTAAAATTAGATCTAGAAACACGGAAAATAATTGATATTTGGCTGAAAATTTTTTACTGTATTTTGCCAAATTTTTCTGGCAAGGCAAAAATTGACTAAATATTCATTTTTTGACAATTTGAATGTAACGCACAGTCGCTTAATTTTGGTACAATTTTGTTCGTTAATATATGAAAAAGTTTAAAATTAGATCTAGAAACACGGAAAATGATTGATATTTGGCTGAATATTTTTTAGTGTATTTTGCCAAATTTTTCTGGCAAGGCGAAAATTGATGGAATTTTAATTTTTTGACAAGTTGAAACTAATGCGTACTGGGTTAATTTTTCTACAATTTTGTTCGTTAATATATGAAAAAGTTTGAAATTAGATCTAGAAACACGGAAAGTAATTGATATTTGGCTGAAAATTTTTTACTGTATTTTGCCAAATTTTTCTGGCAAGGCAAAAATTGACTAAATATTCATTTTTTGTCATTTTGAATGTAACGCGCAGTCGCTTAATTTTTGTACAATTTTGTTCGTTAATATATGAAAAAGTTTGAAATTAGATCTAGAAACACGGAAAATAATTGATATTTGGCTAAAAATTTTTTTGTGTTTTTTGCAAATTTTTTCTGGCGAGGCGAAAATTGATGGAATTTTAATTTTTTGACAAGTTTAAACTAATGCGCAGTCGATTAATTTTTGTACAATTTTGTTTGGTAATATATGAAAAAGTTTGAAATTAGATCTAGAAACACGGAAAATAATTGATATTTGGCTAAAGTTTTTGTAGTGTTTTTTGCAAATTTTTTCTGGCGAGGCGAAAATTGATGGATTTTTAATTTTTTTTCAAGTTTGAACTAATGCGCAGTCGATTAGTTTTTGTACAATTTTGTTTGGTAATATATGAAAAAGTTTGAAATTAGATCTAGAAACACGGAAAATAATTGATATTTGGCTGAAAATTTTTTACTGTATATTGCCAAATTTTTCTGGCAAGGCAAAAATTGACTAAATTTTCATTTTTTGACAATTTGAATGTAAGGCGCAGTCGCTTAATTTTTGTACAATTTTGTTCGTTAATATATGAAAAAGTTTAAAATTAGATCTAGAAACACGGAAAATGATTGATATTTGGCTGAAAATTTTTTACTGTATTTTCCTAAATTTTTCTGGCAAGGCAAAAATGACTAAATTTTCATTTTTTGACAATTTGAATGTAACGCACAGTCGCTTAATTTTGGTACAATTTTGTTCGTTAATATATAAAAAAGTTTAAAATTAGATCTAGAAACACGGAAAATGATTGATATTTGGCTGAATATTTTTTAGTGTATTTTGCCAAATTTTTCTGGCAAGGCGAAAATTGATGAAATTTTAATTTTTTGACAAGTTGAAACTAATGCGCACTGGGTTAATTTTTGTACAATTTTGTTCGTTAATATATGAAAAAGTTTGAAATTAGATCTAGAAACACGGAAAATAATTGATATTTGGCTGAAAATTTTTTACTGTATTTTGCCAAATTTTTCTGGCAAGGCAAAAATTGACTAAATATTCATTTTTTGTCAATTTGAATGTAACGCGCAGTCGCTTAATTTTTGTACAATTTTGTTCGTTAATATATGAAAAAGTTTGAAATTAGATCTAGAAACACGGAAAATAATTGATATTTGGCTAAAGATTTTGTAGTGTTTTTTGCAAATTTTTTCTGGCGAGGCAAAAATTGATGGAATTTTAATTATTTGTCAAGTTTAAATTAATGCGCAGTCGATTAATTTTTGTACAATTTTGTTTGGTAACATATGAAAAAGTTTGAAATTAGATCTAAAAACACGGAAAATAATTGATATTTGGCTGAAAATTTTTTACTGTATTTTGCCAAATTTTTCTGGCAAGGCAAAAATTGACTAAATATTCATTTTTTGACAATTTGAATGTAACGCGCAGTCGCTTAATTTTTGTACAATTTTGTTCGTTAATATATGAAAAAGTTTGAAATTAGATCTAGAAACACGGAAAATGATTGATATTTGGCTGAATATTTTTAAGTGTATTTTGCCAAATTTTTCTGGCAAGGCGAAAATTGATGGAATTTTAATTTTTTGACAAGTTGAAACTAATGCGTACTGGGTTAATTTTTCTACAATTTTGTTCGTTAATATATGAAAAAGTTTGGAATTAGATCTAGAAACACGGAAAGTAATTGATATTTGGCTGAAAATTTTTTACTGTATTTTGCCAAATTTTTCTGGCAAGGCAAAAATTGACTAAATTTTCATTTTTTGTCAATTTGAATTTAACGCGCAGTCGCTTAATTTTTGTACAATTTTGTTCGTTAATATATGAAAAAGTTTGAAATTAGATCTAGAAACACGGAAAATAATTGATATTTGGCTAAAAATTTTTTTGTGTTTTTTGCAAATTTTTTCTGGCGAGGCGAAAATTGATGGAATTTTAATTTTTTGTCAAGTTTAAACTAATGCGCAGTCGATTAATTTTTGTACAATTTTGTTTGGTAATATATGAAAAAGTTTAAAATTAGATCTAGAAACACGGGAAATGATTGATATTTGGCTGAAAATTTTTTACTGTATTTTGCCAAATTTTTCTGGCAAGGCAAAAATTGACTAAATATTCATTTTTTGACAATTTGAATGTAACGCGCAGTCGCTTAATTTTTGTACAATTTTGTTCGTTAATATATGAAAAAGTTTGAAATTAGATCTAGAAACACGGAAAATGATTGATATTTGGCTGAATATTTTTTAGTGTATTTTGCCAAATTTTTCTGGCAAGGCGAAAATTGATGGAATTTTAATTTTTTGACAAGTTGAAACTAATGCGTACTGGGTTAATTTTTTTACAATTTTGTTCGTTAATATATGAAAAAGTTTGAAATTAGATCTAGAAACACGGAAAGTAATTGATATTTGGCTGAAAATTTTTTACTGTATTTTGCCAAATTTTTCTGGCAAGGCAAAAATTGACTAAATATTCATTTTTTGTCAATTTGAATGTAACGCGCAGTCGCTTAATTTTTGTACAATTTTGTTCGTTAATATATGAAAAAGTTTGAAATTAGATCTAGAAACACGGAAAATAATTGATATTTGGCTAAAAATTTTTTTGTGTTTTTTGCAAATTTTTTCTGGCGAGGCGAAAATTGATGGAATTTTAATTTTTTGACAAGTTTAAACTAATGCGCAGTCGATTAATTTTTGTACAATTTTGTTTGGTAATATATAAAAAAGTTTGAAATTAGATCTAGAAACACGGAAAATAATTGATATTTGGCTAAAGTTTTTGTAGTGTTTTTTGCAAATTTTTTCTGGCGAGGCGAAAATTGATGGATTTTTAATTTTTTTTCAAGTTTGAACTAATGCGCAGTCGATTAGTTTTTGTACAATTTTGTTTGGTAATATATGAAAAAGTTTGAAATTAGATCTAGAAACACGGAAAATAATTAATATTTGGCTGAAAATTTTTTACTGTATTTTGCCAAATTTTTCTGGCAAGGCAAAAATTGACTAAATATTCATTTTTTGACAATTTGAATGTAACGCGCAGTCGCTTAATTTTTGTACAATTTTGTTCGTTAATATATGAAAAAGTTTGAAATTAGATCTAGAAACACGGAAAATGATTGATATTTGGCTGAATATTTTTTAGTGTATTTTGCCAAATTTTTCTGGCAAGGCGAAAATTGATGGAATTTTAATTTTTGACAAGTTGAAACTAATGCGTACTGGGTTAATTTTTTTACAATTTTGTTCGTTAATATATGAAAAAGTTTGAAATTAGATCTAGAAACACGGAAAGTAATTGATATTTGGCTGAAAATTTTTTACTGTATTTTGCCAAATTTTTCTGGCAAGGCAAAAATTGACTAAATATTCATTTTTTGTCAATTTGAATGTAACGCGCAGTCGCTTAATTTTTGTACAATTTTGTTCGTTAATATATGAAAAAGTTTGAAATTAGATCTAGAAACACGGAAAATAATTGATATTTGGCTAAAAATTTTTTTGTGTTTTTTGCAAATTTTTTCTGGCGAGGCGAAAATTGATGGAATTTTAATTTTTTGACAAGTTTAAACTAATGCGCAGTCGATTAATTTTTGTACAATTTTGTTTGGTAATATATGAAAAAGTTTGAAATTAGATCTAGAAACACGGAAAATAATTGATATTTGGCTAAAGTTTTTGTAGTGTTTTTTGCAAATTTTTTCTGGCGAGGCGAAAATTGATGGATTTTTAATTTTTTTTCAAGTTTGAACTAATGCGCAGTCGATTAGTTTTTGTACAATTTTGTTTGGTAATATATGAAAAAGTTTGAAATTAGATCTAGAAACACGGAAAATAATTGATATTTGGCTGAAAATTGTTTACTGTATATTGCCAAATTTTTCTGGCACGGCAAAAATTGACTAAATTTTCATTTTTTGACAATTTGAATGTAAGGCGCAGTCGCTTAATTTTTGTACAATTTTGTTCGTTAATATATGAAAAAGTTTAAAATTAGATCTAGAAACACGGAAAATGATTGATATTTGGCTGAAAATTTTTTACTGTATTTTGCCAAATTTTTCTGGCAAGGCAAAAATTGACTAAATTTTCATTTTTTGACAATTTGAATGTAACGCACAGTCGCTTAATTTTGGTACAATTTTGTTCGTTAATATATAAAAAAGTTTAAAATTAGATCTAGAAACACGGAAAATGATTGATATTTGGCTGAATATTTTTTAGTGTATTTTGCCAAATTTTTCTGGCAAGGCGAAAATTGATGAAATTTTAATTTTTTGACAAGTTGAAACTAATGCGCACTGGGTTAATTTTTGTACAATTTTGTTCGTTAATATATGAAAAAGTTTGAAATTAGATCTTGAAACACGGAAAATAATTGATATTTGGCTGAAAATTTTTTACTGTATTTTGCCAAATTTTTCTGGCAAGGCAAAAATTGACTAAATATTCATTTTTTGTCAATTTGAATGTAACGCGCAGTCGCTTAATTTTTGTACAATTTTGTTCGTTAATATATGAAAAAGTTTGAAATTAGATCTAGAAACACGGAAAATAATTGATATTTGGCTAAAGATTTTGTAGTGTTTTTTGCAAATTTTTTCTGGCGAGGCAAAAATTGATGGAATTTTAATTTTTTGTCAAGTTTAAATTAATGCGCAGTCGATTAATTTTTGTACAATTTTGTTCGTTAATATATAAAAAAGTTTGAAATTAGATCTAGAAACACGGAAAATGATTGATATTTGGCTGAATATTTTTTAGTGTATTTTGCCAAATTTTTCTGGCAAGGCAAAAATTGATGGAATTTTAATTTTTTGACAAGTTGAAACTAATGCGTACTGGGTTAATTTTTCTACAATTTTGTTCGTTAATATATGAAAAAGTTTGAAATTAGATCTAGAAACACGGAAAGTAATTGATATTTGGCTGAAAATTTTTTACTGTATTTTGCCAAATTTTTCTGGCAAGGCAAAAATTGACTAAATATTCATTTTTTGTCAATTTGAATGTAACGCGCAGTCGCTTAATTTTTGTACAATTTTGTTCGTTAATATATGAAAAAGTTTGAAATTAGATCTAGAAACACGGAAAATAATTGATATTTGGCTAAAAATTTTTTTGTGTTTTTTGCAAATTTTTTCTGGCGAGGCGAAAATTGATGGAATTTTAATTTTTTGACAAGTTTAAACTAATGCGCAGTCGATTAATTTTTGTACAATTTTGTTTGGTAATATATGAAAAAGTTTAAAATTAGATCTAGAAACACGGGAAATAATTGATATTTGGCTGAAAATTTTTTACTGTATTTTGCCAAATTTTTCTGGCAAGGCAAAAATTGACTAAATATTCATTTTTTGACAATTTGAATGTAACGCGCAGTCGCTTAATTTTTGTACAATTTTGTTTACTAATATATGAAAAAGTTTGAAATTAGATCTAGAAACACGGAAAATGATTGATATTTGGCTGAATATTTTTTAGTGTATTTTGCCAAATTTTTCTGGCAAGGCGAAAATTGATGGAATTTTAATTTTTTGACAAGTTGAAACTAATGCGTACTGGGTTAATTTTTCTACAATTTTGTTCGTTAATATATGAAAAAGTTTGAAATTAGATCTAGAAACACGGAAAGTAATTGATATTTGGCTGAAAATTTTTTACTGTATTTTGCCAAATTTTTCTGGCAAGGCAAAAATTGACTAAATATTCATTTTTTGTCAATTTGAATGTAACGCGCAGTCGCTTAATTTTTGTACAATTTTGTTCGTTAATATATGAAAAAGTTTGAAATTAGATCTAGAAACACGGAAAATAATTGATATTTGGCTAAAAATTTTTTTGTGTTTTTTGCAAATTTTTTCTGGCGAGGCGAAAATTGATGGAATTTTAATTTTTTGTCAAGTTTAAACTAATGCGCAGTCGATTAATTTTTGTACAATTTTGTTTGGTAATATATGAAAAAGTTTAAAATTAGATCTAGAAACACGGGAAATAATTGATATTTGGCTGAAAATTTTTTACTGTATTTTGCCAAATTTTTCTGGCAAGGCAAAAATTGACTAAATATTCATTTTTTGACAATTTGAATGTAACGCGCAGTCGCTTAATTTTTGTACAATTTTGTTCGTTAATATATGAAAAAGTTTGAAATTAGATCTAGAAACACGGAAAATGATTGATATTTGGCTGAATATTTTTTAGTGTATTTTGCCAAATTTTTCTGGCAAGGCGAAAATTGATGGAATTTTAATTTTTTGACAAGTTGAAACTAATGCGTACTGGGTTAATTTTTCTACAATTTTGTTCGTTAATATATGAAAAAGTTTGAAATTAGATCTAGAAACACGGAAAGTAATTGATATTTGGCTGAAAATTTTTTACTGTATTTTGCCAAATTTTTCTGGCAAGGCAAAAATTAACTAAATATTCATTTTTTGTCAATTTGAATGTAACGCGCAGTCGCTTAATTTTTGTACAATTTTGTTCGTTAATATATGAAAAAGTTTGAAATTAGATCTAGAAACACGGAAAATAATTGATATTTGGCTAAAAATTTTTTTGTGTTTTTTGCAAATTTTTTCTGGCGAGGCGAAAATTGATGGAATTTTAATTTTTTGTCAAGTTTAAACTAATGCGCAGTCGATTAATTTTTGTACAATTTTGTTTGGTAATATATGAAAAAGTTTAAAATTAGATCTAGAAACACGGAAAATAATTGATATTTGGCTGAAAATTTTTTACTGTATTTTGCCAAATTTTTCTGGCAAGGCAAAAATTGACTAAATATTCATTTTTTGACAATTTGAATGTAACGCACAGTCGCTTAATTTTGGTACAATTTTGTTCGTTAATATATGAAAAAGTTTAAAATTAGATCTAGAGACACGGAAAATGATTGATATTTGGCTGAATATTTTTTAGTGTATTTTGCCAAATTTTTCTGGCAAGGCGAAAATTGATGAAATTTTAATTTTTTGACAAGTTGAAACTAATGCGCACTGGGTTAATTTTTGTACAATTTTGTTCGTTAATAAATGAAAAAGTTTGAAATTAGATCTAGAAACACGGAAAATAATTGATATTTGGCTGAAAATTTTTTACTGTATTTTGCCAAATTTTTCTGGCAAGGCAAAAATTGACTAAATATTCATTTTTTGTCAATTTGAATGTAACGCGCAGTCGCTTAATTTTTGTACAATTTTGTTCGTTAATATATGAAAAAGTTTGAAATTAGATCTAGAAACACGGAAAATAATTGATATTTGGCTAAAGATTTTGTAGTGTTTTTTGCAAATTTTTTCTGGCGAGGCAAAAATTGATGGAATTTTAATTTTTTGTCAAGTTTAAACTAATGCGCAGTCGATTAATTTTTGTACAATTTTGTTTGGTAATATATGAAAAAGTTTAAAATTAGATCTAGAAACACGGGAAATAATTGATATTTGGCTGAAAATTTTTTACTGTATTTTGCCAAATTTTTCTGGCAAGGCAAAAATTGACTAAATATTCATTTTTTGACAATTTGAATGTAACGCGCAGTCGCTTAATTTTTGTACAATTTTGTTCGTTAATATATGAAAAAGTTTGAAATTAGATCTAAAAACACGGAAAATGATTGATATTTGGCTGAATATTTTTTAGTGTATTTTGCCAAATTTTTCTGGCAAGGCGAAAATTGATGAAATTTTAATTTTTTGACAAGTTGAAACTAATGCGTACTGGGTTAATTTTTCTACAATTTTGTTCGTTAATATATGAAAAAGTTTGAAATTAGATCTAGAAACACGGAAAATAATTGATATTTGGCTAAAAATTTTTTACTGTATTTTGCCAAATTTTTCTGGCAAGGCAAAAATTGACTAAATATTCATTTTTTGTCAATTTGAATGTAACGCGCAGTCGCTTAATTTTTGTACAATCTTGTTCGTTAATATATGAAAAAGTTTGAAATTAGATCTAGAAACACGGAAAATAATTGATATTTGGCTAAAAATTTTTTTGTGTTTTTTGCAAATTTTTTCTGGCGAGGCGAAAATTGATGGAATTTTAATTTTTTGACAAGTTGAAACTAATGCGTACTGGGTTAATTTTTCTACAATTTTGTTCGTTAATATATGAAAAAGTTTGAAATTAGATCTAGAAACACGGAAAATAATTGATATTTGGCTAAAAATTTTTTTGTGTTTTTTGCAAATTTTTTCTGGCGAGGCGAAAATTGATGGAATTTAAATTTTTTGTCAAGTTTAAACTAATGCGCAGTCGATTAATTTTTGTACAATTTTGTTTGGTAATATATGAAAAAGTTTAAAATTAGATCTAGAAACACGGGAAATAATTGATATTTGGCTGAAAATTTTTTACTGTATTTTGCCAAATTTTTCTGGCAAGGCAAAAATTGACTAAATATTCATTTTTTGACAATTTGAATGTAACGCGCAGTCGCTTAATTTTTGTACAATTTTGTTCGTTAATATATGAAAAAGTTTGAAATTAGATCTAGAAACACGGAAAATGATTGATATTTGGCTGAATATTTTTTAGTGTATTTTGCCAAATTTTTCTGGCAAGGCGAAAATTGATGGAATTTTAATTTTTTGACAAGTTGAAACTAATGCGTACTGGGTTAATTTTTCTACAATTTTGTTCGTTAATATATGAAAAAGTTTGAAATTAGATCTAGAAACACGGAAAGTAATTGATATTTGGCTGAAAATTTTTTACTGTATTTTGCCAAATTTTTCTGGCAAGGCAAAAATTGACTAAATATTCATTTTTTGTCAATTTGAATGTAACGCGCAGTCGCTTAATTTTTGTACAATTTTGTTCGTTAATATATGAAAAAGTTTAAAATTAGATCTAGAAACACGGAAAATGATTGATATTTGGCTGAATATTTTTTAGTGTATTTTGCCAAATTTTTCTGGCAAGGCAAAAATTGACTAAATATTCATTTTTTGACAATTTGAATGTAACGCGCAGTCGCTTAATTTTTGTACAATTTTGTTCGTTAATATATGAAAAAGTTTGAAATTAGATCTAAAAACACGGAAAATGATTGATATTTGGCTGAATATTTTTTAGTGTATTTTGCCAAATTTTTCTGGCAAGGCGAAAATTGATGAAATTTTAATTTTTTGACAAGTTGAAACTAATGCGTACTGGGTTAATTTTTCTACAATTTTGTTCGTTAATATATGAAAAAGTTTGAAATTAGATCTAGAAACACGGAAAATAATTGATATTTGGCTAAAAATTTTTTACTGTATTTTGCCAAATTTTTCTGGCAAGGCAAAAATTGACTAAATATTCATTTTTTGTCAATTTGAATGTAACGCGCAGTCGCTTAATTTTTGTACAATTTTGTTCGTTAATATATGAAAAAGTTTGAAATTAGATCTAGAAACACGGAAAATAATTGATATTTGGCTAAAAATTTTTTTGTGTTTTTTGCAAATTTTTTCTGGCGAGGCGAAAATTGATGGAATTTTAATTTTTTGACAAGTTGAAACTAATGCGTACTGGGTTAATTTTTCTACAATTTTGTTCGTTAATATATGAAAAAGTTTGAAATTAGATCTAGAAACACGGAAAATAATTGATATTTGGCTAAAAATTTTTTTGTGTTTTTTGCAAATTTTTTCTGGCGAGGCGAAAATTGATGGAATTTAAATTTTTTGTCAAGTTTAAACTAATGCGCAGTCGATTAATTTTTGTACAATTTTGTTTGGTAGTATATGAAAAAGTTTAAAATTAGATCTAGAAACACGGGAAATAATTGATATTTGGCTGAAAATTTTTTACTGTATTTTGCCAAATTTTTCTGGCAAGGCAAAAATTGACTAAATATTCATTTTTTGACAATTTGAATGTAACGCGCAGTCGCTTAATTTTTGTACAATTTTGTTCGTTAATATATGAAAAAGTTTGAAATTAGATCTAGAAACACGGAAAATGATTGATATTTGGCTGAATATTTTTTAGTGTATTTTGCCAAATTTTTCTGGCAAGGCGAAAATTGATGGAATTTTAATTTTTTGACAAGTTGAAACTAATGCGTACTGGGTTAATTTTTCTACAATTTTGTTCGTTAATATATGAAAAAGTTTGAAATTAGATCTAGAAACACGGAAAGTAATTGATATTTGGCTGAAAATTTTTTACTGTATTTTGCCAAATTTTTCTGGCAAGGCAAAAATTGACTAAATATTCATTTTTTGTCAATTTGAATGTAACGCGCAGTCGCTTAATTTTTGTACAATTTTGTTCGTTAATATATGAAAAAGTTTAAAATTAGATCTAGAAACACGGAAAATGATTGATATTTGGCTGAATATTTTTTAGTGTATTTTGCCAAATTTTTCTGGCAAGGCGAAAATTGATGAAATTTTAATTTTTTGACAAGTTGAAACTAATGCGCACTGGGTTAATTTTTGTACAATTTTGTTCGTTAATATATGAAAAAGTTTGAAATTAGATCTAGAAACACGGAAAATAATTGATATTTGGCTGAAAATTTTTTACTGTATTTTGCCAAATTTTTCTGGCAAGGCAAAAATTGACTAAATATTCATTTTTTGTCAATTTGAAAATAACGCGCAGTCGCTTAATTTTTGTACAATTTTGTTCGTTAATATATGAAAAAGTTTGAAATTAGATCTAGAAACACGGAAAATAATTGATATTTGGCTAAAAATTTTTTTGTGTTTTTTGCAAATTTTTTCTGGCGAGGCGAAAATTGATGGAATTTTAATTTTTTGTCAAGTTTAAACTAATGCGCAGTCGATTAATTTTTGTACAATTTTGTTTGGTAATATATGAAAAAGTTTAAAATTAGATCTAGAAACACGGAAAATAATTGATATTTGGCTGAAAATTTTTTACTGTATTTTGCCAAATTTTTCTGGCAAGGCAAAAATTGACTAAATATTCATTTTTTGACAATTTGAATGTAACGCACAGTCGCTTAATTTTGGTACAATTTTGTTCGTTAATATATGAAAAAGTTTAAAATTAGATCTAGAAACACGGAAAATAATTGATATTTGGCTGAATATTTTTTAGTGTATTTTGCCAAATTTTTCTGGCAAGGCGAAAATTGATGAAATTTTAATTTTTTGACAAGTTGAAACTAATGCGCACTGGGTTAATTTTTGTTCAATTTTGTTCGTTAATATATGAAAAAGTTTGAAATTAGATCTAGAAACACGGAAAATAATTGATATTTGGCTGAAAATTTTTTACTGTATTTTGCCAAATTTTTCTGGCAAGGCAAAAATTGACTAAATATTCATTTTTTGTCAATTTGAATGTAACGCGCAGTCGCTTAATTTTTGTACAATTTTGTTCGTTAATATATGAAAAAGTTTGAAATTAGATCTAGAAACACGGAAAATAATTGATATTTGGCTAAAGATTTTGTAGTGTTTTTTGCAAATTTTTTCTGGCGAGGCAAAAATTGATGGAATTTTAATTTTTTGTCAAGTTTAAACTAATGCGCAGTCGATTAATTTTTGTACAATTTTGTTTGGTAATATATGAAAAAGTTTAAAATTAGATCTAGAAACGCGGGAAATAATTGATATTTGGCTGAAAATTTTTTACTGTATTTTGCCAAATTTTTCTGGCAAGGCAAAAATTGACTAAATATTCATTTTTTGACAATTTGAATGTAACGCGCAGTCGCTTAATTTTTGTACAATTTTGTTCGTTAATATATGAAAAAGTTTGAAATTAGATCTAGAAACACGGAAAATGATTGATATTTGGCTGAAAATTTTTTACTGTATTTTGCCAAATTTTTCTGGCAAGGCGAAAATTGATGAAATTATAATTTTTTGACAAGTTGAAACTAATGCGTACTGGGTTAATTTTTCTACAATTTTGTTCGTTAATATATGAAAAAGTTTGAAATTAGATCTAGAAACACGGAAAATAATTGATATTTGGCTAAAAATTTTTTACTGTATTTTGCCAAATTTTTCTGGCAAGGCGAAAATTGATGGAATATTAATTTTTTGTCAAGTTTAAACTAATGCGCAGTCGATTAATTTTTGTACAATTTTGTTTGGTAATATATGAAAAAGTTTGAAATTAGATTTAGAAACACGGAAAATAATTGATATTTGGCTGAAATTTTTTTACTGTATTTTGCCAAATTTTTCTGGCAAGGCAAAAATTGACTAAATTTTTTTTTTTTGACAATTTGAATGTAACGCGCAGTCGCTTAATTTTTGTACAATTTTGTTCTTTAATATATGAAAAAGTTTGAAATTAGATCTAGAAACACGAAAAATATTTGATATTTGACTGAAAATTTTTTACTGTATTTTGCCAAATTTTTCTGGCAAGGCAAAAATTGACTAAATATTCATTTTTTGACAATTTGAATGTAACGCGCAGTCGCTTAATTTTTGTACAATTTTGTTCGTTAATATATGAAAAAGTTTGAAATTAGATCTAGAAACACGGAAAATACTTGATATTTGGCTGAAAATTTTTTAGTGTATTTTGCCAAATTTTTCTGGCAAGGCGAAAATTGATGGAATTTTAAATTTTTTGACAAGTTGAAACTAATCCACACTGGGTTAATTTTTGTACAATTTTGTTTGTTAATATATAAAAAAGTTTGAAATTTGATCTAGAAACACGGAAAATTACTGATATTTGACTGAAAATTTTTTAGTGTATTTTGCTAAAATTTTCTGGTGAGGCGAAAATTGATTGAATTTTCATTTTTTGACAAGTTTAAACTAATGCGCACTGGGTTAATTTTTGTACAATTTTGTTCGTTAATATATGAAAAAGTTTGAAATTAGATCTAGAAACACGGAAAATACTTGATATTTGGCTGAAAATTTTTTAGTGTATTTTGCCAAATTTTTCTGGCAAGGCGAAAATTGATGGAATTTTAAATTTTTTGACAAGTTGAAACTAATCCACACTGGGTTAATTTTTGTACAATTTTGTTCGTTAATATATAAAAAAGTTTGAAATTTGATCTAGAAACACGGAAAATTACTGATATTTGGCTGAAAATTTTTTACTGTATTTTGCCAAATTTTTCTGGCAAGGCAAAAATTGACTAAATATTCATTTTTTGTCAATTTGAATGTAACGCGCAGTCGCCTAATTATTGTACAATCTTGTTCGTTAATATATGAAAAAGTTTGAAATTAGATCTAGAAACACGGAAAATAATTGATATTTGGCTGAAAATTTTTTACTGTATTTTGCCAAATTTTTCTGGCAAGGCAAAAATTGACTAAATATTCATTTTTTGACAATTTGAATGTAACGCGCAGTCGCCTAATTTTTGTACAATTTTGTTCGTTAATATATGAAAAAGTTTGAAATTAGATCTAGAAACACGGAAAATGATTGATATTTGGCTGAATATTTTTTAGTGTATTTTGCCAAATTTTTCTGGCAAGGCGAAAATTGATGAAATTTTAATTTTTTGACAAGTTGAAACTAATGCGCACTGGGTTAATTTTTGTACAATTTTGTTCGTTAATATATGAAAAAGTTTGAAATTAGATCTAGAAACACGGAAAATAATTGATATTTGGCTAAAAATTTTTTACTGTATTTTGCCAAATTTTTCTGGCAAGGCGAAAATTGATGGAATATTAATTTTTTGTCAAGTTTAAACTAATGCGCAGTCGATTAATTTTTGTACAATTTTGTTTGGTAATATATGAAAAAGTTTGAAATTAGATTTAGAAACACGGAAAATAATTGATATTTGGCTGAAATTTTTTTACTGTATTTTGCCAAATTTTTCTGGCAAGGCAAAAATTGACTAAATTTTTTTTTTTTTGACAATTTGAATGTAACGCGCAGTCGCTTAATTTTGGTACAATTTTGTTCTTTAATATATGAAAAAGTTTGAAATTAGATCTAGAAACACGAAAAATATTTGATATTTGACTGAAAATTTTTTACTGTATTTTGCCAAATTTTTCTGGCAAGGCAAAAATTGACTAAATATTCATTTTTTGACACTTTGAATGTAACGCGCAGTCGCTTAATTTTTGTACAATTTTGTTCGTTAATATATGAAAAAGTTTGAAATTAGATCTAGAAACACGGAAAATACTTGATATTTGGCTGAAAATTTTTTAGTGTATTTTGCCAAATTTTTCTGGCAAGGCGAAAATTGATGGAATTTTAAATTTTTTGACAAGTTGAAACTAATCCACACTGGGTTAATTTTTGTACAATTTTGTTTGTTAATATATAAAAAAGTTTGAAATTTGATCTAGAAACACGGAAAATTACTGATATTTGACTGAAAATTTTTTAGTGTATTTTGCTAAAATTTTCTGGTGAGGCGAAAATTGATTGAATTTTCATTTTTTGACAAGTTTAAACTAATGCGCACTGGGTTAATTTTTGTACAATTTTGTTCGTTAATATATGAAAAAGTTTGAAATTAGATCTAGAAACACGGAAAATACTTGATATTTGGCTGAAAATTTTTTAGTGTATTTTGCCAAATTTTTCTGGCAAGGCGAAAATTGATGGAATTTTAAATTTTTTGACAAGTTGAAACTAATCCACACTGGGTTAATTTTTGTACAATTTTGTTCGTTAATATATAAAAAAGTTTGAAATTTGATCTAGAAACACGGAAAATTACTGATATTTGGCTGAAAATTTTTTACTGTATTTTGCCAAATTTTTCTGGCAAGGCAAAAATTGACTAAATATTCATTTTTTGTCAATTTGAATGTAACGCGCAGTCGCCTAATTATTGTACAATCTTGTTCGTTAATATATGAAAAAGTTTGAAATTAGATCTAGAAACACGGAAAATAATTGATATTTGGCTGAAAATTTTTTACTGTATTTTGCCAAATTTTTCTGGCAAGGCAAAAATTGACTAAATATTCATTTTTTGACAATTTGAATGTAACGCGCAGTCGCCTAATTTTTGTACAATTTTGTTCGTTAATATATGAAAAAGTTTGAAATTAGATCTAGAAACACGGAAAATGATTGATATTTGGCTGAATATTTTTTAGTGTATTTTGCCAAATTTTTCTGGCAAGGCGAAAATTGATGGAATTTTAATTTTTTGACAAGTTGAAACTAATGCGTACTGGGTTAATTTTTCTACAATTTTGTTCGTTAATATATGAAAAAGTTTGAAATTAGATCTAGAAACACGGAAAATAATTGATATTTGGCTGAAAATTTTTTACTGTATTTTGCCAAATTTTTCTGGCAAGGCAAAAATTGACTAAATATTCATTTTTTGACAATTTGAATGTAACGCGCAGTCGCCTAATTTTTGTACAATTTTGTTCGTTAATATATGAAAAAGTTTGAAATTAGATCTAGAAACACGGAAAATGATTGATATTTGGCTGAATATTTTTTAGTGTATTTTGCCAAATTTTTCTGGCAAGGCGAAAATTGATGGAATTTTAATTTTTTGACAAGTTGAAACTAATGCGTACTGGGTTAATTTTTCTACAATTTTGTTCGTTAATATATGAAAAAGTTTGAAATTAGATCTAGAAACGCGGGAAATAATTGATATTTGGCTGAAAATTTTTTACTGTATTTTGCCAAATTTTTCTGGCAAGGCAAAAATTGACTAAATATTCATTTTTTGACAATTTGAATGTAACGCGCAGTCGCTTAATTTTTGTACAATTTTGTTCGTTAATATATGAAAAAGTTTGAAATTAGATCTAGAAACACGGAAAATGATTGATATTTGGCTGAAAATTTTTTACTGTATTTTGCCAAATTTTTCTGGCAAGGCGAAAATTGATGAAATTATAATTTTTTGACAAGTTGAAACTAATGCGTACTGGGTTAATTTTTCTACAATTTTGTTCGTTAATATATGAAAAAGTTTGAAATTAGATCTAGAAACACGGAAAATAATTGATATTTGGCTAAAAATTTTTTACTGTATTTTGCCAAATTTTTCTGGCAAGGCGAAAATTGATGGAATATTAATTTTTTGTCAAGTTTAAACTAATGCGCAGTCGATTAATTTTTGTACAATTTTGTTTGGTAATATATGAAAAAGTTTGAAATTAGATTTAGAAACACGGAAAATAATTGATATTTGGCTAAAATTTTTTTACTGTATTTTGCCAAATTTTTCTGGCAAGGCAAAAATTGACTAAATTTTTTTTTTTTTGACAATTTGAATGTAACGCGCAGTCGCTTAATTTTTGTACAATTTTGTTCTTTAATATATGAAAAAGTTTGAAATTAGATCTAGAAACACGAAAAATATTTGATATTTGACTGAAAATTTTTTACTGTATTTTGCCAAATTTTTCTGGCAAGGCAAAAATTGACTAAATATTCATTTTTTGACAATTTGAATGTAACGCGCAGTCGCTTAATTTTTGTACAATTTTGTTCGTTAATATATGAAAAAGTTTGAAATTAGATCTAGAAACACGGAAAATACTTGATATTTGGCTGAAAATTTTTTAGTGTATTTTGCCAAATTTTTCTGGCAAGGCGAAAATTGATGGAATTTTAAATTTTTTGACAAGTTTAAACTAATGCGCACTGGGTTAATTTTTGTACAATTTTGTTCGTTAATATATGAAAAAGTTTGAAATTAGATCTAGAAACACGGAAAATACTTGATATTTGGCTGAAAATTTTTTAGTGTTTTTTGCCAAATTTTTCTGGCAAGGCGAAAATTGATGGAATTTTAAATTTTTTGACAAGTTGAAACTAATCCACACTGGGTTAATTTTTGTACAATTTTGTTCGTTAATATATAAAAAAGTTTGAAATTTGATCTAGAAACACGGAAAATTACTGATATTTGGCTGAAAATTTTTTACTGTATTTTGCCAAATTTTTCTGGCAAGGCAAAAATTGACTAAATATTCATTTTTTGTCAATTTGAATGTAACGCGCAGTCGCCTAATTATTGTACAATCTTGTTCGTTAATATATGAAAAAGTTTGAAATTAGATCTAGAAACACGGAAAATAATTGATATTTGGCTGAAAATTTTTTACTGTATTTTGCCAAATTTTTCTGGCAAGGCAAAAATTGACTAAATATTCATTTTTTGACAATTTGAATGTAACGCGCAGTCGCCTAATTTTTGTACAATTTTGTTCGTTAATATATGAAAAAGTTTGAAATTAGATCTAGAAACACGGAAAATGATTGATATTTGGCTGAATATTTTTTAGTGTATTTTGCCAAATTTTTCTGGCAAGGCGAAAATTGATGAAATTTTAATTTTTTGACAAGTTGAAACTAATGCGCACTGGGTTAATTTTTGTACAATTTTGTTCGTTAATATATGAAAAAGTTTGAAATTAGATCTAGAAACACGGAAAATAATTGATATTTGGCTAAAAATTTTTTACTGTATTTTGCCAAATTTTTCTGGCAAGGCGAAAATTGATGGAATATTAATTTTTTGTCAAGTTTAAACTAATGCGCAGTCGATTAATTTTTGTACAATTTTGTTTGGTAATATATGAAAAAGTTTGAAATTAGATTTAGAAACACGGAAAATAATTGATATTTGGCTGAAATTTTTTTACTGTATTTTGCCAAATTTTTCTGGCAAGGCAAAAATTGACTAAATTTTTTTTTTTTTGACAATTTGAATGTAACGCGCAGTCGCTTAATTTTGGTACAATTTTGTTCTTTAATATATGAAAAAGTTTGAAATTAGATCTAGAAACACGAAAAATATTTGATATTTGACTGAAAATTTTTTACTGTATTTTGCCAAATTTTTCTGGCAAGGCAAAAATTGACTAAATATTCATTTTTTGACAATTTGAATGTAACGCGCAGTCGCTTAATTTTTGTACAATTTTGTTCGTTAATATATGAAAAAGTTTGAAATTAGATCTAGAAACACGGAAAATACTTGATATTTGGCTGAAAATTTTTTAGTGTATTTTGCCAAATTTTTCTGGCAAGGCGAAAATTGATGGAATTTTAAATTTTTTGACAAGTTGAAACTAATCCACACTGGGTTAACTTTTGTACAATTTTGTTTGTTAATATATAAAAAAGTTTTAAATTTGATCTAGAAACACGGAAAATTACTGATATTTGACTGAAAATTTTTTAGTGTATTTTGCTAAAATTTTCTGGTGAGGCGAAAATTGATTGAATTTTCATTTTTTGACAAGTTTAAACTAATGCGCACTGGGTTAATTTTTGTACAATTTTGTTCGTTAATATATGAAAAAGTTTGAAATTAGATCTAGAAACACGGAAAATACTTGATATTTGGCTGAAAATTTTTTAGTGTATTTTGCCAAATTTTTCTGGCAAGGCGAAAATTGATGGAATTTTAAATTTTTTGACAAGTTGAAACTAATCCACACTGGGTTAATTTTTGTACAATTTTGTTCGTTAATATATAAAAAAGTTTGAAATTTGATCTAGAAACACGGAAAATTACTGATATTTGGCTGAAAATTTTTTACTGTATTTTGCCAAATTTTTCTGGCAAGGCAAAAATTGACTAAATATTCATTTTTTGTCAATTTGAATGTAACGCGCAGTCGCCTAATTATTGTACAATCTTGTTCGTTAATATATGAAAAAGTTTGAAATTAGATCTAGAAACACGGAAAATAATTGATATTTGGCTGAAAATTTTTTACTGTATTTTTCTAAATTTTTCTGGCAAGGCAAAAATTGACTAAATATTCATTTTTTGACAATTTGAATGTAACGCGCAGTCGCCTAATTTTTGTACAATTTTGTTCGTTAATATATGAAAAAGTTTGAAATTAGATCTAGAAACACGGAAAATAATTGATATTTGGCTGAATATTTTTTAGTGTATTTTGCCAAATTTTTCTGGCAAGGCGAAAATTGATGGAATTTTAATTTTTTGACAAGTTGAAACTAATGCGTACTGGGTTAATTTTTCTACAATTTTGTTCGTTAATATATGAAAAAGTTTGAAATTAGATCTAGAAACACGGAAAATAATTGATATTTGGCTGAAAATTTTTTACTGTATTTTGCCAAATTTTTCTGGCAAGGCAAAAATTGACTAAATATTCATTTTTTGACAATTTGAATGTAACGCGCAGTCGCTTAATTTTTGTACAATTTTGTTCGTTAATATATGAAAAAGTTTGAAATTAGATCTAGAAACACGGAAAATGATTGATATTTGGCTGAATATTTTTTAGTGTATTTTGCCAAATTTTTCTGGCAAGGCGAAAATTGATGGAATTTTAATTTTTTGACAAGTTGAAACTAATGCGTACTGGGTTAATTTTTTTACAATTTTGTTCGTTAATATATGAAAAAGTTTGAAATTAGATCTAGAAACACGGAAAATAATTGATATTTAGCTGAAAATTTTTTACTGTATTTTGCCAAATTTTTCTGGCAAGGCAAAAATTGACTAAATTTTTAATTTTTGACAATTTGAATGTAACGCGCAGTCGCTTAATTTTTGTACAATTTTGTTCTTTAATATATGAAAAAGTTTGAAATTAGATCTAGAAACACGAAAAATATTTGATATTTGGCTGAAAATTTTTTACTGTATTTTGCCAAATTTTTCTGGCAAGGCAAAAATTGACTAAATATTCATTTTTTGACAATTTGAATGTAACGCGCAGTCGCTTAATTTTTGTACAATTTTGTTCGTTAATATATGAAAAAGTTTGAAATTAGATCTAGAAACACTGAAAATACTTGATATTTGGCTGAAAATTTTTTAGTGTATTTTGCCAAATTTTTCTGGCAAGGCGAAAATTGATGGAATTTTAAATTTTTTCACAAGTTGAAACTAATGCACACTGGGTTAATTTTTGTACAATTTTGTTCGTTAATATATAAAAAAGTTTGAAATTTGATCTAGAAACACGGAAAATAACTGATATTTGACTGAAAATTTTTTAGTGTATTTTGCTAAAATTTTCTGGTGAGGCGAAAATTGATTGAATTTTCATTTTTCACAAGTTGAAACTAATGCGCACTGGGTTAATTTTTGTACAATTTTGTTCGTTAATATATGAAAAAGTTTGAAATTAGATCTAGAAACACGGAAAATACTTGATATTTGGCTAAAGTTTTTGTAGTGTTTTTTGCAAATTTTTTTTTGGCGAGGCGAAAATTGATGGAATTTTAATTTTTTGTCAAGTTTAAACTAATGCGCAGTCGATTAGTTTTTGTACAATTTTGTTTAGTAATATATGAAAAAGTTTGAAATTAGATCTAGAAACACGGAAAATAATTGATATTTAGCTGAAAATTTTTTACTGTATTTTGCCAAATTTTTCTGGCAAGGCAAAAATTGACTAAATTTTCATTTTTTGACAATTTGAATGTAAGGCGCAGTCGCTTAATTTTTGTACAATTTTGTTCGTTAATATATAAAAATGTTTAAAATTAGATCTAGAAACACGGAAAATGATTGATATTTGGCTGAAAATTTTTTACTGTATTTTGCCAAATTTTTCTGGCAAGGCAAAAATTGACTAAATTTTCATTTTTTGACAATTTGAATGTAACGCACAGTCGCTTAATTTTGGTACAATTTTGTTCGTTAATATATGAAAAAGTTTAAAATTAGATCTAGAAACACGGAAAATGATTGATATTTGGCTGAATATTTTTTAGTGTATTTTGCCAAATTTTTCTGGCAAGGCGAAAATTGATGGAATTTTAATTTTTTGACAAGTTGAAACTAATGCGCACTGGGTTAATTTTTGTACAATTTTGTTCGTTAATATATGAAAAAGTTTGAAATTAGATCTAGAAACACGGAAAATAATTGATATTTGGCTGAAAATTTTTTAGTGTATTTTGCCAAATTTTTCTGGCAAGGCGAAAATTTATGAAATTTTAATTTTTTGACAAGTTGAAACTAATGCGCACTGGGTTAATTTTTGTACAATTTTGTTCGTTAATATATAAAAAAGTTTGAAATTTGATCTAGAAACACTGAAAATAACTGATATTTGACTGAAAATTTTTTAGTGTATTTTGCTAAAATTTTCTGGTGAGGCGAAAATTGATTGAATTTTCATTTTTTGACAAGTTGAAACTAATGCGCACTGGGTTAATTTTTGTACAATTTTGTTCGTTAATATATGAAAAAGTTTGAAATTAGATCTAGAAACACGGAAAATACTTGATATTTGGCTAAAGTTTTTGTAGTGTTTTTTGCAAATTTTTTCTGGCGAGGCGAAAATTGATGGAATTTTAATTTTTTGTCAAGTTTAAACTAATGCGCAGTCGATTAGTTTTTGTACAATTTTGTTTAGTAATATATGAAAAAGTTTGAAATTAGATCTAGAAACACGGAAAATAATTGATATTTGGCTGAAAATTTTTTACTGTATTTTGCCAAATTTTTCTGGCAAGGCAAAAATTGACTAAATTTTCATTTTTTGACAATTTGAATGTAAGGCGCAGTCGCTTAATTTTTGTACAATTTTGTTCGTTAATATATAAAAATGTTTAAAATTAGATCTAGAAACACGGAAAAGGATTGATATTTGGCTGAAAATTTTTTACTGTATTTTGCCAAATTTTTCTGGCAAGGCAAAAATTGACTAAATTTTCATTTTTTGACAATTTGAATGTAACGCACAGTCGCTTAATTTTGGTACAATTTTGTTCGTTAATATATGAAAAAGTTTAAAATTAGATCTAGAAACACGGAAAATGATTGATATTTGGCTGAATATTTTTTAGTGTATTTTGCCAAATTTTTCTGGCAAGGCGAAAATTGATGGAATTTTAATTTTTTGACAAGTTGAAACTAATGCGCACTGGGTTAATTTTTGTACAATTTTGTTCGTTATTATATGAAAAAGTTTGAAATTAGATCTAGAAACACGGAAAATAATTGATATTTGGCTGAAAATTTTTTACTGTATTTTGCCAAATTTTTCTGGCAAGGCAAAAATTGACTAAATATTCATTTTTTGTCAATTTGAATGTAACGCGCAGTCGCTTAATTTTTGTACAATTTTGTTCGTTAATATATGAAAAAGTTTGAAATTAGATCTAGAAACACGGAAAATAATTGATATTTGGCTAAAAATTTTTTAATGTTTTTTGCAAATTTTTTCTGGCGAGGCGAAAATTGATGGAATTTTAATTTTTTGTCAAGTTTAAACTAATGCGCAGTCGATTAATTTTTGTACAATTTTGTTCGTTAATATATGAAAAAGTTTGAAATTAGATCTAGAAACACAGAAAATAATTGATATTTGCCTGAAAATTTTTTACTGTATTTTGCCAAATTTTTCCGGCAAGGCAAAAATTGACTAAATATTCATTTTTTGACAATTTGAATGTAACGCGCAGTCGCTTAATTTTTGTACAATTTTGTTCGTTAATATATGAAAAAGTTTGAAATTAGATCTAGAAACACGGAAAATGATTGATATTTGGCTGAATATTTTTTAGTGTATTTTGCCAAATTTTTCTGGCAAGGCGAAAATTGATGGAATTTTAATTTTTTGACAAGTTGAAACTAATGCGTCATTATGTGAGGTTCTCGCAGTTAATTGTAGCAACAATTAATCTTAATTCGTTCACTTTTATAGTAATTTGTATTTTTAAAATTCTTTTTTAATTTATTAAATTTAAAAATTGTATTTATTAACTGAATCATAACTTTTATTAATTTTAAGCTACACATAACCTTTATGTGTAGTTTACAACCCAAGCTGTTCATTGTTTTTTGTATTTTGCTGTTTAGAATCGTTTATTTCTTAAAAAATCATTTATTTTAGCGATTTGTGGCATTTTTTTTTTGACGTAATTTTTCTGACGTGATTTACTTGACGTCGCGAAAAAACGTCATGTAATTTACGTCAAGCGCGTATGACATACATTTTATGTCATAAACTTTCGTAAGGGTTTCTTTAAAAAAGGAAGATAAGGAAAAAAAATTAACTGCTACCAATTTTAAAGAAATTAAAAAACAAGTTAGTAAGTATCATTTTTGCGTGAAGAGATATCTTGTTATTAGAAGTTCTTCATAAATTACATAAGGCTCCAGGCTGAGGGTTAATGATTTTTTTCAGCCTGTATTTATTTTTAATTTTAACAATGTATAAAATCTTACATAGGAGGTGAGCAGTAACAAATTTTTGTAACTCATTAATAACGAAAAAATATTTTTTTGAATATCAAATTTCATATACACAGGCCTCGGATAATGCGACTTTTTTCGAATTTTTTTAAAAACTTCGACTTTTTCCACATTTTTTGGAAAAAGTGCGACTTTTCGACTTTGTCACTAAAAAAATGCGACTTTTTTTGACTTTTTTTAGTATAAAATACATTTTTTTTTTTTTAATAATAAAGTCGTAATCAAGCTGAAAATTTTCAAAGTTCTCAATTTTTTGTTTAGATCTCCGGAAGTTTAAAAGTGTTTCGAAAAGTATTAATAATACTTGTTGACAATTTAGTTGTCATGATGTAAACGTAATGCGTTAACTTTTTAAAGCATATTTAAAGAAAAAAGTGTAAAAAACTGAAAAGCTGAAAAACAAGGATTTTGAGGGTTATTTTGTGCATTCTTTAAAATCAATTATTATTTTTTAAAAAAGTGTCTTGTATTTAGTACAAAATACTTTAGAATATAGTTTTAAAACATTTTTGTCCTACTTTTCTTATAAAAAACAAGAAATAAGCATAAAATTTCAATTTTACACGCGGTACCATAAAATATACTAACAAAATATATGCTCCCTTGCATTTTTTCATTGGCCAGTATATAGTTTAAATACAAAAAATAAATTACGAATTTATTTAGATTAAATTAATTGTTATCAGAATTTTTTTGTATTGATTGACTTTTTTGTAGTCAGGAAAAACCTGAAAAACCCTAAAAAATCAGGGAATTTTATAAAATATTGTTTTAAAAAATTAATTACATTAATTTGTCTTTTTATGATTTCAATTAGTGACTTTTCATTTGAAATAAATTGAAAATTGCTGAATTAGCAGTTATGACTTTTACCTGATTGATCAATAGAAAATAACTGAAATTTTCAATGCTGTTACTGAAATTGAAAATTATTTCCATCTATATCAATCAGTGAAAAATTGAAAAAAACAATTTATAAAATAAATAAATAAAATAATAAAAATTTTTATCAGTGACTAAATTGTCAGTAATTTTTCTGACAATTTATTCATTTCCAAATGATTTTCAACAAAATTTCATTGATTGAAGTTATGAATAGAGAGCGATTTTTAAAATAAAATTGTTTTCCTTAAATTTTATATAAGTATTATTTAATTTGTTTGTTCTGTTGTTGATTGTTCTCGACATTTGTCAAATTTATTGTCATTTGTCAATTTTTTTTCATTTCTCAATTATTTTCTTTAATATTCAGTTATTTTCATTATATTATAATTTTTCCTGCAATTATCAATTATTATCTTAAAACCACATTTTAATTCGTTAATCTTAAATTTAATTCTCCAATTTTTAATTATTTTCTCCAATTTTTAATTATTTTGTTCGCAAACATAATTGTTTTAAAATTCTAATTCATTTCTTCAATTCTACAACTAAATTATTTTCTTCAAATTTCAATTCCATTTTTCAATTTTCAATTACTTACTTACTTTTCAAACATTTTTGACCTTTTTCAATAATTTTTTTAGATTATCAATAAGTTTCTTTAATTTTAAACTCAATTCAATTATTTTCTTTACCATTTAATTATTTTCGTCATTTAATAATTTTTATTTTAATTATCAATTGTTTTGTTATAATTTCAATTTAATTCTTTAATCTTCAATTTATTTATTTAATTTTTAATTATTCTCTCTAAGTCTTAATCATTTTCTACAAATTTCAATTCCATTTTCCAATTTTCAATTATTTCCTTTACCTAATATTAAAAAACTCTCACCTTTTTTCAATTGTTTATTATTTTGATTATCAATAAGTCACCTTAATTTTAAATTGAATTATTCAATTCTTCTCTTCAATTTGCAATTATTTCCAGAAATTATTGCTATATTTTCCTAAAATTTTCATTTTGCAATTATTCAGTTTAAGTTTAATATTTATTGTTTAATTTTGCTTCTCCATAGAAGAAGTACTGTTTTTAAATTATTTTAACGAATTGTGTAATAATATAGCCATTTTTGTTTTCCATTGTCAATTAATTATGTTACTTTTCAGATATTTTCTACAATGTTGCAATTATTTACATTATTTTCCATTTATTTCTTTTAATTTTTTGAATTTTCGTTTATTATTTTAACATTTTATCGGCTTAGAATTCTAGTGTGCCATGTCCACTTTCTGTCAAATCGAGATAAAGAAGTTCAAAGTTTACTCACTTCATACTCATTTATAATCTTTCTTACAAATAAAAAGTATTTATTGATTATAAAAGATGCTTCTATTTTAATTAAATACACGTAAATTACCAAAACGTTTATATTAAAAGTTAATTACATATAAATTTTGTTGCTTAAAGTTTTCATTATCACGTAAAACACACGAAATCGTAGACATATAATTCTAATCTTTTGATTACACAAAATTTTTAATTTATAATTATGATGAATTAAAAGCAGTTTTTGAGTATATCTCTTCATAAAAAATCAAGTTCAACACCTGTGAAATATGCAATACTATAGAATAAATTTTCAAAAAATGGCCATGACGCAGTATAATTCTTAGCCGACGATTTTATAATTATTATTATTAACCTTTTCAATTATTTTGTTATATTGTCAAATATTCTCGACAGTTTTCGAAATTTATTTTCAATTATAAATTATTTTCTGTAATTTTTAATTATTTTAGTCATTTTAAAAATTTTTTTGTAATTATCCATTATTTTCTTACAACTTCAATTTAATTCTTTAATCTTTACTTTATTTCTTCAATTTTTATTTACATTCTTCAATTCTCAATTATTTTCTACTAATTTCAATTCCATTTGTCAATTTTCATATATTGTATTTAATATTAAAAAAATTTCTTCTTTTTCCAATTACTTCTTTCGATTCACAATAAGTTTCTTTAATTTTAAATTCAATTGGTTACTTACTTTCGTCAAAAATAAATTTTTTTTAAATTTTAATAAAATTTTTCAAGTTTTTAATTATTTTCTTCAATTTCAATGATGTTTTTTTATTTTCAAAAGTCGTTTAATGTACAATTATTTCCAACAATTCTTTCTATAATTTTCTTAAATTTTTAATTTGTAATTATTTCCTTAAAATGTAATATTAGTTTTTAATTTTTCACTTTTGAATTATTTTTTTCAAGTTTAAATTCCATTCTTTAATTTTTAATTATTTCATTCATATTCAATAATTCTCGCCTTTTTACACTTATCAATTATTTTCTAAAACTTGAATTTAATTCTTAAATTTTTAATTTGGTTCTTTATTTTATTATAATTCTCTTTCAATTCCATTCTTCAATTTTCAATTATTTCCTTCTATATTCAATATTTCTCTGCTTTTAATTATATTATTATTTTCTTCAATTTCAAGTAATCTTTTTTGATTTTCAATTCAATTGTTTATTTTGCAATTATTTCCAAGAATTATTTCTATAATTTTCTTAATTTTTCAATTTCCAATTATTTTCCTATAATTTAATATTTCTTGTTTAATTTTTTTTAATAATTTTTTACAGCTGTTTATTAATCTAGTCATTTTTCTCATTTTGTTTTCAATTTTCATCATTTTTCGAATAATTTTTTTCAATTCTTCTAGTTATTTTTTAATTATTTTAAAAATAGGAACAAATTATAAAGAAAGCATTCATAAACCTTAAAAAATGTTGGAAAACGTACTCGCTTTTTTTAATTTAATTAAATTTTTTATTTTTATTATGTTGTACTTTACAACACTTATTAAAATCTCGAAATAGGTCTTGGTATTAAATTGTATTATTTATACTTATTTTTTCATTAACTTACATATTTTGTTTAAATTTTTATTAAAAGCAACAAAGTAGATTTATATTTTAATTCACTATTATTAAAAATAAAATATAAATTTGTTAATTGATTTAAAATTAAAATAAAGTTTAATTAAGTAAAATTAGAAATCTTAAATTTAATTTAAAAATACATTTTTTCAAAAGTTATTAATTAAAAACAAAAAAAACATTTACAGTGCCGAACTTCAGGTGTGGACAGATTGAAGAAATGAATGAATTAAGTTGTTTATTATTATTATTAATAATTATTATTTATAAATTAAACTTATTGTAAATATTCAGGAAATTTCACGCGCTTATTGAAAGCAATAGAAATTCAAACATTTATTATTTTCATATTCTCTAATTTTTTAATTGCCTTCAATTCGCTTCTTGAAAATTTCTAAAGACAATTGAAAGCAATAGAAATTGTCGATTTCTCGTAGTCTCTACTGGTAGTCATTGGACCCTCATATTCAACTTATTCAACTTTTCAATTGCCTTCAGTTCGCTTCTTGAGAATTTTTGTAGTCAATTGAAAGCAATAGAAATTGTCGATTTTTCGTGGTCTCTACTGATAGTCACTAAAATCTCCTATTCACATTCTCCATTTTTTCAATGGCTTCCAATTCGCTTTTTCATAATTTCTGTAGTCAATTGAAAGCTATACAATTTTCTACTTTTTAAAGTCTCATTTCGAACTCTTTGCCGTTACTTGTATCGGTGACACATTCGCGCATTAAAAATAATTCAGATTCTGAATTAGTTTCAATGTCTCGTATCTTCCTACTAATAGAAAAAAATTCATTTTTCAGAAATTCTATTGCTGGGAAGGGATATTTTAAAAATGGAAAAATCGCGCATTCCAAATAATTGAGTATTCCCGTATTTCTGGCAAAATTTCCAACTTTCTAATTTCCCTTCTATTTCTCCCCGTTTACCGGGTAGTTCACAGGTCCGAAAAACGGCGGCTACCCGAATTAACGGGGTCCTGATTATTCCCCTGTGCCCAAACTCGCCAGAAATCGGGAGTCGATGAGTTCTGGGAAGAGCCAAACAGCTCGTCCAGTGATGGCGTCCGAAGGACAAGCGCACAGTGGGACAAAATGCCAAAAACCTGGCCAAAAGTGAAAAAAAAAAGTTTCTGTAAATGCTATTATTTCTATGTGCATTCGTAGAGGACCCCCAGGAGCATCCAAATTCATAAAATAAAGGGCGCAGTCAAAGACATTTTGCTCTTATTTTCGTTTCAAACCTTATACTTGGCTTGAAATAATTTCTCACGCAATAGCCATGAATAAAACGTTCTTGATAAAAAGCGAATAAAAAAATGTTATCTATTAAAAAATGAATTCTGTAAAATGAAATAAGTAAATAAAGGTATGTAAAATTCATATACTATGTTGAAATTTAAAAATTTCTTATTATAAAAAAAATGTATAGAATACAAAATTACAGCAAAACATTCTAAAGAAAGAAAAAAAATTATATTTATGTAGAGATATAAAAAAATGGTCAAAAAAGATCACCGTGAAACTTATACAGATTTGTTCCTAGAACATTCATTGTTCAGAAAAATCAAGATTTGGCTGCCTTTAGCTGCCACTGCGGTTTTAATATCACTTTTTATGGGTTCATGCAAAAAATTACAAATTATAATTGATTTTAAATTTATATTTAAATTCTGTAAACGGGATTAATTCGCTTAAAAATAATTACTTGAGGATTTTTAGAGTCGCTGATTACGAATCCGATATTAGTTTTTAAAAATTCAAAATGGCGGATCCAATATGGCGGATGTCAAAATTCAAAATGAATCGTATTTGCTTCAAACTCGTTACTTGGGGGTTTTTGGGGTCGCTGATTACGAATCCGCTATTAGTTTTTAAAAATTCAAAATGGCCGATCCAATATGGCGGATGTCAAAATTAAAAATGAATCGAATTTGCTTGAAACTCGTAACTTGGGGGTTTTTGGGGTCGCTGATTACGAATCCGCTATTAGTTTTTAAAAATTCAAAATGGCGGATCCAATATGGCGGATGTCAAAATTAAAAATGAATTGTATTTGCTTGTAACTCGTTACTCAGGGGTTTTTGGACTCGCTGATTACGAATCCGCTATTAGTTTTTAAAAATTCGAAATGGCGGATCCAATATGACGGATGTCAAAATTAAAAATGAATCGTATTTGCTTGACACTTGTTACTCAGGGGTTTTTGGGGTCGCTGATTACGAATCCGATATTAGTTTTTAAAAATTCAAAATGGTGGACAAAAAATGAATAATTTATCGAATTCGATTCGATTGATATTTTGTACACAAACTCAGGCGTTAGTGCACTTGATGTTCTTTATCAAGAATATGTTTACAACATATTTTTTAAAATAAATGTGATAAATCAATCATACTTATAGAAATATAACTATTTCTAATTTAAAGTCCTTTTGTAAGATTTTGTAGTCTAGAAGATTAAGGCCAATGGGCAATAACATTAAACGTACATTAATATGAAATGAGCTTGAGTTTTAAGAGTTTAATTAGAGCGAAATGAAATACTATAACCAGCTATTACTTAATTGTGATGAGTACTTCATAACATTGATCAAGTATTACAAATGTCGACTAACGTCCCTTTCTATATGAAATATGCGTATATTTTAAGTAACAGTTCAAATTTTTCGCGCTTTTTTATACCGAATTTTAGTTGTCATGATGCGTAAAAAACAATTGCGTGACGAGTGTCTTTATAGGATCTCAAATGTTTATAACCTGAAACTTGATTGTCTAGAGTCTTATTCGTATCAGGTAATTATTATAATTCATACATTGGTTCACAATTATTTTTATTTGTATTTATATCAATATTTATATTGTATTTTAGATGCGCCGATAAAATGAGTCAGTGTGGTAATCAGCGACCCCAAAAACCCCTGAGTAACGAGTTTAAAGCAAATACGATTCATTTTTATTTTGACATCCGCCCTATAGGATCCGCCATTTTGAATTTTTAAAAACTAATAGCGGATTCGTAATCAGCGAGTCCAAAAACCCCTGAGTAACGAGTTACAAGCAAATACAATTCATTTTTAATTTTGACATCCGCCATATTGGATCTGCCATTTTGAATTTTTAAAAACTAAAAGCAGATTCGTAATCAGCGACCCCAAAAACCCCCAAGTTACGAGTTTCAAGCAAATTCGATTCATTTTTAATTTTGACATCCGCCATATTGGATCGGCCATTTTGAATTTTTAAAAACTAATAGCGGATTCGTAATCAGCGACCCCAAAAACCCCCAAGTAACGAGTTTGAAGCAAATACGATTCTTTTTTAATTTTGACATCCGCCATATTGGATCGGCCATTTTGAATTTTTAAAAACTAATAGCGGATTCGTAATCAGCGACCCCAAAAACCCCCAAGTAACGAGTTTCAAGCAAATACGATTCATTTTTAATTTTGACATCCGCCATATTGGATCCGCCATTTTGAATTTTTAAAAACTAATAGCAGATTCGTTGTCAGCGACCCCAAAAACCCCCGAGTAATCAATTTCAAGCAAATTGAAAGACATTTTATAGTGTTGGCCAGGTTTTTGGCATTTTGTCCCACTGTGAAGCGCCTGGCCGGTCCCAAGCCCCCTCACCACGACAAGGTGACACCACGAGGGGGTGTATACATTTATTACAAGTCTTGTAAAGGAAAGTGGTGATTGTGTTATGCTCTTAGCGTGATATTTATTTGTGATCGTTGAAAAATTGTACTTTTAATATTTTATGGAACTGATAGTAAATTTTATTTAATATAATTTTCTGGTTTGAAAATCAGAAATTTTGTGAATAGTGAGTGTACCTTAAATTGTAATTATTGTGTAACCTTGAATGCTATTACATCCTTACAACAACAATGGATGACGAAAACCTCACGGATAGAGAACTTTTAATAAAAATCAGTGCTAATGCTACTGAAACAAAAAATGATGTCAAGACATTAACGGAAAAGTACTCTAATCTGAGTAAGAATATTGAAGAAATAAAAAAGGATCATCAGGTGCACGAATCGAAATTGGAAGATTTAAGTAAGACTGTTAGTTATTTGGAAAGGAAACTTGTAATGGCCGAAAAGCAAGCAAGAGCAAAGAATTTATTAATATTTAAGCTGGAAGATGATGAAGAAACCAACAGAGATTTGAATCTCTCAATTTTTAATATTTTTATGACGATAAAAGCGGAAATCCCAGATTATGCAATTGAATCTGTTTATAGATTTGGAAAATCAGGGAAAAGACCAGTGATGGTACGCTTTATAGCGGCGAAATGGAAATCACTTCTGTTTACTAAAGTAAAAGAGCTAAATACATTGGGTTTAGCAATTTCTAACGACCTCACAGAAGTGGAAAGAAGAGAGCGAAAACAACTCATCCAATTTCAGTTTAAATTAAGAGATCAAGGTCATAAGGTACAATTAAAAACGAATGGTCTCATCGTTAATAATAGGCAATACTCTTTAAAGATGTTGCAAGAAAATCCAGATGAAATCTTTCCATCTAATGATAACTATTCAGAAGATGACGAAGAAAACCAACCCCAGGATACTTCAAACATCATCCAAGAAAATCCACTAGGAGGAAAAAAACGTAAATTGACACAGACAAATACAGCTCAAAACGCAAGGAAAAAGAGGGGATACTCTTCAAAATCATCTAAAGTCGACACGATGAAAAAAAAAAAAAAAACACAGTAACTTTGAAGAACTTTTTTACAACAGAAGGAGAAGGCAAAATTCAAGGAAGCCCCCAAACCAAGGAATAGCAATCAAAAAGAAGAACTTGTTTTTGACGGAGGAACGCAGTAAGTTCTACAGGACTACTGCAACATCCATCGCACCGGAATCGTCAACACGCAACGATACAACTGTCAGGTAACATAGGTAAAGTTTATTTCTGGAATGTATATGGATACAGAAACATTATAGATATATCCGAGAAAGTTGATAAACTTGACATTGTGTGTATTTGCGAAACTTGGCTTATGACTAAACCGAAACCCCTTCCGTGCTGGCTAAATGATTTCGACCTCATAAGTGTCAACGCCCAGAGAGAAGGAAGTAGGGGTAGAGTTAAAGGGGGATTAGTTATGATATTTAATAAGAAATTATATAAGCATTCTGTCCTTTTTCAAACGGCTCACGCCCTTTTCGTCGAGTTTCAAGATTCAATTAAGACTTTCATTATCGGTTTGGTTTATATTAATCCGGCACTTTTTGAGAATCAGGTTCTGAATTATTTAAATGATGTCTTGCTTCAAACAGAACAAAGGGATAAAAATTGTCCAATAATATTAGGGGGAGATTTCAATTGTAGAATTGGATCACTAGGACAACTCGAAGGCCTTACGCTATCTGAATTTCCTTCACAAATTCGCGAGGAACGTAAATCTTTAGACTTAATAACAAACAAAAATGGAGAACAGCTTGTTGAGATGTTGGAAGGCCACGGGTGTATTATAATAAATGGTAGAAAAAGTAGCGACTCTTCCGGACAATTTACATTCCTGGGAGCAATGGGAAATTCGGTTATCGACTTGTGTTTTTGTAAATTCCCATTTATTGATCTTGTATCGGATTTTAAAGTACTCGACTTAATTACAGACTCAGATCACCTACCCATTGTCTTAGACTTCGTTTTAAACACAAAAAATGTAAGGAGAATTAAGAACACAAAAAATGAAATAATATTTACTATGAAATGGGAGGAATAAAAAGCGAATAACTTTCAAAATTTTATGTATTATGCGGAATCTGTTAAAAATGTAAGCAATTATATAAATAATATTTATAATAATCTGATCACCACAATTGTAGCTGCGTCGGAAAATTCGAAAATGAGGCATGCAAGTGACCATAAAGGAAAATTTAAAAGAGATAAGCCTTGGTTTGATATATATATAAAAATTTAAAAAAAGAATATAAAAGAACAGTAACGCGAAAAAAAGAATTATATGATTCAGAAATTTTGAATAATTTGTCTACGTGCAAAAATCCACAAAGCTTTTGGAACATCATAAATAAATTTAGAAATAATAGATTTAATAATAATAGAAATGCAATAAGTCCCGAAGAATGGAATAAATATTTTTTTGAAATTTTCCCCAAACGCTCGCTTAGCAATTTAAGATTTATTGATGTTAGACACCCTATCTTGGACGCAGAAATTTCTAGTCTTGAGTTGTCTTAGTGTATGGAAAATTGTAAAAAAGGGAAAGCTCCGGGAACAGATGCAGTATCTTACGAATTTTTTAAGGCATTGCCCCAAAATTGGTGTCTTTATATAGAGACCTTATTCAATAAAATCCTAGATTCTGAGAAAATACCCGACTCGTGGGGACAGATGGTGGCTTGAATGCTTCATAAAAAAGGCGATGTGCACATTTCCGATAACTACAGGTGTATAGCTTTGATGAATTCGGCGGCGAAAATTTTCACTCAAATTTTGAATAACCGCCTTAAAAAATGGGTCAATTTTACTAATTTAATACCGGAATCCCAATCAGGATTTAGAGAGGGTAGGGGATGCCTTGATAATATTTTTATTTTAAATGCGGTTGTACAAATCCATTTGCGCAGATCCGAAGGCAAATTGTTTGCGGCCTTCGTCGATTTTAAGAGCGCGTTCCCGTCTATTAATCATAATAAATTATGGAATAAATTGTTTCGTCTGGAAATGAGTGCAAAGATGATAAGAATAATTAAAAATATGTACGATAAAGCTGTATTATTTGTGCGCACCTCTCAGGGTCTGTCCGAACCTGTGGACATTACGCAAGGGGTACTACAGGGTGACGTGTTAAGCCCTCTCTTGTTCTCTTTATTCATATCAGATATTGAAGAGTTTTTTGCTAGTCATGGAATCAGAGGGGTTTCAAGTAACCATATTTTTGAGTTGATAATATTAGCGTACGCTGATGATTTGGTAATTTTAGCGGAATCCATTGTGGACTTACGAAAAAAACTGCGAATTCTATATTTATACTGTCAGGGAAATGATTTGACTGTTAATGAAGAGAAGACTAAGATTTTGATATTTCAACAAGGTGGTCCTAGAAGGTATCCTGAGTTTGAATACGCTGGAAAAAAAATTGAAGTGGTTAGAAGATTTAAATATCTGGGATGCATTTTTTCGAATACAGGAGTCTTTCGGGATACAGCGATACAGGATTTAAAGTCGTGTAATATAGCTACAAACACAGTCTTTCATACTTTAGCAGCAGTCAAGTCAGATGCATGGTACTACTCGCACGTATCGCTTGAGTCAGGTAGACAGTTGTACTTAAATTTAAGACTTCCTTGGCGGACCATAAGGACATTTGCTCAAATCCGACTTCTTGGTACCCATTCGTGTGTTACGTCCGACAAAAGTTCAGACGTTTTCTTTTTCTCTTTTTAGTTTTATTAGGTTTTTTTTATTTTTAGGAAACGAAGCAAGGTTTCCCTTTTATCTCATATACAGAGATAAAACGGAACTTAGCCATTAGGAAAGTTTTAGCTTAAGAAAATAACTATAAATTCCGGAAAAAAAAATATAGGATAAGAATAAGGCAGCTAGGAAAATTTATGATTTAGATAGAAAATGCACTCTTAAGGCTAAAAATCAACAAGGTCTGGAACGAAAAATCTTTATAAAAAAAAAGGACTATTAGAAATGCCCTTGGTTTTTATAACCAAACAATGTCTTCGGGACTAAAAGCACCTAGTAATTTAGACTAGTATTTGTACAGGACGGCGAAGGTCTAAAGAGTTTCGATGTTATCTTGTATAACGACCGAAACTATAAGAATTGCATCAGAATAGATATATTTAAATGTAGACTTGAGGCAACATTACCAACTAGCAAATAGCTTCATAAGGATAATGAGTTTCTTAATGTGAAATTCATTAGTTTTCTTTTAGGTAATCTTAATTATTAACTAATTAAGTTGGGTGTCATTATGTAATACCAAGCTCAGACAAATTATTTCGTGTAAATAAAATTAAATTCAAATTTGTTAATTGACAAAATGAAAATGTCAATTGACAAAAATCAAAATTAATATTGTCAAAATTCAAATTTGTTAATTGACAGAATAAAAATGTCAATTGACAAAAATCCAAATTTAAAATTGACAAATTTCAAATTTGTTAATTGACAAAATGAAAATGTCAATTGACAAAAATAAAAATTAATATTGTCAAAATTCAATTTTGTTAATTGACAGAATGAAAATGTCAATTGACAAAAATCAAAATTAATATTGTCAAAATTCAAATTTGTTAATTGACAGAATGAAAATGTCAATTGACAAAAATCAAAATTTAAAATTGACAAAATTAAAATTTGTTAATTGACAGAATGAAAATGTCAATTGACAAAAATCAAAATTTAAAATTGACAAAATTAAAATTTGTTAATTGACAAAATGAAAATGTCAATTGACAAAAATCAAAATTAATATTGTCAAAATTCAAATTTGTTAATTGACAAAATGAAAATGTCAATTGACAAAAATCAAAATTAATATTGTCAAAATTCAAATTTGTTAATTGACAGAATAAAAATGTCAATTGACAAAAATCAAAATTTAAAATTGACAAATTTCAAATTTGTTAATTGACAAAATGAAAATGTCAATTGACAAAAATCGAAATTAATATTGTCAAAATTCAATTTTGTTAATTGACAGAATGAAAATGTCAATTGACAAAAATCAAAATTAATATTGTCAAAATTCAAATTTGTTAATTGACAGAATGAAAATGTCAATTGACAAAAATCAAAATTTAAAATTGACAAAATTCAAATTTGTTAATTGACAAAATGAAAATGTCAATTGACAAAAATCAAAATTAATATTGTCAAAATTCAAATTTGTTAATTGACAAAATGAAAATGTCAATTGACAAAAATCAAAATTAATATTGTCAAAATTCAATTTTGTTAATTCACAGAATGAAAATGTCAATTGACAAAAATCAAAATTTAAAATTGTCAAAATTAAAATTTGTTAATTGACAGAATGAAAATGTCAATTGACAAAAATCAAAATTTAAAATTGACAAAAAATTTAAATTTGTTAATTGACAAAATGAAAATGTAAATTGTCAAAAATCAAAATTAAAATATTCTAAGTTCAAATTTGTAAATTGACAAAATGAAAATGTCAATTGATAAAAATCAAATTTAACACCAGTCAAAATTCAAATTTGTCAATTGACAAAATGAAAATGTCAATTGAAAAAAAAACCAATATTAATATTGTCGAAAATCGAATTGGTTAATTGACAAAACATAGATGTTAATTGACGAAGTTAAAAATCAAAGAAAAAAATTGTCAAGATTCATTTCAATAATGTTACTATTTTCAAATTATTTTCAAATTAAATCAATTAACAAAGATTGTAATGTTAATTGATAAATAAATGTCAAAGGTAACAAGGTAACATTTTTAATAATGTTACCATTCTCAAAATTTCAAAGTAACAAAGTAACATTTCAATAACGATGACTGATTATTGCAATTCTACTTGAATGTTAAGTCTAATGTTAATACTTATTAGTTGAGAAGGGAGGTACTTTAAATAATTCAATTTCCTAACAAAAATTTGGAAAAATTGGTCAATTCTCATGGAAAATGATGTAGCAGGGAAAAGATCCATAAGGGCTATAGAAAATCTCTATCCCCTCCAAATTTTGAAGCTGGGCCAGTGTATAAAAGCACTGCACCCACGCTTTTCGGGGCTCACTTTTTCGAATCGTTTCTTGCTGTTAACACTTGGTGTTACCAGACGTTTTTGTAAATCTCAATTTTATCGAAATTTTCTTCCAAGTACATTTCTAAATTCTAGACGTTTTCAACAAATCATTTCAATATTTTTTTTCCGTTTTTTTTCTTTTCCTTCGAAATTTTATTTGGATTTTCTACAATATCATTCCTGAGATTTAGACGAGTTTTCCGAATTTTTGGGAAGTTATTTCGCAACGCCAATTTCCTGTGATTTCAATTAAACCTTCTCAACGTAAGTACCTGAATTTATTTTAATAAAAGTGAACAAAATTTTTTAATTAGGGGAAAGTGGCCATCAATGTACCAGTTTTTTCAATGAACCATTTCAATTTTCTCAGAAACAATTAAATAAAAATTCTCCTAATTTTAAATATAAATGAAGTTTGCGTAAACACACTACGTCCATAAATTTTAGACGTGTGGATTTATTCTTTACAGAGAAAACTGGAAAAAACTGTTTTTGATGTACTGAAGAAAAAATTTTCCTAAAATAAAAACACGTTTTTTAATTGAAATAAGGTCATTTAAAAATAAACGTACCTACGATTTATTTTGTTTTGGGCCTTAACTACAATATTCTAATGAGATAAAGATTTTGAAATATTGGATTAAGTTATAAAAAACCATTTTTGTTGCAAATGTCATGTTGATTCAATGTACCGGGGAACAATGAACCACCTGGAATTTTAGTGTATTTTCGATTTCCAGAGTGGTATGCTTGATTATAAAACTAGGCATGCGTACAGCATGTTACAGCGATTGTTATCAGTACTATTCTCAACATAGCAAAACTAAAATGCCATTTTAGCCAGTTAACTTAAATTTGAGGTATATTTATGTTATACATTATCAATTAAAAAGTGTTAAGTAACAATTTTTTATAGTATTTGATAGAAAATAAGTTTTTTTACAAAGTGAAAATTGCAATATTATTATTGTTGAACATTTTTAGTATTTTTATAGAGGTGGTTTATTGTGTACCCAGGTTGTTGAAAATGAAAATAGCTTGTTACTTTAGAAAAATCCTAAATTTTATTGTTTAATCAAAATAAATCGTGTAAAATATGTGTGCATTACCTAGATAAGTGTTGTAGTTTTATATTGATTCAAAGAAGTGCTTGAAATTGGTGAAATTCAATAAGTACTATGACCTTGAAAAAAACCCGGTACATTGATAGCCACTCTCCCCTAAATGTTTCATTAGTGTTCAATTCTTTTATCACCATTTTTTCCGGACAACTACAAGGAACATTGAAATAGTATCGTTCCGCTGTTGTCCACATATCTCCATTCATTCTTAATTGCATTTTCATTCATATCATTTTTTTTTTATATTAATACTTTACATTGTTCACTTTTTAATCATTTAAACACAATTTTTCAGCAAGAAGTATGAAGGTTGGAAACTCAATGATCGAATCCTAGACTATAGGGATTTAGTTATCCTTGGTCTAAAAACAAACTTTTTACATTACTTTTAAATGTTTAAAGTCAAAATCTAAATTTAATTTAGATTTAAAATTATGTCGTAATTGACATAACAAAATTGGAGGCCCCGGTAGTTTTCATTTGAGTTTCTAATACATTTTATTTTTTTTTCTGGGAGTGTGTTTATTTGACACTTATTATTTGATATTTTCTTTATATGCTCAATATATTATTGAATGTCTTTCAATGTTCTTGTATAAAAATTGTGCAATATTCTCGAAAATTTTAATCCTATTTTTACACAATCTTTTAAATATTTTCATCTCTATATCGTGAGTTTTGTTTTTTCTGGTTTTTCCCTATTTTATTCGTCTACATTTTCTCTTTGCATTTGTGAATTTCATAATTTTAACCAATTAATCATTTCTTTTACTGTGGTTTAATATTTTCTTTTTTTTTTTTTCTTTCTTTTTTTTTCTTTTCTCTTTTCCTTTTTTTTTGTTTTTTAGCTTGTTTAATTCAAAAAGAAGATGAGTTATTCTCTCTCTTTTATCTCTCATTATTTTCAGTTTTTATTTTTTTTTTTTAAGAAAAGAAGAGAATCGTTTTTGAATAGATCAAAATTTAGAGATTAGCTTTTAGCTAATTATTCAATTCACTTTCTCATAGTTTTAATATAACTAAGCAGCAGCTTTAAGTTTGAGATCTATTGATGAACTTGGAGAATTTTGATTTATTTAAATTCAAAAAGAGTAATTTTGATTTAGAAAATTTCCTTTTCTTTATCAAAGTTAATCACACTCTTCAGCTCGCATTGATAAAAAAAATAGTAACAGATGCAGCGGCGCTGAGTGCTCTTTGTTCTTACATATACCTTTTCTTTTCCACGTTTTTAATTACGAATGTGTGATTTTAGAATTAAATTTCTATTTGTCTAATTAAACTATTTTTTCCATTAAGATGACTTTGGTTAATCATTTTTAGTTTTTTTTGCGAAATGATTTATTGTTGAGATTCTTGTGAATTCAAACCCTGTTAGGAATTTTTTTTCCTTTTCATCCAAATGGGTAATTTCAAAATTCAGTAATTTATTTGGATAAGACTAAGAGAGACTGTCTACAGGCTCTATCCCCACCGCGCTACCCCGTTATCGCGCCTGACTCGCGGAAATCTCGTGCGTAAAAACCTAAAAAGAATTGTTCCTCGCGGTTCTAAATACGTTATTTACTTTTTACCAACCTTCTTATACACTATCCATCAATATTTAAAATTTTAATTAAAATAATTCGCCTCTTCGCGGCTATACTAAAAATCAATACTGTGTCCACCATAGACTTAAAGTCTGTGTATGGGAACCACTATAGCCATGTCTTTCTAGTGGACTATAGATTGCCAACTCGGCTCTCGCTTGACGTAGGTCGCCTGGTATCACCACCGCGCTACCCCGTTATCGCGCTTGCCTCGCGAAGATCTCGTGCAGCATCTCGCGAACCACGCAGTATTCAGCGTTCTAGATACGTTTTTGTTTTTATCACCCATTATATATACCCCCTACTAGTATTTAAAATTTTAATCTAATTTATTCGTGACGCATGGTCAAAAGTGAACACTGCTGGGAATAAGCACAATAGACGCAAGACCTATGCGCAGGACTCACTATAGTATATCTTTCTAACACGCATTAAGTTGACAATTCTCTCTACACTGAACTTTGTTTCGTTTACCCCCATTATAATATTTCACTTGGTTAACGTGTTGAATATTATGTATTAAATTAAGAAACAAATTCGTTTTTTCTCTCTTCACCTTTCAGTTGTCATGAGGCCCAATAATGTTGTATCCATTAGATTGTCCATTGCATGGATTACATACTAGAATCTATGATTTGGAAAGAAATATTGGACTTTTGCGCAATTTAGATAAAATCCGGCTAGAAACTATAGAGAGTTTGTGTAAAAACCAATCTATCCTAAGAAAGTTAGTTATTACGTTAGCTATTCAAAATCAGGCGTTAAATAAATCGATTCAGGAAATTTTACCTAATACAAAAACTCCCAATCAAGAAGAGTTAATTAAAGATTTAGAATCCGCATTTAAGAATTTAAACATTGAATAATTTTTTCTTCCACTTTTATTTTTTTTCTTTCTCTTTTTTTTAATCTCTTTTCTCATGCGTAAATTTAATTTAACATGAATTCTGGATTGTTAGGAAAATTTTTTTTGACCTGCCCTTACGATAAATCTCATAGGATTTCAAAACAAAAATTAACGGGTCATTTACTTAAATGCAGACGAAATAATCTTCCCCAATCCTCTGAGAGAGAAATTTGTCCATTTAATAGCGAAAACAGTGTTCGGCGTATGGAATGAATTTTTCATATGACAATTTGTAGAAACCGTACGGGTGTGTTCGTTTGCGAATGAAAGATTCTTTAGATTATTTTGCCTTGTGTAGTCGAAAAACTTTATACTTCTAATTCATCAAGCGCACTAAATTATTCCTTTTTAAGTTCTTTTTATTCTTAGGTTTTTTTAAAAAAAAAAAAATCATGGTTTTTTTTTCAGATGTCACCAAACCCAAAACCACTGTTTAAACCAAACCCGGGAACAATTACACAAAAACAGAAAAAGAATTCAAAACCGAAACGGAGAAGCAGTCAAATTAAAACGTTTCCGGCATCAAATATTTTGTACAGGAGTTTACTTCTTCCCTGTGAAAAAAATCTACCAAAAGCTATAGTTAAACCTAGGAGCAAAACACCTCCTCTACCTTCGGTCGCGCCTTCGGTCGTGCGAGAGGAAATAACCGTGATCGATATTGATTTACCGATCGCGGAAGCGATCGAAAACAGAATCCGTGCCCGAGAGGAACAAAGATTTGTAGTAGTAACTTTAGATTAAGTTTTTCCAATCTTAAAGCACGAACAAATTCTTGTTCTCTTTCTTTCTTTCTCTGTTATTTTAATAAAATCAATTAAATCCATATCGAGTTATATTTTCTTTTTCTTACTCTCTTTTCCTCTTTCATTTTTTTCCCTTTGATCGGTTTCTTCTTTCTTTTTCCTTTCTATTTTTTTTTACATTTTTGATGATCCTGATATTTATTAGCTAGCAAACACATTTTTTTTATTATATTTTATTTAAAAATTCAGGACATTGATGAGGCGTTTGATTTATATTGTGCTAATGTACAGTTTTATGGGTTTTTTTTTCTTTCAAGAGAATATTAATTTAAATCAAATGCCGTAGTTTTCCCTTCTCATTGTAATTATGTTTTAAAGGGAAATTTTATACATACTCTATGAATAACCAACCTGGATATTCCACAATAAAAAGAAAAATATTTGCGACGAGCATACAAAAGGAAATTAGCAAAGCGAAGACTCGAACAGGAAGCTTCTACCTTTCCTCCGCTTCCTAATTATATACAATCACCACCTCCTCCACCACCGATTACCTTACAAAATAGAATTGACTTATTTAAACAAAGTCGGTGTGAGGATTGCTTAAGTTTAGGATCAGCAAATTCCTGCCCTAAGTGTAAAACACGGCAAGGTTGACTCCATTTTATCTGACTTTATTTTAGTTTTTGTATATAATATTATGTTACAAAACCTTCCTTTTTTTTTTGTAGATGATCCCCACAATCGAGTTTAATCCCCATGAGGCATATTTTGATTGCCAACTAAAATCCGTGCAAGAGAAACTTGATCAAACATTGATAGATGTCGAGGGTATCGCCATTGGGTTCAATGTAAGAACCTTTAACTACCAAATTGGAGTAGAGGCAACGATAGGAAAAAACAACGAGGATACTTTAAGTAGTTTAGAGAACCTAAAAATCGACTTAACAAATAAAGTCTCATGTTTAAAGTATCTCACCGGTGATATAGTAAATCGGAAGTTTGCAAACGCGAAACTTAGAGTCGAATTACTGAAGAAACATGTCGACACAATAGCGAATGAGTTAAATTCAACTATAGGGAATTTCGATGTATTTAAAAACGAACTTAGTTATTGTAAAGATGTACTAAGTTCAAGTCAAAAAGAAATTGAAGTTCTTAAGGAACAATATTTAAATCACGTCGTAGAAATAGTTAGCGAATCCGTTAAAAGCGAGCGGCGAATAAAAAACCTCGAAGACGAAGTACGTCTTCTGAGGAAAACTTCGTTTTGTATACTTATTTCTGCAATAGCAATGTCTATGGTAACAACCTGTTTATGTCTAAAACGCTAAAGCATGTATCAAATGTATAATTAATTTTTTTTTTTATCTTATAATAAATTAAAACCTTTATGTGCTTTGTTTCTTCTAATTTTTGCTTGCTTGTATTTTTCCCCTATTCTTTCCTTTTTCTTTAGCTTGTATATCTACATTTTCTTTTCCGTTCAATATACGTTTTTCATTTTTAAAAATTTTTTTTTCTTGTTTCTCATTTTCTTCAAATTTGTTTTAATAATAAAATAAAAAAAAAGATAATAATAATAGTGATTTAAAAGAGAAGATAATAATAGTAAAATATATTGACATTTATATAGAATGTAATTAAAACTTTAGTTTGTATTTAAATTCTTATTATATTACTTTATTCTTAATTTATAAGTGTTATTTGCTTCTGGCTTTAATTTTTAAATTATGCTATAATATAGATAATTGTACAACCATTACCGCAAGTGTAACCTATTTGTGGGATTTAATAATCCTTTAAACATTATTTTCTAATCTTAAGGAAAAAAATATTATATATATATAGTGTATAAGGTGTTTTCTTTTCCTTCCTATTCTCTCTTTTGCTCTCTGCTTTATACTGTGTTGTAAGGTTTAATTGTTTTCCTCTTCCTTTCTCATTATGGCTTTGATTTTTTTTATAGATGAGTCAATCAAGAAATTATAGACTTGGAAAAGAATTATTAAATTTAAAAGAAAGTATCGAGAAATTGGAAATCAAAATCAGGAAGGATATCGAATCTTTGCATGTCGAACACGCAGATACCACAAGAGATTACTTTGATAAAATTCTTGTGTATCGTCGTGACGTAGAAAATTTAAAAAAGAGTTTAAGGATTCATCAAAAAGGCCAAATTGGATTAAATTTATTTTTATTAAAATTAAATTTTTGTGTTTTAATTTCAAATATAATAATTTTACATTTTCAAGGCTCGTTTATACCAATTGTGTTATTCATTTTTGTGCTTTTGTTCTCGAGGGTTTAACTCACTGTATTCTAAAACAAAGTCTAGCTTGACTAAATGTATTAAACTTTATAATCAATTAATCATTTGTCTTTCTTTAGTTCATTCGTTTCCTGTTTCTTTTCCTTTATCTCTAGTAAGTTAGTCTATTCTTTCAAAATCATAATAATTTTTAGTGTTAAGCTAATAACCATATGTAAATTAACTGATATTGTTAAACGTTCAGCTTTGTGAGTATTGTGTTTCATCTCAGTGGAATTCATTCTTTTTCACCTTTCAACTTCTTCTTGAACAGCTTTTCTTTTAATAAGTAATAGTTAATTTATCTAGTTAAGTTACTGTCATCTTTTGGAAATACTACATTAAAGAATATTACTGTAATGCATGTCTGACAATAAACGGGTTACGCGTAGTCAAGCCAAAAAGGCATTCGATGAAAAAGATTCTTTAGATACATCGTTAGAAGAGGTTATAGAAGAACCTATAGATGAACTAAATGTCTTCAAATCTAAACCTAAATTAAGTAGGAGCCCTGAACCCGAATATCGGAAAGATACATTGGACGAGACAAGTAATATTAATTCTGATACTGATAGTTCTAATTTAGAAAATATAACGATTGTTCAAGATTCTAACAATAAATCACAAAATAATTTCCAATCATCAACACCTCGGAAACCTAAACCTAGTGGTTCGCTTTACCCATCTTTAGATGGTTTTGATTTTAGTCTTGATCATACAGCCGAATTTAGTAATAAAACGTTAGTTAATTTAAATACAATTATTAAGCCTAATTTAATTTTTCAAAGCATAAATTTAAACGGTAACATGGCGAACGAAGCTCAACTCCAACAAATCCTGGTGAACACCCAGATTGTATCTCTTCGTTATGCTGCGTCTGTGGTACCAGAATTTGTAACTACACCCGAAGGGTGTAGTTTGTTTATCGAAGGATGTAAAGAAGCAAAAGCAATGGTGGAAGCTACATCCGAAGCTAACCTAGTAAAATTAATCCGAACCAAAATTAAAGGCGAAACTCGGGAAGCTATAGGAGGAATGACTTTCGTTACTATTGATGAATTGACTAACTTTTTAAAAGCAATCTATATTCCGCCAAAATCTTTAAATAGGCTATTGGGAGAATTAGAATTCGAGTTCCAACGCGATGAAGAATCGGTAATCGCATACGCTAATAGAATTAGGAGCATTGGGACAAAAGTTATAGAAGCAAAAAAATTAGCAAGCGAAAATGCGTTAACTGCGGAACAAAGGGCGGAAATCGATGCAATAATCGTTAATGCTTTTAGAAATTGACTTAGAGTCGAGATTGAACAGAGATTAGGTGAAGTTAATACCGTAAATGATATCGTTAAAAGCGCGATAGAAATCGAAAAAAAATTCGCGGCACAAAAAGAATTACGTAACGCCGGAAAACAACAACAGCCTAAACAAGAAAAATTAGTATCCGTACTGTCATGTCAATTATGCAGTAGGAAGGGCCATGAAGCTAAAGAATGTAGGCTCAATTTAAAATGTAGCATATGCGATAAACTAGGACATTCTTCCGAACGATGTTTCAAGCGCATTGCTACAATCGAAGCTCAAGTCATTGCGTGTCAGTTGTGCTCTAAGTTGGGACATTCTGCGAAAAAATGGAAAATAGTTGAGGAATGTCAGCTATGCAATCAAAAGGGACACTCGGCGAAAGACTGTTCCCAAAATCAACCTAGACAAATTTGTCAAATTTGCACTAGATTTGGACATACTGCTGCTACTTGTCGCCAATTGAACCAAAATGTCCCTCAAAAATCTTCTCCTTTAAGATGCAATAATTGCAATAAATTAGGCCATTTAGAAGCAACATGTAGAATCACTTCCCCAAACAAAATTTGCAGCTATTGCCAAAATACTGGTCACAGTATCAATGAATGCAGAAAAAAATTATATAATGATCAACGTGCGGGAAACGGTATGTTCTCTCGGTTTCCGAATGCAAACAGAGAGAACAGAACCCCTCAAATGCATTCGAGCCCTACCCCTCAACAACTGAACCATCAAATCCCCATTCCTACAGATTTAGCAGCAGAATTGCTACCATCGACCTAAATACAAAAGTGTGCCGAATTCCATTTGTTACTTTAAAGAACTCATTTAATTGCAAAAATCTATCATTTATGATCGATACAGGCGCGGAAATTAGCATTATCAAATTATGGTGCATAATCCTTTGATTATAAACTCGAATATGCTCACGTGGATTAAGGGAATCGATGAAGATATAATACCATCGTTAGGCACAATAAAATTTAAATTCATGGGTTATAATATTAATCTCGTTGTAGTAAGGGATGATTTATCAATTCCGTGTGACGGTATAATTGGCGCTGATTTTCTCAAATCAGCTAAGGCCATTTTGAATTTCAAAAGTCGGACATTAACCAACAACCACTGCTCTATTCCATTCAAACAAACAAACACTCAATTAATGGAATATAAGATCGGAGGCGTTAGAAAATGGGAAAAACCAACTTCAACCGAAATTATACCATATGTCGACATTTATAATCCTCCATCAGGTACTCTTGGTAAATTCATGGTGGACTCAGGCTCCGAATTGAATTTAATCAAAGAAAATTTATTACCTGTAGAAATCGACCTGAACACGTATAAAACGGTGGTAATAAAAGGTATTGGTGAAGAAAGATATGTCACGTGTGGAACTATTGAACTTACTATTTTCAATAGAACAACAATATTTCACGTTGTGCCCGAAAGCTTCGATATTCCGTGTGATGGCATAATTGGAGCTATATATCTGACAGAGAATGAAATTATTCTGAACTTCGAATATGAAACCATGCAAATGGATGACTTCATAATCAAGTTAAGGTTTAACAATAATCTAAACATTTCTCGGCCCCGATTATGTATGGCTGCTTACGAGCAAGAAAGGAACCTTACCGAGTCAGTTTCTGATTGTAGTCTTCAGGGCCAATGTCAAATTGAAGAATTAGAGGAGGTCATTAATGACGAACCTAATTCGGAATCATATGAAAATGACCGCATGGAAGATTTAATTTCCAAACATCTCAATACCTTTGCCGATGAAATATACATCGAGCCGTTCTCACAATCAGAAATTAGGGAAACTCGTGAAACATTATTACAAAATGAAATTGGAAACGACGTCAAACATGTTTTTACAATCCAACATGAAGAGCAAGAGCTCTTCAACCAATTACGTTTAGATCATTTAAATGATAGGGAAAAAGATATCGTAACAAAAGTGGTCATCGAAAATAAAGATCGGTTTTATCAGGAAGGTCAGAAACTTTTAGCCGCGACAAAAGTTACCCATAAAATTCCAACCACCGACGACGAACCGGTTAATATAAAACAATATAAAATTCCAATCTCTTTAAGAAATGAAGTAGAAAAACAAATTCAGGATATGATAGATAATGAGCATATCAAACCTTTAATGTCTCCATATAACTCACCATTATGGATAGTACCGAAAAAGGCCGACATTCATGGTAAACCGAAATGGAGAGTAGTTCAGGACTACCGGGCATTAAATGACAAAACTATCGCGGATCGATACCCAATACCCGATATTAGCCAAATTATCCATGAAATCGGTGGTCATAAATATTATACGACTCTTGATCTCGCGAAAGGCTTTTAACAGATTCTGCTAGACCCTTTGGATGCACACAAAACTGCATTCAGAATTCCCTTCGGACATTACGAGTATGTTCGTATGCCTTTTGGTTTAAAAATGCTCCACCTACGTTTCAACGTTATATTGACGAAACTTTCAAAGGTTTACAGGGTAAGATAATGTTTTCGTTTATAGATGACATTATCATCTACGCGGATACATTAGAAGAATTTCTGGAAAAAATAAATTTAGTAATGAAATGCCTGCAAGAATCAAACCTTCAGATAAATGTTGAAAAATGCGAATTTTTAAAAGACAGCGTATGCTACTTAGGGCATATTTTAAATATTAATGGAGTTAGTCCAGATCCCAAGAAAATAGAAGCGGTAAAAAAATTTCCTTACCCCAAAAAGGTTAAAAATGTTCGGCAATTCTTAGGACTCGCAGGGTATTATCGTAGATTTATAAAGGACTTTTCGCATATTGCAAAACCCCTTAGTCGATTATTACAAAAAGATGTAGACTTTAAATGGTCGGAAAAAGAAGAAATGGCATTTAATTTACTTCGTGATAAATTATGCACAGCCCCGATTTTACAATTTCCAGACTTTACAAAAGATTTTATTATCACAACTGATGCATCAGGGTATACAATTGGTGCGATATTATCCCAAGGCGATTTAGGCAAGGATTTACCAATTGCTTATATATCCAGGGTGTTGAGAGGAGCAGAATTGGCATATGAGACATACGAAAAGGAAGCTTTAGCTATGGTCGAAGCGGTTAAAACTTTTAGGAATTATGTCTACAATAAAAAAATTAAGATCGTAACTGACCATAAACCTTTCCTTTGGTTTAAAACAGCAGAATGTAACATACGAGTTCAGAAATGGAGATTTCAATTATCTGAATTTAATTATGAAATCATTCACAAAGCTGGTAAAATAAACCTCAATGCTGATGCACTCTCACGGAATCCAGTGGAACCAATAGAGGAATTACATTGTAACGCCTTTACTCGCTATCAAAAACAGAAACAAATTGAATGCGAACAATCAAGTAAGGCATTGCCTAATAATCCTCTGCAGAGTCCACACTCTGATAGCACTGAAGCTTTAAACAGTTCTCAGTTATCTACGCGGTTGGTAAACTCCGAACTAAATCAAAACGTAGGTAATGAAAACAACGAATGCATCGCACCAGAAAATGTTCTTAGCACGGTTAAAATGACTTCACATGACTCCTCAGTTGCAAATCCCGAACCCGAACCCCTAATAAACGCGGATATGAGAAGAAAACAACCGAAACGCGCAATTAACAAACTAAATTATAGGGAATCACTACCGTGCGAGTCCAATTCGATTGATGAGTTTCTTGAAAAAGTGGACGATCAGGACTACTCAAAATGTTTTAGAAATACTTCACTTAGAAAACCTAAGATTAGAGAACCAGATAAAGATTTACTTGAAAACAGTAATGAATTCAGTGATAACTCATCCACCGATGGCCTATCATCAATAACTACTGGAAAAGTCGTTTCAGTTGATTCACGTACTAAATGTCAAATTTTCGAAATAAAAGATTCAATCGAGTTTAGAATAGATAATATAGTGTATTTCGTTGATGACAATGGAAAACCCTGCGATATGGGTGGTGAAAAGTTAGTCAAAGTTGGAAAAATTGAGGGTAACCAAATCACGGATTTATCGTCAGTTAATTTTATCAAACGAGGAACAAAATACTTTTATTTTTCGGTTTGCATTTTTGAAAGTAGCGGTCAAAGTATTCTGGTTACAAAAGAAATTCTATTCAAAGCATTAAAACGATTACGAGAAATCCTCATTGAAAAAAATATCTCGTGTTTTAGTTTAGCAAAAGGACCTCGTATTGCAAATCTGGACTGGAATGAGGCTTTAGTACTAATTAAAACAGTATTCTGCAAGGACAAGATTAAAATTCTTATTTGCAGAGGATTAGTCAAATTCGCCCCGGTTGAAAAACGCGATGAAATCTTCGAAGAATTGCATTCTTCACCCATCGGTGGACACCGAGGGGTGTCTAAAACCTACAATCGTATTAAAACCAAATACTATTGTTAAAATCTAAAGAATGATATCCAAAGACGTATACAACAATGTTTAGGTTGCCAATTAAAAATATTAGTAAATTTAAAAACGAAACAACCCATGATAATTACCGATACGCCGGGTACGGTCTTTGATAAAGTAGCTTTAGATATAGTCGGACCGTTGCCTAAAACTAAAAACAACTTCGAGTACATCCTGACTATGCAAGACCAACTATCAAAGTTTTGTTTAGCAATCCCTCTTAAGGACCAGTTGGCATCCACAATTGCTGATGCATTTGTTAAACGTTTTATGTGTATCTTTGGAGCACCTAGAGTAATTTTTACGGACCAGGGACAGAATTTCCTCAGCAAACTCATGGCCCGTGTCGCTAGCCGTTTTAAAATTAAAAAAATTCGTATAACTGCGTTTAACCCTCAATCGAATGGATCTTTAGAAAGATCTCATCATGTACTCGGTGAATTCCTTAAACAGTATGCCAATGCAGATCATGAATGGGATGAGTAGGTGGACATTGCGATGTTAAACTACAATACGTGTGTTTCAGAAAGTACCAAACACACTCCATTCGAAGTGGTCTTTGGCCATTTAGCCAGATTACCATCTGGTTAGTGCAAAAGAAAAGTCAAAGAAGTATTATGATAAAACGATAAATCCTAGAAATTTTAGAGTTGGAAACTACGTATTTTTATTGAAGGGCCCCAAACAGAACAAAGGTTCACACTACACGGGACCCCATAAAATTCTAGAAATTTTAGATAAAGTTAACGTACGTATCAATTTGGGAAAAGCCAGTAAAATTGTACATGCAAATAGATTAAGAATCTCGAATATCAGCCACCAAATCAAGACAAAATATAATAAGGGTCTTGGTAAAACAAATTTAACTGATAATTAATACATCTTCCTATGTTACAGATGTATTCTTGCGTATTCTTCCTTTTATTGTCATGTCAGCTGACTTTAGGTATAATAGGATACGACTGTGGCTCTAAACAGCTGAATGTAACAACGCTATCCCTGCTGGATGTTGCGGAGTGCGACATTCCCGAGGACAACATTAACGTCACGAGTATTTGATGGACATCGGTAAGCATGCGTGTGATGACGCTCACCTTACAGGAATCATCAGATTATCGAGTTCTCACGTTGTACACGGACTCAAAATCAATCAAACTATCACTCACGGTTTGACTCTCGCGGGCATTGTCGATGGAAACGGAGATTGTTCTGGTACTGGATATTCTGACCCGTTTGGAACTTGGAAAGATGTGGTAGTCCAGTCCATTGTAAAGATTACTTTAACGGAACAAATAGCTCGCGTCAGAATTGACTCAAACTCGGTTCACTTAAGATTTGGTACCAAGTGTTCCCTTTCCGAAGGCAACTGCATTGATTCAGATGGAGGTTATTCGTTCTGGAGCCCTTTACCTATTGATAGATGCAATTTCCAAAAATTCAGTATTCTTACGAAGGTGTAGCATCTAAAGTCATAGATTTAAATGTAAATAATAAGAATGTAGTATATTCCGTTACAACCAAAGACATAACGTTTGCCCTAGCAGTAGAGGGAGACGAATTTGTTTGTGGTTATAAAATTATGAAAACGGAAAGTCCAAAATTGGTCATCTTTAAAACCTATAAAGGAGGTAGTTTTGTAGATAGGCACGATATAACTGTCGCTAACTTAGATATCTTTTTATATGTCAATGCTAAATTTGTTTATTTAGAAAAGCATATTAGGAATCAAATTAAATTATTATACAAATACGTGATTTCCCAACGTTGCAAGTTGGAAAGAGAGACTTTAAAAAACGCTTTATCCTTCGCAACACAATCCCCGGATCAGTTTGTGTACGATATGATGAAAGGACCAGGTTATATGGCTTTGATCGCTGGTGAGGTTGTACACATTATTAAGTGCGTTCCAGTGGAAGTGAAACTGCAACACGGAAATACATGCTACAATGAACTGCAAGTGTCAAGGAACAATCAAACGTTCTTCCTTACTCCCCGAACTCACATCCTGAAGGCAAAAGGTACGGAGGTATCCTGCAACAGAATCCTTCCCGCATACTATCAAGTGAACCAGAGGTGGTATAGGATCCTGCCACTACCCACTGAATCTAAAGCACCAACTGTCGTTAAACCTATCAAAATGGTAGTTGACATCGTCATTCGTGGGTACGCTATCCATTCCATTTATGGTTGGTCGGTTCATCTTCTGGGAGCAATATGGTTTGAGCAATTGGTTTGAGCATTCAAACCAAACACCTCAAGAAACCACTGCAACAACTTCCAAAACCTTCCTTCAATCTATCTGAGATGCCTTCGTTTTATGTGCATCATCCAGGTGACCAAAGACATTGTCCTATATTTGCAAATAATGATCTGGAGATTGGATTTTGATGGAATTTCGTTTGAGTTTCTCTACCAAGGATTCTTGTTAGAGCATGTTTACTTTTTAGCTTTGCTTTCAAGTAACCATTCAACGATGGAGGTGTTACGTCCGACAAAAGTTCAGACGTTTTCTTTTTCTCTTTTTAGTTTTATTAGGTTTTTTTTATTTTTAGGAAACGAAGCAAGATTTCCCTTTTATCTCATATACAGAGATAAAACGGAACTTAGCCATTAGGAAAGTTTTAGCTTAAGAAAATAACTATAAATTCCGGAAAAAAATATAGGATAAGAATAAGGCGGCTAGGAAAATTTATGATTTAGATAGAAAATGCACTCTTAAGCCTAAAAATCAACAAGGTCTGGAACGAAAAATCTTTATCAAAAAAAAGTACTATTAGAAATGCCCTTGGTTTTTATAACCAAACAATGTTTTCGGGACTAAAAGCATCTAGTAATTTAGACTAGTATTTGTACAGGACGGCGAAGGTCTAAAGAGTTTCGATGTTATCTTGTATAACGACCAAAACTATAAGAATTGCATCAGAATAGATATATTTAAATGTAGACTTTAGGCAACATTACCAACTAGCAAAAAGCTTCATAAGGATAATGAATTTCTTAATGTGAAATTCATTAGTTTTCTTTTAGGTAATCTTAATTATTAACTAATTAAGTTGGGTGTCATTATGTAATACCAAGCTCAGACAAAGTATTTCGTGTAAATAAAATTAAATTCAAATTTGTTAATTGACAAAATGAAAATGTCAATTGACAAAAATCAAAATTAATATTGTCAAAATTCAAATTTGTTAATTGACAGAATGAAAATGTCAATTGACAAAAACCAAAATTTAAAATTGACAAATTTCAAATTTGTTAATTGACAAAATGAAAATGTCAATTGACAAAAATCAAAATTAATATTGTCAAAATTCAAATTTGTTAATGGTATTGGTATTGGATACGCAAAATGTTGTGGAGGAAAAAATAGATCACTATCACCATCACCGACTAATGATTCTTCTGCATTAATTCTACAAGAAATGAGAAATTTATCTTCTCAGATGAATACTCTGAATTCTAATTTTAAGGGAGTCGAGAAATCTGTTACTAAACTACAACAAGATTTTATTAATTTTGGAGCTCGCCTATCTTCTACCGAAAATCTTTTATCATCAGTAAATGACAGACTGAATTTAGCTGAGTCAACAATAATGGACTTGAAATTTGCACCATCCCTTCAGGAATCTAGTGAGTTCTTAATTAATGAATATAATTTACGTCTGAAAAATCAATCTAATATAATTATTTTCGGCTTGAAAGAACCACATTCTAACAACACTTATGATGAATTGAATGACAAAAAAATTACAATTGATTTAGTTAAAGAAATCTTGAATCCACAAGAGGATTTATCTGCAAATTTAGTGAAAATTTTCCGAATTGGGAAATTTTCAACATCTAGACCTACTCCTCGCCCAATAAAGATTTGCTGCAGATTTCCCGATCTGGCACTTTCAATCCTGTCTAATGTTCGAGATAAAAAGCAGACCTTGCAGCAACTAGATGTCTTCAAAGGGTTAAACTTTTCTGCAGATCGTACCCTTATACAACAGCAAAACTACAAAGAATTAAAAGTTATTATGCAGGAGAAGATGAACAAAGGAGATGTTAACTTGGCAATTCGTTAAATCAATGGTATTCCGAAAATTGTCAACAAGAAAGAGGGAGAAAAGCAGAGACCATCAACGAGCCACAATTAGAAGATTTAAATTTCTGAACTCTAAAATCTAATTACACCGACTCTGTGAACATATTTTTTCAAAATGCCAGAGGTTTGATATATATTGTTTAAAATCAGTTACGATTTTTTGCAACTTTGTTTTTTCTTTGTCTCTTATAAATCTCTTCATAATAATTATTGTGCTAAAATTGAGGCAATTAGAAATATAACTGAGTTATCATTGGATTTTGCTATGATATAATTATTTGTTCTAAAAATGCACCGAATATTGATTTGTTCTTTCTAGATCGCCTATATGTTTCAAATTAACGTTAAATAAGTTTTTTTCTTCAATAACAAATACCTAAAGTTTTACTTATAACTGTATATTTTTGTATGTTTATATCTTAAATTATGTAAATTTGTGCCCGTAAAAGATCTTATGATTGTGGGCTATGTTTTTGGCAAATAAAAAAATAAAAAAAAATTGACAAAATGAAAATGTCAATTGACAAAAATCAAAATTAATATTGTCAAAATTCAATTTTGTTAATTGACAGAATGAAAATGTCAATTGACAAAAATCAAAATTTAAAATTGACAAAATTCAGATTTGTTAATTGACAAAATGAAAATGTCAATTGACAAAAATCAAAATTAATATTGTCAAAATTCAAATTTGTTAATTGACAAAATGAAAATGTCAATTGACAAAAATCAAAATTAATATTGTCAAAATTCAATTTTGTTAATTGACAGAATGAAAATGTCAATTGTCAAAATTTAAAATTAAAATATTCAAAGTTCAAATTTGTAAATTGACAAAATGAAAATGTCAATTGACAAAAATCAAATTCAACAACAGTCAAAATTCAAATTTGTCAATTGACAAAATGAAAATGTCAATTGAAAAAAAAACCAATATTAATATTGTCGAAAATCGAATTGGTTAATTGACAAAACATAGATGTTAATTGACAAAGTTAAAAATCAAAGAAAAAAATTGTCAAGATTCAAATTGGTCAATTGACAAAATGAAAATGTTAAAATCAAATTTTTCAAGTAACGAAATAAAACAGACAGATAATTTAATCAAATTTCAAAGTAACAAAGTAACATTTCAATAATGTTACTATTTTCAAATTATTTTTAAATTAAATCAATTAACAAAGATTGTAATGTTAATTGATAAATAAATTTCAAAGGTAACAAGGTAACATTTTTAATAATGTTACTATTCTCAAAATTTCAAAGTAACAAAGTAACATTTCAATAATGTTACTATTTTCAAATTATTTTCAAATTAAATCAATTAACAAAGATTGTAATGTTAATTGATAAATAAAATTTTCAAAGGCAACAATTTAACATTCCCAATTATTCTCAACTTAATTGTTTTTATAAAGATCGTAATGCTAACCGACTTTTATGTAACATTAACATGGTATTACACGCAAATTGTATTTTACGCGAATTAAGAACCTTTCAAGTTCATTTACATAATTTTTATTGTACACGGCAAATTAACGATGACTGATTATTGCAATTCTACTTAAATGTTAAGTCTTATGTTAATACTTATTAGTTGAGAAGGGAGGTACTTTAAATAATTCAATTTCCTGACAAAAATTTGGAAAAATTGGTCAATTCTCATGGAAAATGATGTTGCAGGGAAAAGATCCATAAGGGCTATAGAAAATCTCTATCCCCTCCAAATTTCGAAGCTGGGCCAGTGTATAAAAGCACTGCACCCACGCTTTTCGGGGCTCACTTTTTCGAATCGTTTCTTGCTGTTAACACTTGGTGTTACCAAACGTTTTTGTAAATCTCAAATTTATCGAAAGTTTCTTTTAAGTACATTTCTAAATTCTAGACGTTTTCAACAAATCATTTCAATACTTTTTTTCCGATATTTTTCTTTTCCTTCGAAATTTTATTTGGATTTTCAACAATATCATTCCTGAGATTTAGACGAGTTTTCCGAATTTTTGGGATGTTATTTCGCAACGCCAATTTCCTGTGATTTCAATTAAACCTTCTCAACGTAAGTACCTAAATTTATTTTAATAAAAGTGAACAAAATTTTTTAATTAAATGTTTCATTAGTGTTCAATTCTTTTATCACCATTTTTTCCGCACAACTACAAGGAACATTGAAATAGTATCGTTCCGCTGTTGTCCACATATCTCCATTCATTCTTAATTGCATTTTCATTCATATCATTTTTTTTTTTTGATATCAATACTTTACATTGTTCACTTTTTAATCGTTTAAACACAATTTTTCCGCAAGAAGTATGAAGGTTGGAAACTCAATGATCGAATCCTAGACTATAGGTATTTAGTTATCCTTGGTCTAAAAACAAACTTTTTACATTACTTTTAAATGTTTAAAGTCAAAATCTAAATTTAATTTAGATTTAAAATTATGTCGTAATTGACATAACACGTGTAGAATAATTTTAGATACAGAGAAATACGATTTTAATGTAAACCGAGGGTGTCAAGTGTGTCATATGAGAGTACAAGAAGACGCATTTCATTTATTAGTAGTCTGTCCAATTTATGAGGAATTAAGAAGAAAGTTTTTTGATATGGAACTGTCTCAGAAGAACTCTAGGGACGTGTGGTTGGATTTGCTCGCTTCCGGAAAAATAGAGACTGTAAAAAAAGTGGCTCATTTTGTCTCTGAGGTTCTCAAAATGCGCTCACTGTATGTGTGGTGATCTAGATTTGACTTACTTATATGCGCATTATATTCCAGTGAGACAACGATTCTCTTTCATTCCTTATCCGATTATGCGAATTTTGTAAGAATAAGGGTTATAAACTAAGATATTTTATTATTGCCAATTGTATTTTCTTTATATATGTATATATGCTATATGTCGAACTCTTTGTATAGTTTTTAAAACTGAAACAAATAAATCTACTACTACTAGTTTAAAAAAGTTAATTTTTTATTAAATAGAATATTTAACTTATTTTCACTCATAAAAAACCAATCTTTTAAGGAAATTAAACCTGTTTCTGATTTCATAAACACTCTTTACAAAAAAAAAAATTATATCATAAATATAAATTACTTTTCTTGACTTTAAAAAGAAACTGGAGTTTCTTGGGATTCAAAGAAATTGATTTTTATCTCTTTAAAAAAAAAACTACATTCAAAAATGTAGTTACTATATCAGTACATAATGTTTGTAAATAAATTAATATTTTTTGTGGTTAAAAAATAACTTAATTTCCTAAACTACTTTCACTATAAAAAAATATGGAATAAAATATTTTGTATTTTTAAGAGATAAGTATCAGACATTACCATTAAACTTCATTTAGATTAAAAATGTATTTAGTCTTTAATTGAATAAAATATATTTTTACGCTTATTTGTCTCACTGCAAAATTATTTTTTAATTGAAAAAATTTTTATATTAAAATAACTTTTTGAATTTACGCGCTCTTCTTGACCGATAACCGCTGAGGCGAGAAGCATGCGCACTAATAAATACAAGAAACTAAATCACACGTTTCCCAAAATATCAGTTTTACCGGTTTCACCTGTCAATTTACAGATTTTATAACCTAAAAGAGATTTTATTTAGTTTTTTGCGTCTTTTAGAATGCAGTGTAATGTGTGAGCAGCAGAGACAGAGCCCAATGGTGAAAGCAAAGAATCTAAAGTGCGCAAGATGCATAAATGGATATTATATTCATAGCTTGACTCGATTGTCGAAATTTCGACATCCAAACTAGGCTGACTCGAATGTCGAATATTTGACATTCGAACTAAGCTGATTCGAATGTTGAATTCCGACATCCGAACTAAGCTGATTCGAATGTCGAATGTTTGACATTCAAACTAGGCGCAAAATTTCGAACTGTTCGGTTCGATTTATTTTGCACAGCTCTAATATTAATTTAACGTTTAAAAAAACTTAGTTAAATAATTAAATAAACAAAACTTTTTTTTTGTATTAATAAGTATAAAAAAAAATTTATTTTAATTTTGAAGTGATTAAAAAAAGTTTTTAATTTTTAACAATTCTTATCTATGTTGCTTTTAATTATTTAAACTAAAATTTATTATCAAATTTGTAATTCAGTGAAATTTATTAGAGATCATTAAATGACCTCCGTATTGGGAATTCCCATAGGTCACTGTAAGGTTTCTTCCCTAATAGCACTAAACGTTATTTAACTTCCAGATAACGTTACTTTTTAACGTTCGTGAAGTTAAAAAGTAACGTTGCTGAAGGTCGATTTAACGCTAAAATGTCCTTGGCCATTTGACGTTCGACTGGAACGTTATAGAACGTTACTTTAAGACCTTCAATGGTTTTTTTAATAAAAAAAATTTAAGACTTTCCGCAATATTTTTCCGCAACCCGCACTGCGATTTTTCGAATGTCCATTGAAGGTCCCAAAGTAACGTTCTATAACTCTCCAGCCGAACGTTAAATGGCCGTGGACATTTTAACGTTAAATCGACCTTCAGCAACGTTCAGTGCTATTAGGGTTCGGAAGAACCCACGTAGGTTCCTACATAGGATCCTACTTAGGGACCTACAATCCATCCTCTCAAGAATGTAAGTGATATCATAGGGTCCTACGTAGTATCCTATATAGAACCTAAGTGGGTATTTTTTTATATGCACTATTTTTTTTTTTTACCAAACTCGCAAAATCTTAGTGCACAGTGTGCCTCAACCAGTCGCAGGTGGTCTAAAAATGTAACAACAAACAGCTAATGTGAAATTGTCCTAAATGGCTCCCAGATTTCAAATTTTCAAGATTTGAAATCCTAGCTGCTCCACTTTTTGATATTTCTACGTGGGAGTTCCATATTTACCATCAAAACGCCTAAGAGTCTATCAATTCAAGAAAATATCAGAATAAGATGTATCATTACGTATTATAACTGTAAATGTCGACAGACCCGACTTTGTTAAAGGCAAAATACTTTTTAGCAATAGATACACCCCCCCAAGCCCTCATTCCCAAGGATGACAGAATTGCCTATTTAAATGAAACAAAATATTATCAACGAGAATTGAAAATCTCATTGATACACATCGTTGTAGGATCATTGACTACCCTCTTAACCTTTATTAACCACCGTTTTGAAATATCTAGACCTCTGTAGAGCCACCCCACCCCGCCACCCAATTATGACATAATTGCTTATTGAAATAAAACGAAATATTATCCCCGATAATTGAAAATGTTATTGATGCTCATCGTTCTAGGTTCTTTGACCAACTCCCCCACTCTTATTCACCACCTTTTCCCATTTTGTGGCTCTCTATGTAGCCACCCCCCTTCCCCAAATGATAACAGAATTGATTATTGAACTGAAACGAAATTTTATCCATGATAATTAAAAATGATATTGATACTCATCGATAAATGATCTTTGACAACCCCCCCGCTCTTATGGACCACCTATGATTCCCCTCTATGATTCATCTTGATTATGATAGTATTTTTCATAGGTGTTCTTATACATCTGTAAAAAGTACTATCTTAATCAAAAGGAATTTAAAATAATTACAAATTTACCTTGGTATATTAATTAGCATAAATTAAGACTGCTTTTCTGACATAAAATAAGACTTTTAAAAAGGCAGACTAAAACTATTGGGAGGGTACATAGTGGTGAAAGGTGGTCAATGATGGCGGGCGGGTAATCAAAGATCCTACAACATTGAGTATCAATAGCATTTTTAATTATCGTGGATAAAATTTCGATTCAATTCAATAAGCAATTTTGTCATTCTTGGACGGCGGGGGAGGTGGCTTCATAGAGGGCGTGATAGAGGGGAAAGATAGTTAATGAGGGTGGAGGGGGTAGTCAAAGATCCTACAACGATGAGTATCAATAACATTTTCAATTATCGTGGATAAAATTTCGTTTTAATTCAATAAGCAATTCTGTCATCCTTGGACGGCGGGGTAGGTGGCTTTATAGAGGGCGAGATAGAGGGGAAAGGTAGTTAATGAGGGTGGAGGGGGTAGTCAAAGGTCCTACAACAATGAGTATCAATAACATTTTCAATTATCGTGGATAAAATTTCGTTTCATTTCAATAAGCAATTCTGTCATTCTTGTGGGTGGGGGGTTTGGGAGGTGGTGTCCATTGCTATAGAGTATTTTGCCTTTAACAAAGTCGTGTATATCGACATTTACAGTTATAGTATGTAGTGGCACGTCTTATTTCGATGTTTTCTTGAATAGATAGCCTCTTACGCGTTTTCATGGTAAATATGGAACTCTTACGTAAAAAAATCAAGAAGTGGAGAAGCTAGGATTTCAAATCTTGAAAATTTGGAATCTGGGAGCCATTTAGGACAATTCTACATTAGCCGTTTGTTATTACATTTTCAGACTACCTGCGACTGATTGAGGCACACTGTGAGTCTGCATCTAATAACATTTTCAATTATTTTAAGAGCCTATTCCTGCATAGCTTTCCACATAGGTTCCTGCATAGGTTTCTACATAGGTTCGTATATAAGATTCTACGTAAGACTCTGTGAGATCACTTACTGGACATTCTTGAGAGACTGGATTGTAGGTCCCTACAAGGAAACATTTCAGGGACCTTTGTGGGAATTTCCAATTTGGCTGTACTTTATTTTAGAGTTCTTAAAATTCTGGACAGTTTTTATCATTTTCCAATTATTTTCTGCTATTTTTAATTATTTTCCAATTGTCTTCCTAAATCTTAAATTTACTTTCTTCAAACTTCAAATATTTTGATTAGTTTTTTCAATCACTCTTTTAATTTTAATTATATATTCCTAAATTTTATATTGTTCATCAGAAATTTAAATAAATTATTTTAATTTACCATTAATTTTGTCATTTTGAAAGTACTATTTTTAATTTTTTTAAAATTTTCATAATTTCTGAATTAATTTCCTGAAGTTTTAAATATATAAGAAATTTTATCAATTTTTCCAAGTCAAAGATAGAAAGATGGTTTAGTCAATAAATAAAAACATCTTTTGTTTTCAACGTTTCGACTAACTGTGTAGTGCTCTTCAAAACTGTAATATTTATTTTTACAAATTAATTTTTAAGTAATACTAAACGTTAATAATTAATTTACAAAAAAGTTTTCTTTTTACATTATGTTGATGAGAGTACTTACTTATTAACAGTGTTGGTTTGTTTTTAAAGACACATTCGATTATTATTATTATTATTGTTTTCACAATTTCGTCATTTTTGTAAAAAAGGTTTTTTTACATGTTTTTTTCTTCGTTTTAATCAAATAAATAAAAATATACATTTGTCACAAATTCACATATTTTTTTAACTTAGTTGTATGAATGTCATTATTTAACTAAAGGTTTAATTACAAATTTTGATTACAGTTAAAACTTATGACGTTTTATTCCCACACATTCAAAAAAAAATTCAACCATATTCATAACTCTTTTTTAAAAAAACAAATGTTACACAATGAACTCCTTTTAAAAACTTGACTAAGTGCCGGCCTTAGCTACCTTCGCGCCCCTGTACGAGGATTAGTATGGTGCCCATTTTAGTGGTTTTTTCCTTCTTGTTATCAGTTTTTACCTTTTTTTCTTTTTTTTAGTTATCGAATTTTTGTGAACCGTCCTTTTGAAAACTATGGCGCCCCCTAAAACTTAAGCGCCCTTGTGCGGCCGCACAGGCGCGTACTACCCTAAAGCCGGCACTGACTTGACTTCCATTGACATAACACAGAATGTTATTAATGTTATATCTTTAGGACAAAAATTTAGTCTATCAACTTCATTAAATGCAAACTTAATTATAGAACATATAAAATCAGTTGAACAGTTTATAGATTATAACAAAATGAATCAAAATACTGCTAATAATTTAAGAAATCAATTAAGGGGGTCACCCCATGTGACGGGCCGTTTTTTAAGCGTTTTTTCTTAAATTTTTTTTTCAGAACCATGAAAACTTAGAACTTCGGACTTTTTTCCATATATTTAGTGATATTTTAACTACAAATACAAATTTTTTCAATTAAAAATATTTCAATATTTACGACTTATAACACTGTAAAGTGGCTTTGGTGATAAAAAAGTGGTCCATCGGCGACCACGATTCCAAATGATTGGCTGAACAGAAATCAAAAAATGAAATAGCATTTTAATCTGTGGTTATGTGGCTATCGTCGGAACCAGGATATTTTGAAAATATTAAAAATTGAATTTTTTACACGGGTTTGAATTTTTTTTTTAAAAAACGCGATTTTTTGCGTCTATTTTCTTGTATATAAAAAAAACGACTTAACCTTTTTCAATTATCCTGGTTCGGGCGATAGCCACACATGAGCTGAATATACTTTATAAATTTGAACGAAATCGGTTAAGTTGTTTTTGAGAAATCATGGTCGCCAGTTCGAAAAATGTTGTTTCGAGAAAAATGCGTTTCAAAGTTCAAGTACGAATAAAGCCATGAATTCCAAACTATTACTAAAACAGCCGTAATATTTGAAAATATAGTTTAGGGAACTAAAGTTTTTCTAAATGTATTTATTTTTTACTTATATATATGTGTATGTAATAATAAAATTCGCGGATAAAAAACAGAAGCGACACAAAAGGTTCAGTGACACACTTCGTTGAAAGCTTGACCGCGCGCTCGAACATCTTGCCTTCTCACTGTAAAAAATGTTTAACAGCGACGAATATGTTTAGATCACTTTACCTACATATTCTGCATATGTTATAGGTGCGATATATGACGAAAAAAAAAATTCGATTTTTCGAACCTATCACATGGGGTGACCCCCTTAACAAAAAATATAGATATTTTCAAAAACAAGACAAATCACATCTCCAAGAAAAAACGTCTTGTTTCTGAAATAGTACATATCAAATTACAAAAATATTCTATTAACAAAAAAGAAGATATTCTAACATTGACAAACAATTTGATTCTATAATACGACAAATAAAATTTAAAATTAACAGATAGTAATTTCACTAATTGAAATTAAAGTCATTTTCGTTCTCCTTGTACCACTTAGTTAATAAAAACAAAATTTGTAATTGAACCTTTAGTTAAATATTGACATTCATACAACTAAGTTAAAAAAATATGAGAATTTGTGACAAATGTATATTTTTATTTATTTGATTAAAACGAAGAAAAAAACATGTAAAAAACCTTTTTTACAAAAATGACGAAATTGTGAAAACAATAATAATAATAATCGAATGTGTCTTTAAAAACAAACCAACACTGTTTATATGTAAGTACTCTCATCAACATGATGTAAAAAGAAAACTGTTTTGTAAATTAATTTTTAACGTTTAGTACTACTTAAAAATTAATTTGTATAAATAAATATTACAGTTCTGAAGAGGACTACACAGTTAGTCGAAACGTTAAAAACAAAAGATGTCTTTATTTATTGACTAAACCATCTTTCTATCTTTCACTCGGAAAAATTGATAAAATTTTCATTTCTACTTAAAATACACAGAATGATAAATTAATATATATGAATGGATCATTCCATGTGAAAAGGCAAATGACTTTGTCCACTCGTGGTTTTAAGCTTTTCCAAAGTTTTATAACTTAAAATTTAGCATTTTTTATGTGCTATCAAATGGCGAGTGGCTAATTTTTACATTTTTAAAATGGCGGCCACCACAGTCACGTATCCTATATAAGAAATTACTTTGCTGTTTTCTGTAGACGCTGTGCACGCGAAACAAATGCATTAGGTAGGTTAAAGATTGAGAGAGACACTAGACATTTCTGTAGACGCTCAAAGGTGTAGGATCAGGGGGTTTAGAAAAATCGAGCAGAATAGACCAATCAGATAAGTAGTGTAACAAGGAGGGTTCCAGCTCACAGTTCCGATGTTCGCCACCAGGTGGCGCTGTTACTCTCAGTCGGTAAGGTAGATTTCGTAAATAATACCATGTGCGTGGTTTTACCCTCGGTCGGTAATGCAGATCTCTGTCGGTAATGATCACCGCTATATGGCGCTAGTTTGATAATTTGCATAAATAATATATTGTTGTTAACTTTGGTACTACCACCCACAATCAACCATCCCCCCCACCCACCTACCAAACTCAACACTAATCTAGCATATCTTTTCATTGTAACTATCCACCAAACACCCCACCACCTATATACCAAAACTAATGTATTGGGACTTGGATTTTAAAAATACCACCCACCACCCACTTTGCATATATGATCTCAAATTTCAAAAATCATAATGAAAAACGCGAGGGATTGCTGAATCGTGAGATACCGCGCAGTATTAGGGGGGTGGATTTGGGGTGGGCTGCGCTGGGCCTGACTCGGCGCATAGTGGACAACGAGATGCGTGTGGCCTTGAAAAAACTTGTACAAGATCTTGGACAAGTTCTTGTAGAATTTGTTGTACCTGATCAGTGTCATGAACTTGTACAAGACCTTCCAAGAACATGTATGTGTTCTGCATAAGAAATTGGAACATGTTCTTGTACAGGTTCATGTATAAGATCTTATAGAAGAACACTTACTCGTACAAGACCTTGTACATGTTCTTGTAGAGGTTCTTGTACAGGTACTTGTACAGGTTCAAAAAAGAAAAAAACAACACTGACGAGTTTCGAACTCTCAATCCGTTTCAAACTCGTCTAACGAAAGCCTTTAGTACCTCACGGCCACTGTTATATAAAAGTAAATATACAAAATCTTAATCACATTAAAGAAAAGATGAACTTGAATAAGAACCTGTACAAGACCTTGTACGAGTAAGTGTTCTTGTACAAGATCTTATACAATTCCTTGTACAAGTAAGTATTCTTGTACAAGATCTTATACATGAACATGTAAAAGAACATGTTCCAATTTCTTATGCAGAACACATACATGTTCTTGAAAGGTCTTGTACAAGTTTATACTACTGATCAGGTACAAGAAATTGTACAAGAACTACCCAAGATCTTGTACAAGTTTTTTCAACTGGGCAATGTGAACGTTGTCTAAAGTTTAGGTAGTGGGGCTGTCGGTAATGATCACCTCTAGATGGCGCTAGTTTATTCTCCATCGGTAAGGTAGATTTCGTATATGTTAGCATGTGCGTAGTTTTACCCTCCGTCGGTAATGCAGATTTCTGAATTACCTTGTGTCAGTAATGGTCACCGCTAGATGGCGCTAGTTTGATAATTTGCATAAACAATAATTGGTTGTTAACTTTTATCTTAGAAATAATTTACATGTTTTTGGTACTACCACCCACAATCTACCAGCCACTGTCCATTTAGTATATGTTTTCAATGTATGTATCATATGCCGAACACCCCCCCCCCTCCACCTACCAACGCACCACCCATTTAGTATATGTTTTCAGAGTAACTAATCTATTCCCAACACAACCCACCACCCACCTACCAAACTAATGTATTGGGACTTAAATTTTTACAATACCACCCACCACCTAATTTTGCATATATGATCTCAAATTTCAAAAAATCATAATGAAAACCGCAAAAGACCGTAGAATGTAATATAATTGGCTTATTTAGATTGTCATTTAAGAAGAAGAAGAAGAAGAAGAAGACCTCGCGAGACTAGCGGGTGGATTAATGGGGTGGGTCGCGTTAGGCCTGACTTGACGCATGGTGCGCAACGAGATGCGCGTGGCCAATGTGAACGGATACTCAAGCGATGTATACATATTCGGTCTAGCCTAAATAATGAATCAACAATCATTCAATAATGATTCACTAATGAATCTATAATGAAACAATAATGATTCAATAATGAATTTATACTGAATCAGCAATGATTTAATAATGAACAAATAATAAACCAACAATGATTCAATAATGAATTAATAATAAAACAACAATGATACAAAAATGAATCAATAATGAATTTATAAAAAACCAATTTCCTTTTTTATTAAATTTAAAATTTTCACATGCGAAATAATTATTAGAACATAATATAATAAAAATTAAATATTTTTAATTCATTACCTGCTTTAAAATAATAATCTTCGTGGAACAAATAGCTTCTGAAATGATTTTTTTTGTTTCATATACATAATTTACGGAAAAATAATAAAAAAACAGGAGTTCAATGAAAACTATGCATTGAAGTTGTTTAGCTCGTAATAATCCGAAAAGTTAATATTAACTTCTGGAAAAATGAAATTTGAAATATTAAAAAAGACTCGTTGTCAACTATATATACACTTAAATCTCACTATAACGACCTTCGATATTACGAGTTCTTTCTATAACGAGCTGAGAAATTCTCCCTATTACGAGCTAAACAACTTCAATGCATAGTTTTCATTGAACTCCTGTTTTTTATTATTTTTCCGTAAATTATGTATATAAAACAAAAAAAATCATTTAGCTATTTGTTCCACGAAGATTAATATTTGAAAGCAGGTAATGAATTAAAAATGTTTAATTTTTATTCTATTATGTACTAATAATTATTTCGCATGTGAAAATTTCAAATTTAATAAAAAAGAAAATTGGTTTTTTATAAATTCATTATTGATTCATTTTTGTATCATTGTTGTTTTATTATTAATTCATTATTGAATCATTGTTGGTTTATTATTTGTTCATTATTAAATCATTGCTGATTCAGTATTAATTCATTATTGAATCATTCTTGTTTCATTATAGATTCATTAGTGAATCATTATTAAATCATTGTTGATTCATTATTTAGGCTAAACCGAATATGTATGGGTGATTCCCCACGAAACCGACAATTCCATGTCCCTTGTGTTTTTTAAGAAACAAATTGCACATATGGTAATGAATCTAAAGTAAAAAAGTAACTATAGTGATTACAAACAAAAGCCTGTAGCCACTTTAATTTATAAAATTAAATTTTTTTTTTAAAATGCAAATTTATAGTTCAAATCGTCATGGTGAAGCCTGCCCCCAGGGTCAGTTACGACACAAAAATAAATATTTTTAGTAGACTTTAATAATAAAACAAATTAATGGTTATATTTTTTTCTTATTGTCTATGTGTGTAGAATTCAGAAAAAAATTAGTTGTAAAAAAAATAATAATTTTTTTTTTCTAGATGTTATTTCTTGTCTGTATGTATGTATGTATGTATGTATGTATGTATGTATGTATGTATGTATGTATGTATGTATGTATGTATGTATGTATGTATGTATGTATGTATGTATGTATGTATGTATGTATGTATGTATGTATGTATGTATGTATGTCTGTCTTCAAAACTTCGACCAGGCATCACGTAAAAACTTATTGACCGATTTAAGTAAAACTTGGCAGTCTTTTAGGTATTAGCCTAACTTAAAATTCTATCCATATAAGATTAAAAAATATTAATATGAACTAAAGTTTTGACATTTTTTGGAAAAATTCAAAAACCCAAGAATTTTGATTTTTTGTTATATTTTAATCAATTTGACTTAAACTTATTACATGGTTATTTTTATTGTTTCTGATTAAAATTTTATCGTCAAATAGAAAAATTTCAAATTTAAAATTCAAAACATTCGAGTAAAACATTAAATTTTCAAAAAATCAAAAACATAATTACTACAATTAATGGTGTTTAACTTTGATACTGGTTTATTTTTTAGGTCTTCAATTCAGATTTTTTTATTTAAATTATAAATTAACTTAGTTAAAAAAATTTTCATTGTAAAGGAAGATTGATCAATTTTTCAAAAAATTGTTACGTTCGTAACCTATATATATACTTTATATATTGTTATATACATTGTTATTATTCAATTCTTATAGATATAAGAATTCTTATTATTGTATATCATTTTGGTTAATATTGTATACGAATATTAGACAAGAGTAGATGTGATTTTAAAATTGAAAACGTTTGAGGAAGGAAGAGATTATGTTAACATAAGACAAACACAAGTCTAGGACAGCTACCTCTTGGTGGAGGGTACTACAAGTCTAGACACCTGTAAAGGAACGGGGAGACGGGACAAGCAAAGACAAACATTTTTTAACTATACTTTCACTTTGGCGTAGAGAATTATGAACTTGAACCTATGCAGGGGGAACGGAAGGAAAATAGGTATGGGTATCTATGCATGAGGAAGCGGAGTGCAGGGACAAACAAAAGCAGCCATTATCACTTCCAGTGTTTGAATATAAATTGGATTAACAGACGACAAGACCAGTAGTCCAGTAGTTGAGCAGTTACCACGAGTTGAGCAATTACCAGTAGTTGAGTAATAATTACCAGTAGCCGTCAGTAGCTATTAGTAGTTGCTAAGTTTATACAAGAGTCTTACGTTATTTTAGACTCCAAATCTATTAAACGGTTATCATCTCGTGTACAGTTTTACTGTATTGCAACACGCTAATAAGTGCGAATCCAAATATTAATCAAATTCTATTGATTCGGTCCAATTTGTCAATCCACGTGTTTTCGAAGATTCACATAGTTATCACAAGAAAACAAGTTTTAAGTCTCTTGCGAAAAGATCCTTTCTTTACAAAAATTCACCTGCATCAAGGGTCCAGCGATTAGGATAACCGACTGTTTACTCAACGCCTAATCAACTACAAACTACTACAGCACTATCGCTTGTCTTCAACTAACAAATCTTCAAGTTTAACGGCAATCTTTTCCATCTTCCAAAAGTAAGACTCAATTTCTAAAATCACATTTGTAACTTCTCAACTCATAATTATCTAATAAAAAAATATTATTCAACATATTTTAGTGCTCTCATTGACTTAATCCTCATCCCAAATCAAATTCTTAATTGAAATTGATTTAAAAGGAGGAACTAGAGAATATTGTAAGGGTTTTTGTACATCAAAACGTAACAGAAGCCCTTCACAATTTTGGTGCATCTGCCCGGGAAAAAAAATATAAGTCGTTGAGAAAAAATTTGTAAAATTTTTTTTAGAGACATAATATAAGTCAATAATAAAATTTCATGGAAATTTTTTAAATATCAATTAAATTTTAAATAAAATTCAAATTTACCAAATGATTTATTTTTCAAAAATCAATGAGCTAACTAAATTGAAAGTGTCAATAAAAAGTATATATGTTTGAAATAAAATCCTTAATATCATTTTAAAAATATTTGTTGTATATGATCCGTATTAGCTTGGAGCATTTTCAATTTTCAACTATTAAAGTTATATTTGTAAAGAAGGGTTCGTTTTCCTTATATTTGCTAGGTGCATTTACAATTGTAAATCCTTAAAGTTTATTTGTAAATAGGGGTTCGAGTCCTCTTAAAAATACGATAGAATCTGTACAACATAATCATTTATCTTTTTTACAATTTATTCGTTAATGCAAGTTTATTGACATTTTTTCTAGAAGAGTGAGAATATTTATTTATAAAAACTTTTGCATAAAATACTTCTTTTTATTACATTTATATGCAAATGATTTTGTTTTTATAAAACTTATAATTTTGAGTATCGTGCAACTCGAAATTAATGTCTAATTCAAATGAAAATAATACTGATTCTCAACATTTAACTCGCTCAAAAATAAAAGAAAATCCTAAACTATCCTTAAATTCCGGAATTCCTAATATCAAATCAAAACCATTTACTAGTACACCGAGGTATTCTAAAACAAATCCAAATATTAATTTTTCACAAAAAAAAAACAATCGAATTCAGGATTCATTTCAACTCAGCTTTTTGACAGTGACGATACTTCTAACAGTGATAATAGTGATAGCGAAGAACTTACGGCAGAAAAAACTTTAATTGAAAGTCATTTAAATAATTTGGAAGAATTTGGCTTTAATAAAAATCAGTCTAAATTAAATAAAACTTTTATAGAAGAAATTGACGATAATTTTGAAAATCAATCCGTACATAATTCTGACACATCTTCCAATAATTCTGAAATTTCATTTAATCACGAAAATATGGCTTTACCGAATAACCAGCAAGTTTCTTTACGCGACGCTTTGGAAACAATTCCATTATTTGACGGAAAAAATATACCATTATCGATATTCATTGAGGGTTGTGTAGAGGCAAAATCAATGCTTCCAGAAAATGTAGATGTGGAAAAGAATTTAGTAAAATTAATTTGGGGTCGAATTTCAGGCGAAGCAAGGAAAATTATATTAGGGCATAGTTTTAACACAGTACAAGAATTGGCAGAAAGACTAAAAACAGTTTACGCACCCGCGAAATCAGTATATCAGTTACAAGGGGAATTGGGGGCAATGTACATGTGGGAACATGAAAACGTAGTATCTTATGGGTCAAGAATTGCTGAAGCAGCAGAAAGAATTTTAGATGCGCATAGAATTAATAACGAAAATACAGTAGACGAAACATTAAAAAAAGGACTAGAAGAAACCATTGTTGATTGTTTTACGCGAGGACTTAGACCAGAATTAGAATTACGAGTAGGAATATCAGACACATTTAAAAATGCAGTAAATAAAGCAATAGAAGTAGAAAGAAAATTATTATCACGCAATGAACTAAGAAAAAATACGCAAAAAATTGAAAATGAATATTTGTTTAAAAACAATAAAGATTTTGCTAAAACAACAAAGATAAATGTTGCTCAGGATGAGATCATTACTTGTTTACTCTGTGGTAAAAAAGGACATTTTGCAGTAAATTGTTTTCAAATTAATAAATTACTAGGACAAAGGCAAGAAAATTTTATACATTCACAACGAAATTTTACATCCCAGAATCAATATCAAAATCGTTTTAGTAACAGAAATCAAAATCAACCTTCTTTTACATATCATAATCAATATCAAAATCGTTTTAGTAATAGAAATCAAAATCAACTATTTGATGCATCTCAAGACCAACATCAAAATTATTATAAAAATCCTCCGCGAAATCAAAATCAAATCCAAAACCAGTATAGAACTTCACCAAATCAATTCCAAAATCACAATCAATATCAAAATCAGAATCAATATCGAAATCAAAACAGATATCAAAATTCATATAACAGCAGATATCAGAATAAACAAAACGAACAATTACAAGAACAAGAACCAAGCAAAAGTAAAAATATTCCACTATCAAACCTGACACACAGAAACCAAACTGTAACATGTAATTATTGTAAAAATCCAGGACATGTAATTAGTGAATGTAGAAAAAGAATATATAACAATAGCCAACAACAAACGCATCATCCAGTAGAACATTCGGAAAACTCCAAAATTCTTCCACAGTAGGATGCTCCGAGGACAGATTGAAAAATTTTAATGCATCCGGCAATAATAAACTCCCAACAAAACATATAAATTTAGCAGAACCTAATTCAATACCATACGTTCAAGTAAATACTAATGGACTTAAAACATCTACAACTATGATGATTGATACAGGAGCAGGACCAAATTTATTAAAACTTCGAGCACTTAATAATGATAAAGAAATTGATAAAAATAAATGCATCAAATTAACAGGAATTAATGAGCATCCAGTTTATACATTAGGACAAGTAAAACTTAATATTTTTGGCATTCCGACAATTTTTAATTTATTATCTAATGATGTACCAATTGAACACGACGGTATTTTAGGAACAGAATTTTTTGTCAATAATAAAGTAAAAATAAATTATGAAGAAAAACACATAGAAATAAATAATCAAAAATTTTACTTTGAACCGAATGATTATTTTACAGTACCAGCTAGATCAGTATATAATATTCATGTTAAAATTTTGAATAAAGATATAAAGATAGGTTTTATTCCTAAACAGTCAGTAGCCGAAGGTGTTTTCTTAGGCAACGCAGTTGTAACAAATACAGAAGGAAAAGCATATTTAAAGGTATTTAACACACGCAACGAGTCTTAAAAAAATACCTGTCCTTAATATAAAACTGGAAGATTTTAAAGAATTAGAAAATGAAAATCAAAAATGTAATTTCAAAAACAATAAAAATATTGTAATAGAAGAAATAATTAACGTGTTTACAAACAATGACAAATCAGGAAAAATTTTTAATATCACAAGAACAGATAGAGTAGAAGAATTGAAAAAGTTACTTAGATTAGACCATTTAAACAAAGAAGAGCTAAAACATGTTATAAAATTAGTAAATAAATATTCGGATAGATTTCATATACCGGGAGAATATTTAGAAGCAACTGATCTTATTAAACACAGAATTATTACTACAGATGACACACCTATTATAACAAAACAATATAGATTTCCACCTGTACACAAAGAGGAAATGACACGTCAAGTAAACGAATTATTAGAACAACAAATTATTAAACCTTCCGATTCACCATATAACACACCTATTTGGATAGTACCGAAGAAGGACGACTCTCAAGGAAACAAAAAATGGCGGTTAGTATTAGACTTTAGAAAATTGAATGAACGCACAGTAGGACAATTTTATCCTTTGCCAAAAATAATCGATTTGTTAGACCAATTATCAAACGCTCAATATTTTTCCGTTTTCGACTTAGCTTCCGGTTTTCATCAGATTAAAATGGATCCAAGAGACGCGCATAAAACCGCATTTTCAACACCGTATGGGCATTATGAATTCGACAGAATGCCATTTGGTTTAAAAAATTCGCAGAGTACCTTTCAAAAATTAATCGATCAAGTACTATTAGGTTTACAAGGAATTGAATTGTTTGTCTATTTAGACGACGTTGTTATCTATGCAAATACGTTAGAAGAACACGAAGAAAAATTTTCAAAATTCATGGAAAGACTACGAATTGCAAATTTGAAATTACAGCCCGACAAATGCGAATTTTTACGGTTAGAAGTATGTTATTTAGAACATATTATTGATAAACATGGAGTACGACCTGACCCAAAGAAAGTGGAAGCAGTGCAAAAATTCCCAGTACCAAAAAATTTCAAAAATATAAAACAATTTTTAGGACTCGCCGGTTATTATAGAAGATTTATAGAACAATTTTCCAAGATTGCAAACCCTCTAAATAAACTTTAAAAAAAATATATTCCTTTCCTTTGGACTGAAAAACAAGAAACGTCATTTAATACATTAAAAAGTAAACTTTGCGAAGAACCACTTTTAAAAAGACCAGATTTTTCTCAACCATTTATTTTAACGACAGACGCCTCAGGCTTTGCAATAGGAGGCATATTATCACAAGGAAAAGTAGGCAAAGATCAACCAGTTGCATATACTTCGCGAACCTTAACTGAAACAGAAAGAAAATACGATACGTACGAAAAAGAAGCATTAGCAATTATTTACTGCGTTCAACATTTTCGACCATATCTATATGGAAGAAAATTTACCTTAGTAACAGACCACAAACCTTTAGTTTAATTTCAGAACTCTAAAGATCCATGTTCAAGAGTTACAAGATGGAAGTTAAAATTAGCAGAATACGATTTTAATGTCATTTACAAAAGCAGGTAAAATAAACGTCAACGCTGACGCTTTGTCCCGAAATCCAGTCGAAGAAAATATTGAAGAAGAAAATATTGAAGATGATAATGAAGAAAAAATTCAAGCAATAAATCAAGAAAATATCCATGAAATCGATGTCGAAAAACACACTCAAAGAAGTGTCCAAGCAGAAACTCTTAGAAAAAATAAACATGGTGTTCATTTTAAAGCACCTCAGGAAAGCACAAATTCGGAGCAAATAAAACTTCTCCAATCATTGATAAAAAATATTTTTAATAATCAAACTCTATTTTCAGAAAATCAATCGGAGATAGAAAAATGTCTCCATTCTATTATGCAAAAGATTTGCAAAAAGCAATCTCTACCTCAGGATAATGATTCCTATTCTATTTCGGAGATTATAAAAATTCTCCAATCTATTTATTTATTGGATCCAAGTGATGGATACCAATCTATGGAAAAAATATTGCTATATATATAAAGAGATAATCAATCTCTTTCTAATATTTATGAAAATCATATCTAATTCAAAAAATCAAAATACATTGTCTAGTGTCTGCAATGTCGTTACAAGAAATCAAATGAAGAAAGTAGATACATTAAACAAAAATGAAGAAAATAAGCAAGTCAAGATTCTAGATAAATCAAATAAACATGAAGAAAAAAAGAAGAAACGAGGAAGACCGAAAAAGGATATTCGTTTTAGTACCTCCCTTTTCAAAAAGAAAAGGGGAAGGCCGAAAAAATTGTTAAATGAAGAAAATAAAAAACAAACTCAAAAGAAAAAGAAATTCTACAATGAAGTCTATTCTGACGAAGTAATGTCAGATCTTGAATATATAAATCAAAAAACTAAAGAAGAAAAGGAAGGAAATAAAAAACAAATTCAAAAGAAACAGAAATTCGACAAAGAAATATATTCTGACGAGGTTATGTCAGATCTTGAATATAAAAAACAAAATCAAAAAACTCAAAAGGAAGAAATTGATCTGGGTTATGAAAACACAGATACTGAATCATCAGAAGAAGAAGACACTTTAGAAGAAAATAAAAATTGTACAAATCTCAATCTCAAGAAAGAAAAATATATTATCGATTGTAGGGATCAGTTACCAATGCGTAAAGATAATTTCGCTTATTTTATTTCAGTTAATGGAGAGCCTAGAGATAATGGATCCAGGTCTTTAGCAAAACGCGCAAAATTGCCTAATTTTGGAAACCTTCAATTGGGTCTAGCTAAAAATATAAAAAAGGTGCATTTTACCACACAGCCCTTCCTATTGAAAACGAAATAAAAGAAAATATGTCTAATACTTTAAAAAATATAAAATTATCAATTATTTCATTAAAAAATGAGGCCGAAAAATTAAAGTTAAAAACAATAAGTATAGCAAAAACTGCTCAGGTCAATAACATAAATTGGAAAGAAATTTTATCTATGTTTAAATGTATTTTTGAAAATTCGGTTGTAAAAATAATAATATGCAACGGAACCACTAAATATCCAACAAAAGAACAATATTTGCAATTAATAGAAGAAGCACATTCTAGTTCAGTTGGGGGTCATAAAGGTGTAACAAAAACATATGAAAGAATACGGCAAAATTACTATTGGGAAAATATGAAAATTAATATTCAGAAGTATATTCAAAATTGTTTACAATGTCAACTTAAAAAATTAGTTCGTGTAAAAACAAAGGATCCAATGATCATAACAGATACACCAGGCACAGCATTCGAAAAAATCGCAATGGATATTGTTGGTCCTCTTCCAAAAACTGAATCAGGCAATGAATATATATTAACTATCCAGGACAACCTTACTAAATATTCGTTAGCAATAGCACTTCCAAATCATCAAGCTAGTACAATAGCTGATGCTTTCATTAAAAAATTCATTTGCATTTATGAATCACCCAAAGGAGTTTTGACGGATCAAGGGACAGACTTTTTGAGTAATTTAATGAGACGTTTAGCAAAAATATTTAGGATTCGACAGTTTAAAACAACCGCTTTTCATCCCCAATCAAACGGTTCGACTGAGAGATCACATCACGTGTTAGGGGAATATTTGAAACAATTTATAAATAAAAACGAAGAATGGGACGACTGGTTAGAACTCGCTATGTTTTCATACAACATCAGTGTACACGAGGGTACCAAATGTACTCCGTATGAATTAATTTTTGGAAAATTGGCACGGTTACCATCTAGTGATCCACCACTAAAGCACGAAAAATTAGAAACATATGATCATTATTTAACTGATTTAATAACAAGATTACATGAAATGAGAAATATTGCAAAAGAAAATTTAATATCAGCAAAAGAAAAGTCAAAAATTTATTATGATAAAAAATGCAATCCACAAGATTTTAAAGTAGAGGATGAAGTTTTCTTACTTCAAGGGGGAAAAATTCACAAATTTGCCAATCAATACACAGGACCACATAAAGTATTAGAAATTTCAAATAAAGGAAATATTAAAATACAAGTAAAAAATAAACAAAAAATAGTACATATAAATAGACTTAAACTGTCACGTATTGTACCAGAAAAATAAATAAAAATTCAAAACAGATACAAAATTTTACTAAAAATCTGACAAACGAGACATTTTAAAAATCACATTTACAGCTGACAAAAATCATCTAAAGTAAAATAATAACATTTATTTAAAGCTTCCTTCCACTTACAAATCCAATCCGATTACAAAAGTGTCATTTTTGTGATTATCGCAAAAATAACATTTTTCTTGTGAAATAATTAGTGTACTTTTAATAATACAAGTTATCTGTTCTAGGTAATGGACTTCAGAATAAAAATGATTCATTTATTTAATGTTTTTCTAATAACAATAATCCCTCGTAGACAGGAACCGCAGAAAACGCAATCGGAATAACTTCAAGAAAAAAAAATATTTATTTTCTCTAGCCACGGTGTTTTATCTAAATCCTAGGAACTCGAGGTTCACCGGAAACTCGAGAGGACTAGTAATTTCTTTCGGTCCCATCTTATCAAAAGTCTATGTTTATTTTTCTGGGAGCGCAAGAAAAATGAATGAATGTGATCAAGTAAAACATAATGAAATTTTATTTTCTATTTTTTACATTATATGCACATCTAAACTTACATTAATAATTAAAATGGCAAAATTAATGAATTATATTTAAAATAAAAAAATGATAATGATCAAATTAAGTGTAACAAAATTTTTTTTTTTTGCTTTTGCAATTACAAATGAATATGTTAACATGAATAAAAATTTCTTTATAACAAATAAAACAATAATATAAAATATGTGTAAATTTAATGAGTAAAACTGCAAAACATATCCCAGTGGGCACACATGTCCGAAAGACGTCCCTATGTCGGCTTTTATGTCCAAAAGACGTCTGAAGGACGTCTTTTGGTTTTTTTTGCCCACTGGGATGTTATGTACAAATTACAATCCAGGTAACAAAATAAGCGTATTAATGAAAACAGGAAGTAAATTTTATTACTTTATTTACTTATTGATCTTTTCTCGAAAAATGAAAAATACATATGTAATAATCGTAAAATCGAATGTATAAGTATGAATGAAAAGCATATTTGTTTTATTACAGCAGTATTTGTTACACTGTGTCAGGTAGCTATACAAAATAGTAAAACTAAAAATCGATTTTTTTTTCTAATTATTTCAAAATGTGTATTAGTCACAAAATTGAATCACTAAAAAAAAAATCTATCTCTTATATTGTAATTATTACTATAACATATTCTTTAAATATAGCATGCATTAGTATGAATCAAAATTAGTATTTATGAATAAATTATTAAAAATTAGACAAATGTACACGATAATAACATTCCCCTTAACAAAATGAGCATTGAAAAAAAAAAATAACTTTCGAGCATGTATCATTTCTTTCCCATGCTTGAACTGAGGGGGGAGGTGTTACGTTCGTAACCTATATATATACTTTATATATTGTTATATACATTGTTATTATTCAATTCTTATAGATATAAGAATTCTTATCATTGTATATCATTTTGGTTAATATTGTATACGAATATTAGACAAGAGTAGATGTGATTTTAAAATTGAAAACGTTTGAGGAAGGAAGAGATTATGTTAACATAAGACAAACACAAGTCTAGGACAGCTACCTCTTGGTGGAGGGTACTACAAGTCTAGACACCTGTAAAGGAACGGGGAGACGGGACAAGCAAAGACAAACATTTTTTAACTATACTTTCACTTTGGCGTAGAGAATTATGAACTTGAACCTATGCAGGGGGAACGGAAGGAAAATAGGTATGGGTATCTATGCATGAGGAAGCGGAGTGCAGGGACAAACAAAAGCAGCCATTATCACTTCCAGTGTTTGAATATAAATTGGATTAACAGAACGACAAGACCAGTAGTCCAGTAGTTGAGCAGTTACCACGAGTTGAGCAATTACCAGTAGTTGAGTAATAATTACCAGTAGCCGTCAGTAGCTATCAGTAGTTGCTAAGTTTATACAAGAGTCTTACGTTATTTTAGAGTCCAAATCTATTAAACGGTTATCATCTCGTGTACAGTTTTACTGTATTGCAACACGCTAATAAGTGCGAATCCAAATATTAATCAAATTCTATTGATTCGGTCCAATTTGTCAATCCACGTGTTTTCGAAGATTCACATAGTTATCACAAGAAAACAAGTTTTAAGTCTCTTGCAAAAGATCCTTTCTTTACAAAAATTCACCTGCATCAAGGGTCCAGCGATTAGGATAACCGACTGTTTACTCAACGCCTAATCAACTACAAACTACTCCAGCACTATCGCTTGTCTTCAACTAACAAATCTTCAAGTTTAACGGCAATGTTTTCCATCTTCCAAAAGTAAGACTCAATTTCTAAAATCACATTTGTAACTTCTCAACTCATAATTATCTAATAAAAAAATATTATTCAACATATTTTAGTGCTCTCATTGACTTAGTCCTCATCCCAAATCAAATTCTTAATTGAAATTGATTAAAAAGGAGGAACTAGGGAATATTGTAAGGGTTTTTGTACATCAAAACGTAACAAAATGTTAAAAATAAAAAAATTCTAAAATTATTTATTTTTTGATAGACTGTAACTATTATTAACGTATAATCCTTTTAAATAAAATCAGAGTTTTGTCTGTATATTGTTTAAAATCTCAAATTTTAAACATAAACTTTCGTTTTGAGCATCAAGGAATCCAAAAGTGTCAATAAAAATGTCATGTCTGTCTGTCTGTCTGTCTATCTGTCTGTCTGTCACAAAAGTTTTTACGCCAATCACATTTAAACGAATTAACCGATTTAAATAAAATTTGGTGGTATATTATGTGTTGACCCAAGTTAGGTTTATAAGCTTAGAAAGTTAAAAAATTTTAATTAGAACGGAAGATATGCCAATTTTTCAAAAAATTTGAAAACCCCATATTTTTTTATATTACTGACTTTCTGTTAGATTACTTCTAATCTTTTTTTAATAATTTTTTTTGTTTCTTACAACATATTTTGCTATACATTTTAAAAAATTAATATCAAAATCGATTTTAGATGAAATAATAGAAAATATCAATTTTTGAATCTGAATTCTTTTTATTTAAAAAAATGAAAAATCAGTTAATCAAAAATATTGCATTTAAAACTGGTAGAGGGGTGTATTATAGGTCGGTGACTCAGATTTGATCAGAAATAAAAATTGGGCATTATATAAGGCCCAAAATAAAAAAAAAATTAGTTTTGTACAGTTTTTTTTAGAAAATCGTTTAAAATATAAGATAGTTTGTTAACCCCTTTGGCGGTATGAAGCCAATTTGGCGGCCAAAATTGGCGTCATACCGCCAAAGTGGTTAATAATAATTCAGCTGTTCACTCTTTGTCCGAAAATAAAAATTAGGCATTATAGGGCCCAATATAAATAAATTATTTCTGCAAAATTATAATGTACAAAATATTATAAAACATCAGTAAACAAGTAAAGGGTTAAGGGTGTACTTACGAAAACTTCATACCTTTCATTTTAATAAAATTTGGTATACTTCTGTATCTTGACCCACAGACTACGAAAATAATAGTGATAATTAGCATAAATTAGGTTATCGAGGTAAAAACCATTAAAATACCATAACAATTTACGGTTTTTGTTAGAATTTCATAAAATAATCAGAATTTTTTTACAAGGATTATAAAAAATATTTTAGACAGAAGTTTTAGATCTAATAAAAATAGACATTTTATGTTGTATATATTTTTCACAAAAAGTTAATACTTTTCTTTAAAAAATAAAAAACATGTCAATGACGATGAAAATAGCCTCTATACTATTAATGAACAATGAACAATAATCTGATAATTGAAAAAAATGTTATACCCAAATGTCTTTTGATTTAAAAGCAGTTTATACTTTGTATGACACCCTATAACCACCCTGTATTAGGCGCTTATTATACTTATTATGGCGCTTTAGTTATTAAATTATTTAATATTACACCCCACTGTTAAATTGTCAGCTTTCTAAAGAAAAATTAACAACTCTTTTTTAAAAAATTATTTATCATTTAAGTTAAAAAAAAATATTAAAAGACAGATTCCCTTCCGAAATGCTTATTATGTGAGAAAGTAAATTCAATCGAAGGAAGGCAAATAAATAACATAAACAATGTTATTTTTTAATAGTCAGAACGACGTTTCGACGACATGGTTCGTCGTCATCATCAGGTTCTAAAATTTTATTAACAAAAAATAATGAATTGTCACAAACATAAAAAGAAAAAACAAACAAAAAACACTAAATAATAAATAAATAAAATTTACCGAAAGTAAAACAAAATTATTACATATTGTAATTTGTCGAACAGTTAAAATATAATCCAAATGCTACAAGCATTTTGTCAAGACTGAGTTGAAAATATTTTTAAAAATTTAAAGAGCAGTAGAAATTCGGAGTCAGTGAACTTAAAGGTAAACAAAACAGAGACGGATATAGAAAGAAAAGTACAATCACAATTTCAATCGATTGATTAATGGAAAATAGATTTTGTTCAGGTATAAAATATCTTCTTTTTTGTTAATAGTAAAACCGTGATTTTTAATATGCAACATTTCAGAAAAAACACGTTTTTTATAATTTGATTCACGATCTATAATATGAGATTTATTCCAATCGAATTCATGATTGTACTTAGATTGATGTGTACTGAAAATAGGATCATTGTTATTGCAATTTGACTTGTGTTCATTAGTACGTTTTTTTAATGTACGTTTTGTTTCGCCAATATAGCTCGCAGGGCAATCTTTACAATCAATTTTGTATACAATATTCGTGGTATTCCATTTATCTGTAGTATCTTTTCCCAGTTTTACGATAGTTTTAAAATTTTTTTTTACAATTGGAATTGGTTGAATGTTGGCAGATTTAAAAATTTTTGATAATCTAGTGAAATCAACATATTTAAAAGGTATACCAACTTTCGGCATTTGTTTATACAAAAGTACACGTGGATTGTTAGAATTATTTGCATTAATGTTTTTAAATTTAATATTTTTAAGACGTTTAGTTATATGCTTATTAATAAAATTCTTCAGTAAAATTTGTTTTACTTTCACTAGATTATTTTTATGAAAAGATTTATCAGATAGTAAGATAGCTCTTTTTCATAAAAATAATCTAGTGAAAATAAAACAAATTTTAATGAAGAATGACTATCCTTTGGATTTTATTAATAAACATATAACTAAACGTCTTAAAAATATTAAATTTAAAAATATTAATGCAAATACACATCAATCTAAGTACAATCATGAATTCGATTGGAATAAATCTCATATTATAGATCGTGAATCAAATTATAAAAAACGTGTTTTTTCTGAAATGTTGCATATTAAAAATCACGGTTTTACTATTAACAAAAAAGAAGATATTTTATACCTGAACAAAATCTATTTTCCATAATTCAATCGATTGAAATTGTGATTGTACTTTTCTTTCTATATCCGTCTCTGTTTTGTTTACCTTTAAGTTCACTGACTCCGAATTTCTACTGCTCTTTAAATTTTTAAAAATATTTTCAACTCAGTCTTGACAAAATGCTTGTAGCATTTGGATTATATTTTAACTGTTCGACAAATTACAATATGTAATAATTTCATTTTAATTTCGGTAAATTTTATTTATTTATTATTTAGTGTTTTTTGTTTGCTTTTTCTTTTTATGTTTGTGACAATTCATTATTTTTTGTTAATAAAATTTTAGAACCTGATGATGACGACGAACCATGTCGTCGAAACGTCGTTCTGACTATTAAAAAATAACATTGTTTATGTTATTTATTTGCCTTCCTTCGATCGAATTTACTTTCTCACATATTAAAAAAAAATAACTGAAAGTTTCCAAGGGGTGTTTTCAGGAACATTCTAAGGAATGTTTCCGGGAAATTTACAGGAAGTTTTCAAGGGATGTTTCAGAGAAGTTTTCAAAGGAAGTTTCTAGGAAGTTTCCAATGGAAGTTTCTAAAAAGTTTTCAAGGGAAAATTCTTGGAAGTTTTCAAAGGAAGTCTCCGAGAAGTTTTTAGGAAGTTCCTAAGGAATGTTTTCGGCAAGTTTCCAAAGCAGGTCTTCTAGAAAATTCCAAGGAATGTTTCCGGAAAGTTTTCAGGAAGTTTACAAGGGATGTTTTAGAGAAGTTTCCAAACGAAGTCTCCGAGAAATTTCCAGGAAGTTTCCAAAGGGACTTTCCGAAAAGTTTCCAGGAAGTTCCCGAGGAATGTTTCCGGAAAGTTTTCAGGAATTTTACAAGATATGTTTTAGGGAAGTTACCAAAGAAAGTTTCCGGGAAGTTAACAAGGGATGTTTTAGAGAAGTTTCCAAACGAAGTCTCCGGGAAATGTAAAGGAAGTCTCCAAGGGAAGTTTTTGAAAAGTTTCCAATAAGTTTTCAAGGAATGTTTCCGGGAAGTTCCTAGGAGGTTTCCAAGGTGTGTTTACGGGAAGTTTCCGAGGGAGTGTTTCCGGGATGTTTCCAAGGGAATCTTTCTAGGTGCCAATTTTCACTATGATAATCGTAATTAGCACATCAAAATATGTAAGTAAAGAAGTTTAAAAGAAATCTAGAATATGTGCTAATCGGATGTATATTCAATAATGGATATTGCAATTTAATAATTTTTTGAAGAGAGATATGTTGCTTAGAAAAGTTTGTTTCAAACACTCTCTGCATGAAAATAATTTTTGTCAGAATATATTTTTTGGCAAAAAATACTTTCTGTCAGAAAATACTTTTGGTCAAAAAATACTTTCTGTCAGAAAATACTTTTGGTCAAAAAATACTTTCTGTCAGAAAATACTTTTGGTCAAAAAATACTTTCTGTCAGAAAATACTTTTGGTCAAAAAATACTGCTTATGGCACGCCATCAGATTTCGAAAGCTAGTTAACTATAAATTGCATCAAAATTTTCATAAATTACCGCATAAATTACCATAAATTTCCATAAATTACGAAATAAATTTCCTGCATTAATTTTTTGAATCTCGAATTTTATTTTGTATTAATATTATGAATTTCCTCAAATTTTTTATAAATTACCGCATAAATTACCATAAATTTCCATAAATTACTGCATAAATTTCCTACATCAGTTTTTTAAATCCTGAATTTCGTTTGCATTTTTATTATAAATTACCTCAATATTTTCATAAATTACCGCATAAATTACCACCATAGATTTATTTATTTATTTCTTTAAAGGTATTTTATCAAAAAATTATGACTTAAAATAAAATATGATCATAACAAAATCTTTCTAATTTTTCTTGTAGAATCGATTGTGATCCATAATTTTAATTAAATGTGACTTTTTTATTATTTGTTTAAACAAATATTGTTGAACATATAGAAAATATAAAAGTTAGAATGCGAATGATTTTTATTTAACTTTTCTATAAATTCAACTATCAATTCTGTTACACTGCAACCGATTATGGTACATGAATGCGGTAACAGCTAATTTGTTTAAAAAATACAAAATTTATAAACAATTTGTCCGGCCCATCACAAATATTTCATTTTTCACTATCATACTTCAAAGTTATATCACAATTTTTATTTGAATCAGAATTTTTTTTTTCTAAAATCACAGTAACCAAATTGTCGGTTTCGTGGAGAATATTCTTCTTCTTCTTCTTCTTCTTCTTCTTCTTCTTCTTCTTCTTCTTCTTCTTCTTCTTCTTCTTCTCCTTCTTCTTCTATTACATTCTACGGTCTTTTGCGGTTTTCATTATGATTTTTTGAAATTTGAGATCATATATGCAAAATTGGGTGGTGGGTGGTATTTTAAAAATTTAAGTCCCAATACATTAGTTTGGTAGGTGGGTGGTGGGTTGTGTTGGGAATAGATTAGTTACTCTGAAAACATATACTAAATGGGTGGTGGGTTGGTGGGTGGAGGGGGGGGGGTGTTCGCCATATGATACATACATTGAAAACATGTACTAAATGGACAGTGGCTGGTAGATTACCGACGAAGGGTAAAACTACGCACATGCTAACATATACGAAATCTACCTTACCGATGGAGAATAAACTAGCGCCATCTAGAGGTGATCATTACCGACAGCCCCACTACCTAAACTTTAGACAACGTTCACATTGGCCACACGCATCTCGTTGCCCACTATGCGCCGAGTCAGGCCCAGCGCGGCCCACCCCAAATCCAGCCCCCTAATACTGCGCGGTATCTCACGATTCAGCGATCACTCGCGGTTTTCATTATGATTTTTTAAATTTGAGATCATACATGCAAAGTGGGTGGTGGGTGGTATTTTTAAAATCCAAGTCCCAATACATTAGTTTTGGTATGTAGGTGGTGGGTTGTTGGGTGGCTAGTTACAATGAAAAGATATGCTAGATTAGTGTTGAGTTTGGTAGGTGGGTGGGGGGGATGGTTGATTGTGGGTGGTAGTACCAAAGTTAACAACAATATATTATTCATGCAATTTATCAAACTAGCGCCATATAGCGGTGATCATTACCGACAGAGATCTGCATTACCGACCGAGGGTAAAACCACGCACATGGTATTATTTACGAAATCTACCTTACCGACGAACGGTAATATCGACTGAGGGTAACAGTGCCACCTGGTGGCGAACATCGGAACTGTGAGCTGGAACCCGCCTTGTTACACCACTCAGATAATTGCCCTTATTGGAAAGCATTTCGTGATTGGTTTGTTCTATTCACTTTATCCGAGAGAGACAAAGTAGAGATTGTTATTATGAGTAATAAATGCGCCTACCCTAATAGCACTGAACGTTATCTGGAAGTTAAATATCTGGAAGTTGCTGAAGGTCGATTTAACGTCAAAATGTCCTTGGCCATTTAACGTTCGCCTGAAACGTTATAGAACGTTACTTTAAGACCTTCCAAGGACATTCAAAAATGGTTAAAAATTAAATAACGTTAATACTGTGCGCAGTAGTTTTCTATCACAACTAGAGCTGCGCAGTTGATTTTATTGACCACTGTTTTTTAGAAGCAATAACATTATCAACATTGATTATAATTAATAAACAAAATTTCAGACTTTCTGCAACATTTTTCCGCAACCCGCACTACGATTTTTCGAATGTCCATTAAAGGTCCCAAAGTAACTTTCTATAACGTTCCAGCCCAACGTTAAATGGCAGTGGGCATTTTAACGTTAAATCGACCTTCAGCAAAGTTACCTGGAAGTTAAATAACGTTCAGTGCTATAGGGTATGCACAAACCCCTGCATAGTTTATGCACCGCCGCATGTACGTGTATGTACATATGCGTATGTAAATATGCATAAGTGATTGTTATGTCGTTAGTGGGTAAGTGTTAAGTATTATATTAAAAAACTAAATAACTTTGTTTAATGTCAAACATAACCTTGTAGGTTGTTTCTGTTGTGACTTTTACCTTGTAGTTTGTTTATGTTTTGACTTTAAATGCATCATTTTTTGCATCTATTTTTGTTAGTTTTGCATTGTTATGTCGGTAGTTAATTTTTAAAGTAAAATACGGTAAGTGTTAATTATTCTTATATTATAAAATGAAGTAATTTTGTTTAATGTTAAACATAACCTTGTAGGTTGTTTATGTTGTGACTTTTACCTTGTAGTTTGTTTATTTTGTAACTTTTAATGCATTATTTGTTTTTATTAAACTATTTTTGTTAATTTTTCATTGTTATCCCTGTCGAAAGAAAACGACTGAAAAACCACTGAGATAGAACCACTGAAATTCTAGTAGTTTTTCAGTGGTTTCTCAGTTGTGATTTGGAACAATTCGCCACTGAAAATATCTATTGTGAGGGTTGATTTATGGCAGTTGGCCTGGAAGTCCTAAATCGTTTTATGGCCTTTACCCTCATAAAATGTAAGGATAACATTCTTTTTATAGTTTTAAATAATTTATATTATTTATTTCAATATTATATTTGTTGTTCAAGAATTAAGCCACTTATATATAATATATATATATATATTATTATTACCATTAATATAATACATACTTCTATTAAAAAATCCGAAAATGCCATCAGTTTTTTTTATATCTGCTACCGTTTATGAGATACGATACTATTCATTTAAATTTAGGATTTTTGCAGAAATTTTTATATGTACGTAATTGTTAGAACTAACAGATTCTAAATTTAAAAGAAACAATTTTCTAACATTAAAATTTAAATTAAATTTATTTGTTAAGAAACAAATTTTTCACAGGTCAATTTTTAATATATTCAAGACCTCGAGAAGGGTCCAGAGAGGCCATAAAACTTGAAGACTCCTGAATTTAATTAAAAATCAGAAACAAAAATTTCTCTAATTTTGCATTAAAAAATTTAAAAACTGAAAATTAATATTCTACGTGTTCTAACGATAAAGTATATCTAAAAATTTCCTCAAATAAGTTATTTCTCATAATAATAAAAAAATCCCCCGAACGTCTTTTTGCCCGAATGGACATTTCCCCGAATGTCCAATTTGCCGAAAAATATTTCCCCGAATGCCTTTTTGCCGAACAGACAACATCCCGAAAAAAAAATGAAAACAAAGATTTAAAATTAATCATTAAATATTTTTTAAACAGTTATATTTATTTAGTGTAAATATTTAAGACATTGTTACAATTTATAAATTTTATAAAAATAATTGTGATATGAAATTAGTGTAAACAAATATAAAAAATAACATGTAGATATTGTCCAAGATGAAAGAAGCAACAAGAAATTTGAACAGTTGGAAATACTTCAGTGCATGCATTTAAAATTCCTTTTTCGAAGTCACTCATAATTTTTTTCGGCGTGAAATTATCTATCCTGAAATCTAATGCTGCAGACTGTACCGCGCGCAAAACTTGACTATATTGTTCGGTTTCTTTGGAATACAGAAGAGCATAAACTAATGGCACAGCAACAATGTCTTTTTCCCCTCGCGTATTTCTCTTGCCAGTCCCCAGAATGGTAAAGACTTGGGTGAAACATGTTTCCTCCAAGAAGAAGTTTATTCTTAGCCAATTGTGCCATAATTCACTTAAACTTGATTTACAAAATTTCGATTAGAAATATCAAAAATTCGATTAAAAATATCAAAAACACGAAATTAGACAGAACCTATCAGTTATAAAACTGTATTTATTTACTACGGTTGCTAGGGTGATTTAAAATTAAAATAAAAGACAGTTACCGCAACAATATATTTTCAAAAAACATTAAATTCGGGAAAATGTCCATTCGGGGAAATGAATTCGGGGGAAATGCATTCGGTAAAACGGTATTCGGGAAAAAAATTTTCGGCAAAGTGGACATTCGGGGAAATGTCCATTCGGGGAAATGGATTCGGGGGAATGTACGGGAATCGTTTTTAGAATTTTTTTCGATATTCCTAATCGTGAAAATAAGTACCTAGATTTAATATTTTTATTTTGGAAATTTCAATTTTTGAAATTGCAAAAGTTTTAAGTGTTTAGTTTTAAATTTTAGTTTAAGATGACAGCGCCTTATGCTTTCTGTTATTTTTGTTGTTTGTATAGACGAAGATTTTGATGAACATTTGAAGAAAAAAAACCAGTTGGTTTTTCTTCTACACATACCACGTACTTTTGTGTCTAAAAAAAGTTTTGTAACAGTTTTTTCTCAAGTTGGTAAAGTTATTGAAATTAATGATTTAGAATAAGTACTTAACGTTATAATATTCTTTATTTATCGTATAATAATATCCTAAAAATATTTTACTAATTCAGTGTTCGTATATAATATTTTTACTATTTTCGATATTACACTTTTTTCGATAATATTTTGAGCCAATTAATTAAAATTTTTTATTTTCCACCATAAAATGTGATTTTATCGTTAGAGAAAATGATATATCGATATTTTTCGGTATTTTATTACTTTTTACTGTTAAGCTATTAAATTGCAGTTTTTAGAAATGTTATTTTTTCATAAATTCCGTTAAATGATTAAAAATTAGTTTAAGAATTGTTACAAGATGTTCATTTTTTATTTACTACAATTTTCAGAGACTTTTAAAAAGGTGTCCATCTTGGAGCCACTTTTTTTAAGACCGAAAATTTTAACAATTAGAAAAAAATTCTTTAAAAAATGTTTATGGTCAAAATAAAATTTTATCCCTATGACCATAAGTTATGGTATGTATCTTGATGCGCTGATTACGAAAATAATAGTAAAAATTAGCGCAAATTGCGTTATCATGGTAAAAACCGTAAAAAATACTATAATAATACACGGTTTTTTTGTTAAATCACATGAAATATTCAAAATATTATTTATAAGGATTGTAAAAAAATTTATTTAGACAAAAGTTATAGATCTAATAAAAATAGACATTCTATGTTGTATATATTTTTTACAAATAGTTAATAGTTTTCTAAACAAAAATAAAAAAAACGTGTTAACGCCATGAAAATAGTCTATAGTTAGCTATATTCTTCCTAAAGAATGAACAATAATCTGATGATTGATACAAATGTTCTATCTATGTATTTTGATTTAAAAACAGTTCCTACTTTTTATGACACCCTAACCCTGTATCAGTTTAAAAATAATTCAGTTTATTATAGCACCTCAGTCCCCCGGTACCCCTACTAAACTAGGTGTGAATTCTGTCTATTTCATGGACACTTTGCTTCCAAGGAAGCAAGATATTTTGCTTTCTCATAGAGGAAGCAATAAATTTATTTATAATATAAAAAATAATAATTTAATTAATTTAATTTAATTTTTTCCACTATACTACATTTTTGTTGAAGGAAAATGAATGGACAATGAAAATTTTAATAAATTATAACAAATCAATGAAATTTATTATTTTTTTAAGAAAAAAAAGCAATAATGTTCTAAAAAATTAAAGGTAAGTTACTTAATTTTAAATAGCATATTCGTCTTTTAAAATAGAATTTTTTTTTTTTAAAAGGAACTGTGGTCAAAAAATAATAATTATTAAAAATTTTTTTTCAAAAAAAGAGATTTTTCGATGAAAAAAAAAAAATAATCATGAATTATTACGTTTGTTTTTACTCAATTCGTTTTGAGACAAGGAATATGATTCTTTTAATTCATTTGTTTGAATTTTTAGCAAGAAATTTTTTTTGGCAAAACACGAGATTTTTCAATAAAAAAACTGAAAAATTATGAATTAATACGTGAGTTTTTAGTCAAATATAAAAGTTATATAGGTCACTCGATTTGTTTTGAGACAAGGAATATGATTTTGTAATTCGTTTGGTTGGATTTTTAGCATGGAAATTTTTTTTGGCAAATCGCGAGATTTTTCGATGAAAAAAAATGAAAAATCATGAAACATTACGTGGATTTTTAGTCAATTATATACTTGATATAGGTCAATCGATTCGTTTTGAAACAAGGAATACGATTTTTTCATTCAATTTTCTGAATTTTTAACATGAAAAAATTTTTTGCCAAAAAACTATATTTTTCGATGAAAAAAGGTGCTCAAAAAAATTTGATTGGGTATTTTCAAAAATCCCTGTGTCCAAATTTAGATATTTGTAAGCTTCATATGTCATCCAAATTTTTATTAAGATCCGTTGAAGCGTTCTCGAGATATCCTGTCGACAAAAAATTTACCACATACACACACACATACACACACACACACACATCCGGACATTTTCTCAGGAATGAAAATTTGAACTTTTCAGATGAAACTGAATCGATTTACACTATTTTTGGAAAATCAAAAATCTTAACGATCACAACGCTTCCTCTATGAGGAAGCAAAATTAAACTTATTATGGCACTCCAACCCATCCTTTATCCATTTAAATTAAGGTTAAGTTAAAAAAAGAGTAAACATGTAGTTTTAAAAACCATTTTCTTTCCACAATATCCTATTATTTATTGAATAATATTAAGTCATAGAAAAGTTGAATATTCTTTTACATGTAAGAATATTTTTTTTGGTAATTGCACTTTAGTTTTCGGGAAGTTTCTCATAGTAAGTTTCCCTTGGGAACTTTCCTAAAACGTCAATTGGAAACTTCTCAGAAACTTCGGGGAAAATTCCCTTGAAAAATTCCCTTGGAAACTTCGTGAAACCTTCCCAGAAATTTCCCTCCGATAATTCCCTTGGAAACTTGCGTTGAAACTTTGCAGTTATTGTTTTTTTAATTTGATAATAAATAATTTTTGTAATACACGATTTTGTAATTTTTAAAATCTATCATAGCAAATCTCTTTAAATGAGATTAATTGCTAATTATTTAATAGCACACCTCACTGTTAAATTGTCAGCTTTCTAAAGAAAAATTAGCAACTTTTTGTTAAAAATTTATTTATTATTTAAGTTTAAAAAAAATAACTAAAAGTTTCCAAGGGAAGTTTTTAAAGGAAGTTTACGGGAAGTATCTGGACAGTTTCCAAGGGATGTTTGCTAAAAATTTCCAAAGGAAGTCTCCTCGAAAATTTTAGGAAGTTCCTAAAGAATGTTTCCGGAAAGTTTCCCAGAAATTTCCAAGGGAAGTTTCTGGAAAGATTCCAGGGAATGTTTTCGGGTTGTTTCCAAAGCTAGCCTCTGGGAAAATTCTAAGGAAGGCTTCCGGGAAATTTTCAGAAATGTTCCAAAGGAAGTTTCCGAGATGTTTCTAATAAGTTCCCAAGTAACGTTTCCATGAAGTTTCTAAGGGATGTTTCCAGGAAGTGTCCAATGGATGTTTCCGGGAAGTTTACAAGGGATGTTTTAGGGGGATTTTGAAAGGAAGTTTCCAGGAAGATTACAAGGGATGTTTACATGAAGATTCTAAGGAAGGGTTTCCGGGATGTTTGCGAGGGAAACTTTCCAGGAGGAGGATATTTCGCTATGTCCAGGAAGTTTTCTGGAGACTTCCTTTGGTAATTTCAGACATTACAATAGGAAACTTCCAGGAAACTTTCGAGAAATTCTGGTGCTATCTGGGGTGTGAAGTTTAATAAATTATATTCTAAATTATATCAAAATCGGGGTTCCACTTTTTATAGTGTGCCAACTCTCCCGTATCCATTTAAAAAATTACACTTTTTATGACACTTTTTATGATTATTTGTTTAAAAAAAATTAACACTTATAATGTCGCCCAACCTTTTCTTAACCTTATCCGTTTATGAAAAACCCAACTCTTTATAACGCATGAACTCAGTCACAGTGTGCCTTAACCAGTCGCAGGTGGTCTGAAAATGTAACAACAAACGGCTAATGTGGAATTATCCTAAATGACTCCCAGATTTCAAATTTTCAAGATTTGAAATCCTAGCTGCTCCACTTTTTGAGATTTCTACGTGAGAGTTCCATATTTACCATGAAAACGCCTAAGAGGCTATCAACTCAAGAAAATATCGGAATAAGACGTGTCATTACGTATTATAACTGTAAATGTCGATAGACCCGACTTTGTTAAAGGCGAAATACTTCTTAGCAATAGACAACCCCACCCCCCAAGTCCTCACCCCAAAGGATTACAGAATTGCTTATTGAAATGAAACGAAATTTTATCCACGATAATTGAAAACATAGAGGGGAAAGGTGTACCATGAAGGCGGGGAGGGTTGTCAAAGATCCTACAACGATGAGTATCAATAACATTTTCAATTATCGTAGATAAAATTTCGATTCAATTCAATAAGCAATTTCTCCTCCTTGGAGAGGGTCAGGGTGATTACATACAGGACAGAAAAAAAGGGGAAAAGGTGTTTAATGAGGGTGGAAGGATTAGGCAAACATCCTACAACAATGAGTATCAATAACATTTTCTATTATCGTGGATAAAAGTTCGTTTTATTTCAATAAACAATTCTGTGATAATTAGGGAGCGGGGTGTGTGGCTTCATAGAGGGCTAGATATAGGGGAAAATTGGTTAATGAGGGTGGAGAGGGGGTAGTCAAAGATCCTACAACGACGAGTATCAATAACATTTTCAACTATCGTGGATAAAATTTCGTTTCATTTGAATAAGCAATTCTTTCATAATTGAGGGGCGGGGTGTGTGGCTTCATAGAGGGCTACATAGAGGTAAAAGATGGTCAATGAGGGTGGGGGGTAGTCAAAGATCCTACAACGATGAGTATCAATAACATTTTCAACTATCGTGGATAAAATTTCGTTTCCTTTGAATAAGCAATTCTGTCATAATTGAGGGGGTGGGGTGTGTGCCTTCATAGAGGGTTAGATAGAGAGGAAAGGTGGTCAATAAGGGTGGAGGGGATAGTCAAAGATCCTACAACGACGAGTATCAATAACATTTTTAATTATCGTGGATACAATTTCGTTTTATTTCAATAAGCAATTCTGTCATTATTGGTGGTGAAGGGTTTGGAGGGGGTGTCCATTGCTGTTACTTACCGGGATACTTTGTAAATTTAAATTAATTTTAAATTATGACATACAAAGGTTAGAATTCAATGAAAAAAACATTAATAAAAAGAAAACTGATTTTATATAGTTTAAGCGTATTTATTGAAAGTCTATCGAGAATAACGACATTTTCAATCTTTGAATTTTAAACAAATATATTTTTTATTATTAAATGGTTGCATTTAAATAGGAGACCAAGAAATGTGTGAAGTGCTGCTTCTTTGTTGAAGAGAAAAGAGAGAGGGAAAAATAAAAGCATAAGGTCTTTTACGGAAATTGATAAATAATTATGTTACTCACTCCAAATCTAAGTTCCAATAAAAATCCAATAACTCAGAAAACTTGTCTAAAACGTAGTTCCAGTTTTTGTGACTTACGATGAGTATTCGTCTCAAAAATTCAACACAAGTCAATAGAGCATTACACAAGTAAGCCTTCAAGTTCAAATTAAACTGTCACCCTTCGGGTATTCAAAAAAATCCAAGAAATCAATCACAAATAAACTTTATCACTTTTCGTTCAAAATTCCGCTTGTTCCAGTACATCCGCTTTTCCAGCACTACTTCAAATTTGAAATTCTTTCCTCCTGGTCTCTTCTCCTCTCTCTCTTCCTTCCTTTACTCCTAACTTATATTTGCAAATCAAAATTCTTCCTTTCCCAAATTTACTCTCTTCACTCTTCCACACCTTCTCCTTTCTCTATTTCGACGAACCCTTATTTGTGGTGTCAGCAACAATTGCTAAAGAATACTTTGCCTTTAACAAAGTCGTGTATAGCGACATTTACAGTTATAATACGTAATGACACGTCATATTTCGGTATTCTCTTGAAAAGATAGTCTCTTACGCGTTTTCATGGTAAATATGAAACTCTTACGTAAAAATATCAAAAAGTGGAGCAGCTAGGATTTCAAATCTTGAAAATTTGAAATCTGGGAGCCATTTAGGACATTTCCACATTAGCCGTTTGTTGTTACATTTGCAGACCACCTGCGACTGGTTGAAGCACACTGCCCAAGCAGCACGTAATATTACATGAATATCACAGTGACATCATATTGTAATATTGGTAATATTACGGGGTGATATTACAGTAATATTGACACGATATTGAAATGTCCGCCTCAAGGTAATATTACAAGTAATAATACGGTAATATTACAAAGATTTATTTATTTCAATATTTATTTTACATTAAATAAAATATTTTAAAAAAAACCGGCTCACACGGGGTTCGAACACGCAACGTTCGACACGACGTGAATACGCCTTGTACCTCTCGGCCATCCGGCTCTTGAAATGTAGTTCAGAAAGTGTTCTTCATATTGTACCAAAGAGAATTTAAGGTACTACAAGAAGAACACTTTCTGAAATACATTTCAAGATCTAGATGGCCGAGAGGTACAAGGCGTATTCACGTCGTGTCGAACGTTGCGTGTTCGAACCCCGTGTGAGCCGGATTTTTTTAAAATATTTTATTTAATGTAAAATAAATATTGAAATAAATAAATCTTTGTAATATTACCGTAATATTACTTGTAATATTACCTTGAGGCGGACATTTCAATATCACGTCAATATCACGTCAATATCACCCCGTAATATTACCAATATTACAATATGATGTCACTGTGATATTCATGTAATATTACGTGCTGCTTGGGTGTGCAGTGGTAACAGTGTACACTGAAAAAAATGATTCGGTAATTTTACCACTATGGAAGTAGGAGCGTTTATTACCTACTTCTATAGTAACAGTTTTACATATTTACTATAGAATGTAAATAAATGTTATGAAAGTAAAGTTATGAAATAAATATAAGTATTAGAAATTCTAATATAAAAATAAATTATGAATTTTATTGTGAAATGATAAAAAAGCAATGTAAAATAAATAAATTATGTAATTTCACAAATTTTTGTATTTATTATTGTTTTAAACTTTGGCATTGCACCTGAACTTAACCTCAACCTTATGAAAATTTTTGAAAGATTCTGTCATTTTTTCGTAACAAAAGGGAGAAAAAATGTATAATTTCTTAATTCAACAGAAGTTGAGTTTTTTTTTTTAATTAAATGCCCGTTAACGGTCAAAATAGACACATAACCAATTCGTTTTCAAGAAATATCTTAACTAATATGTGAAACTTTTTTAAGACGTTTACAATTAAAACAATTAGGTTTCTATAATTAATCATTTTTGCTGGGAATTTTACATAAGAGGATTATGGATAAATAGATCAAGCTATAATATTTTACTTCAGGATGATAACATTGAGATTATAAACAGGATTTTTACATGCTTTTGTAACTTTACAGTTACTGGTGATTTTGATACTATGAAGGTAGGTGCTTTTATTACCTAATACCAAAGTATTACATTCACAACCCTGAATGTACATTTACTGAAAAATGTAATATTACATTACTGAAAGCTGTAAAAATTCAAGTTGATTGGTATTATTGCTACTTTCCAAAGAGTAATATTACAGAAAGTTTCTAAAGTAACATTACAATACGGACGTAATTTTCCTGAAGTATTTTTTACAGTGTAGAGAACTTGACTTCCAACTTTTATGATACTTTTCATTTCGTAAAACCAACCCCAGCTTTATAGAAAAATTTACCTTCCGGTTTATACATATACACTGCGCTGAAGGCAGTACATGCATATGTGTTATAGAACCTTATCTATTTTTTTCGAAGAATATTTATTTTCATAAAAAACTCATAGCGCATAAAATGCGTATTTTTATCAGATCTACAATTTTTGTTTAAAATATTTTTTAAAATTAAGAATATTTTATTAGATAACAGCAAAAAACTGTGAATTATGGTAGATTTTTGTTTTTTTACATTATAATAAAATTGGTGCCAATTTTCATTATGATATCCGTAATCAGCACATCAAAATACGTAAGTAACGAATTTTTAAAGAAATCGAAAATATGTGCTAATCGGAAGTATATCCAATAAAGGATATTAGAATTTAATAATTTTTGGAAGAGAATTATGTTGCTTAGAAAAGTTTGTGTATAAACTTCCGAAAAGCTCGAACTTTAAATCTTTTTGATACTTTGTATACTTATAAAATTGAATTCCCTGATTACGAAAATCGTAGTAAAAATTGGCGACTAGCACATCTTTATGTTAAAACCATAACAAACCATAAAAATAATAGTTTTTTTTGCATTTATTTCAGTAAATTAAAAAAATATATAAAAATGTTTTAGCTAAAAGTTGTAGGTCTCATTAAAATATTTTTTTTCTAAATGTGCATATAGTTTTCAAGAAAAATGCAAAAAACTAGAAATCATTATAAATACGTTATTTATAACGTAATTTACGTATTTTTGTGTAATCGCTTGATTTGGTTTGTTGTTTAAGAGCTAGCCCCTAACCGCTCCGCACCCAGAGAATTAAGTGATATATTTGACTCAAGGATATGTTATTTGTACCAAAAAAAAATATATTTGTCTCACAGCCAAGTAACTTTTTTTTTTGTTTCAAATAAAAAAATTTATTTGAATCAGATAAAATTTTATTTGACACAAATAAAAATTTATTGGATTCAAATAAAAATTTATTTAAAACAAATAAAAAGTTACCTGGCTGTGAGACAAATATGTTTTTTCTCTGGGTGCGTGTCTTGGACAAAATATCGGGGGGTTGGGGTGCCATACTGGAAGTGTATTGTAGACAACGCGGTGGGAAAACCTATAGTTGTGTTAGTTTTTAAAGTATTTATCATAAAAATGATCAAGTTTACAATTTTTTAATTATTATTTTCGTAATTACTGCAAGTAAATTACATAATTTTACGTTATTACGTAATAAATGTAATGTTACGTAATAAACGTAATGTTACGTAATGAAGGTAAAGTTACGTAATTTAATAACGTAATTACGACTGTAGGTAATTTAATATTGATATAATATGGGTATTTGGTCACATTTATAGTGATTTAATTTTTTTGCAATTATTTCGTAAACTAATTGGTTTCAGTAAAAAATGCATCAAACATAAAATGTGTATTTTAATAAGATCTACATCTTTTGTATAAATTTATTTTTTATATTTGCAATATTTAAAGAGATAAATGCAAACAAGCAAAATTATTATGATTCTTTATACATCTTCTTTACCATGAAATTCAAATTTGCGTCAATTTTCACTATGATCTTTGTAAACAGCGCATCAAATTACGTAAGCATACGAAGTCCTATATAAGAAATCAGTTAGTGATAGCTATAGATATACTGCTGTAGAAATTCGCGTACGAAACAGAAAAGAGCTTTCTCAGTAGGCGGGGCATGACACGTCATCGGTAAAAGTGTACGAAACATAAAGGAGAGTTTACAATTTCTCCTATTTATGTATTTGAATTTAAAAATTTTGAAAATGAAGTAGGTGGGGCATGACACGTCATAGGCAAAATTGTACGAAACATAAAGGAGAGTTCACAATTTCTCCTATTTATGTATTTAAATTTAAAAATTTTGAAAATCAATAATTAGGATATCACAACGAGGAGAACCAATTTCCAGGTGACTTTTGGTGAACTTCTTCAAGGTAGTTAACCTCAAAATTTAAAAATCAATAATAAGGACAACAATAACTGCAGAACCCATGTCCAGGTAAGTTTTGTAGAATTTAACCTCAAAATTTGGAAATCGACATTTAGTTATACACCAAGTGCGGAACCGATGTTCAGGTGACTTTAGGTCAACATCTTCGAGGAAGTTAACCTCAAAATTTAATAATAAAAAAGTATAGGAAGACAAAAATTTAAAAATGCATAATTAGGAATACGCCAAGTGCAGAACCGATGCCCAGGTAACTTTTAGTGAACTTCTGGGAGGAAGTTAACCTCAAATTTTAATAATCAAAGATTAGAAAAACACTAAGTGCAAAACGGATGTCCAGGTGACTTTTGGTCAACATCTTCGAGGAAGTTAACCTCAAAATTTGTAAATCCATAATCAGGAAAACCCTAAGTGGTGAATCGAGTTGCAGGTTACTTTTGGGTCTACTTATTGAAGACAGTAGATCTGAAAATTTAAAAATCTATAATTAGAAAAACAGCAAGTGCTGAAGTGATAGGAAGTTAATCTCATAATTTATTAATCAAAATTTAGGAAAGCACCAAGTGCAGAAATGCAGAAAGCAATAATTAGGAAAACATCAATTGCCACAACGATATACAGGTGACTTAACTTAAATTAACCTCAAAATTTAAAAATCTAATATTAGTAAAATTTGAGACGCTTAATATGCCCATGTTCGAAGCTTCATAACAAGAAATTTGAATTCCATAAAAAAAGGTTATCTTCCCTAAAGAAGTTGAACAAAAATCACCTGGATATCGATTCTGTACTTAAGTTTCTTCATAGAAAGTCGTGTTGAACAAATAAAGAAATAGTTACATTTAAGTCGTCTTCGGTAATGTTTTTAAGATTTGTTTATATGACTAATTATACAATGAACAGCACCATATTATGCACAGATAACAATATTTTTGAAGAAAGTTGAAATTGAACATAACAAAATTAGTTAAGTATGGTTAATTATTTTATGATTAATTATTATTAATTATTTTATAAACAATAAATAGATTTTTAAAAACTAAACTTTGAAACCTTAAATAAATAATTGCAATCTTGTCAATCTAGGATCAAAACAATTTTATAAACAATGCCGAAAACGTCTAAAATGTAACGTTTTATTTATTTGATAATAACAAAATCAAAAAATTTTTTCAAATAAACACTGTTGCTTAAAAGTATTTTTTCCTGTTGCTTAAGCAGTATAAATTATTTTTAAACAAAATTTTGTAAATTTAAGGAAATAGTACTATTTGAAAGTAAAATAATTTTTTGTTCAATTTGTTAATTAAATATTTAATAAACAAAATTTTTCTTTAAAAATTATGAGAAGAAGATTCGATGTTAAATTTATGTACCTTTAATTTAAAAAAAAGTTAGACAAAATTATTTAAATATGGTTAATTATTTTATTATTTATTATTATATTATAAAAAAAAGGAATTTTTAAAAACTAAACTCTAAAATAGTCACATATTAAAGGATAATTTATATTCATAAGTATAATTTACTTAAAAATGATCAAAAAAGCAAAAATCTTACGAAAATTAATAGTTTTGTATTGTTTCGTTTACATTATGTTATATTTATCATAAGAGTATTTATAATATATATTATGCAAATCTTTTTTAATTCCAACTTTAAAATTAAATGAAATTTATTTTAGTTAATAAAATTTTTATTTCACATTACTTACAAGTATTAGTAGTCATGTATATTAGATAATAATAAATTGAAGAACATTTTTAGATTGTTAGAGAAATTTTTCTTTCCCCCTTTTTAAATATTTTCAAAGTTCTGTCAATTAAGGAACATTGTATAAAGAAACAAATCTAAAAATCAACATACATTTTTCAAAATTATGTTGTATCTCCCATTTTAAAATTCAATTCAATTAAATACAATTTTTTATTTAAGTATTGACTTGTGTCCATTAAATATAATTGAATTAATTATTTTAAACTTGTATTTTTTAATTTTATTATTAAATAACTCAAAGATTTGAATCTAAAATTTTGAATTTGTAATTCTGAAATATATTCTTTCGACGTCAAAATCTTAATCAAAGACCTCAACAATACCACTTCAAAGTAATTCGTTACAATTATAATTTTTTCGATTTTTTTTATCCCGATAACAATTTTATATTTTATATCAGATATAGAATATAGTTTTTGCAAATTTCTGCTAAAATGTGACGAAATCACATGTAATACTTAATTGTAGAAAGTCTAAAAGCAGTCCATCAAAAAATGTATAATCAGAAAAATTTTGATTTTTTTAATTTTCCGAAAAAATAGTATATCTCTTGTTGTTATTAATATTATTCAATTTTTATAAATTTATAAATCCATCCTCAGTAAATACCTAAAACTCTGTCAAATTTGGTTTCAAACAAAAATAAAATTTTTTAATGAAAATTTTTGATTTTTTGAAATTTGTAGTAATTTGAAATTTAATTTTGTAATTTATTTTTCCAATTTTATTTTTAATGTTAAAATATGAATTAATTTAATTATTTTTATCAAAATTAAAGGGCTAAGTACAAAGAGTTTTTCAGTGACCGTCAAAACATGAAAAAATTAAAATTTTTAAGTTTTAAGTTTTTTTGAAAAAGTGCCATAACTTCCGTTCAAAAAAATAATTTTTAATGGGGTATGGCTACAAATTATTATTCAATTATTAATCCTTTATTAATTATTATTAAAATAAAAAGCTATAGGTACAGAGAGTTTAAAAGTGTTAAATAAAAAAATAAAAAATATTAAATTTTTTGGTTTTTTAATTTTTATGAAAAAATGTTATAACTTCCGTTGAAATTAATATTTTTTAATAGGCTTTAAGTGATGACAGGACAAAATATCACCGACATACATACATACATACATACATACATACATACATACATACATAATTTTTTTAAACAGCATTTTTGGAATTGTCAAAAAAAAATTCAAATAAACACTGTTGCTCAAAACTATTTTTTAAAAGTTGCTTAAGTAGTACAAATCATTTTTAAACAAAATTTTGTAAATTAAAGAAAATAGTACTCTTTGAAAGTGGAAAAAATATTTTTGTTTAATTTGTTAATTAAATAATTAATGGGTTTTTAAAAACTAAACTTTGAAACCTTAAAAAATTGCAATTTTGTCAATCTAGGATCAAAACTATTTTATAAACATTGCAGAAAACGACTACAATGTAACTTTATTTATTTGTTAATAACAAAACAAAACAAAATTTCAAATAAACACTATTGCTTTAAACTATTTTTTAATAGTTGCTTAACGGTGTACCACAGCCAAAGTTTAAGAAGACGTTGTGGGTTTCCCCCAATGCCTTTTTTCCTAAGTACGGTTCTGACTTCCTATTACATATGGCACAGTGTGAAGATTGGTGGAATGAAATCGTTCCGTGTTTGATGTGTTACTTTTTTTATTGCCGTACAATTGTCAGGACGAGGCAATTTTTTTCAATTTGTATACTGTTTGTGCACAAACAATTAGTGAATTATAAATACGAGTGAGGACTTTTGTTAGGAAAAAAACGTTAGGGGCAACCCCATACGTCTTTTAAAACTTTAGCTGTGGAACACCGTGTAGTACAAATCATTTTTTAACAAAATTTTAAAAATTTAAGAAAATAGTACTCTTGGAAAGTGAAAAAATTTTTTTGTTCAATTTGTTAATTAAATATTTAATAAACAAAATTTTTCTTTTAAAATTCCGAGAAGAAGATTCGATGTCAATTTTGTCTACCTTTAATTTAAAAAAAAATTTAGGATGTTGAAATTGAACATAACAAAATTATTTATATGTGGTTAATTATTTTATGATTAATTATTAATTATTTTATAAACAAGAAATGGATTTTTAAAAACTAAACTTTGAAACCTTAAATAATTGCAATTTTGTCTATCTAGGATCAAAAAAATTTTATAAACATTGCAGAAAACGACTACAATGTAACTTTATTTATTTGTTAATAACAAAACAAAAAAAATTTTCAAATAAACACTGTTGCTTAAAACTATTTTTTAATAGTTGCTTAAGTAGTACAAATCATTTGTTAATTAAATATTTAATAAACAAAATTTTTCTTTTAAAATTCTGAGAAGAATCTTTAATTCGAAAATTCATAATTGCTACATATGACATGACAATTTCGGTGTATTTTTTATTTGGTTAAATAGTAATATAAGAAATCGGGAACTTTTAAAATTCTCTCTAAATCTGAATTAGTTAAAAATAACTAATTTGAAAGCAAAAACTCAGTCACTAATTGAAATAGTTACATTTCTACTAATCATTTAGTAAAAAATAACTAATTATTAGTCAAATTCATTTTTAGGTTATGTCAAAATTACTAATATTTTAGTAAAATTCTGTTTACTAATTCAATGAGTTAAATTTTAACTAACTTTTAGCTATATTTTTACAAATAATTAGTCATATTTTACTAATAATTAGTTAATTTTAACTAATTACAGAAACAAAAACTCCGGCACGATTTTACTAATAATTAGTTATTTTTAACTAATTCAAATTTAGAGAGTTGGTGATAAGTGGAATCGTTAATATAGTGTTTCTATTTTGATTTCTATCACTTTTAAAAAGATTTAGAAAAAAATTAATTTCTATTTTCATTTGTCAAAATATTTATTTATTGACAGTAAAAAGCAAAGATGTTCGTTTGATTTTGTATTCTAAGAAAAAAGTTAGTGCGATAATAACACACAATTTACATTTGTCACTTTTGTAAAATTTTTGTATTCCAAGAAGGAAGTTAGTGCGATCATAACACACACTTTACATTTCTTACATTTGTAAAATTATTTCATTTTTTAGCATTATTTTTATTTATAAATCGTGGAGTTTCTTTCTTAAGAACAGTATGATAATAGCTCTTTACAAAGTTCTCTAGAATTTTTCTGCAATTTATTTGTCAAATTACAAAATTCCAGCAAATTTCAGATATCGCATTACAAGGATTTGATGGATAGGGTGCAGGAATGGTACAAATTAAAAGCATTATTCCCAAAAAAAATAACCGTATTCCTATACTGCTATACTATCTCAGTAACGTTGACAGAGACAGAGACAACAAAGATAGGTATAATATATTAGCAAGTAGCACATTATTTTAATTTAGTTAAAATGTCTTTTATGAAAGTGGAAAAGGAATTATTAAAAAATATTTAAAAAATTTTCTGTCGGAAAATGCATGCTTTTAAAAAATACTTTCTGTCAGAAAATACTTTTGGTCAAAAAATACTGCTGATGGCACGCCACTAGATTTCGATGCCCGCCGAAGGCGGGCTCAAAAGCTAGTTGTCGAATAAAACTACCAAACAAAAAGTCGTTAATCGACATTTTCAAGTTTTTGTTTAGATTAATAAAATTATTCACAAATTGAATTTACTTTTACCAGTGAGTCAGATTTCTTGAAGTGGTCCACTAATTTTTGTTGAATCTAGGGATTTTTTTCATTCATATATGTTTCGATACTCCATGATGATACTAAAAAACCTATAAACAGTTTTTAAAAATTTGAATACGCGTACTGGACCAAAGCAGGAGACAGAGAAGGACAGAAACAGTCTCTGTCCTTTTTTATCTCATGCCCTGCTTCCGTAACCGTATTCTTTGTGTTTTAGGCTTTACCCTTATACCTAGTGTAATATATATGTCTATTTTACGGAGAAAACTTCAACATACACTGTTGTCTACGTGTAAAATCTTTATTATAAGCCTAAAGCACAATGAATCGTAATCGCTAATCCTTAATCATAATAAGCAGGAAGAGAGAAGAAAAGAGGAAGCAGGACAGAGATATATGTCTGTCCTGCTTCCTCTCATTCTTACGATTAAGGATTAGCGATTACGATTCACTGTGCGTTAGGCCATACGTATTTTCTGATTGACCTATTCTATTTTCCTGATCCTCTAATCCTCCGCATTTAACTTTACCTTAACACTTCGAGTTTATATTTGACGTAATTCAGCATCCAATCAGATTTTTCCAAATCGATATATCGAAGCTTCCATATCTATTTTTCGGTAGGGGTTCATTTCGCTCAAATTCAGTTTGTATAAAGTCACTTTTGGCTACCGACGGCTGACTTCAAGATACGTTATGTAGAGATGCTTCGTTAGTGAAAAAGTGAAATGTCGGTAATTTGTGAGCCTCGTTTTGCACAAATGGACTAAATGTGGTGTCCCAGTTAAAAATTTCGTGTGTGTTCCCATGTGTGTTCCCGTATAGTTTCCTGTATGGAATCCCTTAAATGTTCCAACATGGGTTCCCATATGGGATCCTCCCTGCTGCAAGTGAAAAGATAGAAAACTTATCCCTTTTTATCTCTTTCAATTTCAGGCATAGAAAAACATAAAAAAAGCTATATCTTTTAATCTCCTTTTTATATCACTGATCGCTTACTATATCCACTTCTATTGAATTAAACTTTTATATCTTCTTATCACGAATCTTCAATGACTTTAAATATCCACTCTATATCCACCAATCGCTTTCAATCATCCAGTCTATCACCTTTGATAGATTTCAGTCTCCACCTGAATTGACATTAATATGGATATCTTTTTATCACCTTTTTTGGATAACTTTTAATCTCTACTTCATATCCTCCTATCGCTTTCTATTCAACCTTGATCTATAAGAAAATGTAAAGCTTTTTATCACCACATTTACATAACTTTGAATCTCCGCTTAATATCTTTCCATTGCATTCTATCTCCTCGTTATCGATGTAAACATGTATAGCTTTTTATCACTTTATTTGTATAACTTTCAATCTCTACTCTATATCCTTCTATCGCTTTCTATTCCCATCTAAATCAACATGAATATATGTACCTTTTTATAACCAAATATTTATAACTTTTATTATTCACTCTATATCCTTCTATCGCTTTCTATTTAACCTTCATCTATAAGAAAATGTAAAGCTTTTTATCGCCTCTTTTACATAACTTTGAATCTCCGTTTTATATCCTTCTATTGCATTCTATCTCCTTCTTATCGACGTAAATATATATAGCTTTTTATCACTTCCTTGTATAACTTTTTATCTTTACTCTGTATCCTTCTATCGCTTTCTATCCCCATCTAAATCAACATGAATATATGTACCTTTTTATAACCGAATATTTATAACTTTTTATATTCACTCTATATCCTTCTACCGCTTTCTATTCAACCTTCATCTATAAGAAATTGTAAAGCTTTTTATCATCTGTTTTGTATAACCTTGAATCTCCGCTTTATATCCTTATATTGCATTCTATCTCCTCCTTATCGACCTAAACATTTATAGCTTTTTATCACTTTATTTGTATAACTATTTATCTCTACTCTATATCCTCCTATCGCTTTTTATCACCATCTAACCCGACAATAAAGAAACAGTCGAATCCAGTAGAAATTGTACATGGATCTACTAGTTTCTACTTGACTACAAGTAAAGTAGTGAAATTAAAAACCCGAGCACAGTTAGATTAACTAAAAAAGTAATTACTCATAATTTAACTGTTTTGCACTCAATAACTATCGAATGGTAATTGAACTTCTCGACTAAATTTTTTTCAGTGCATGGAGTCAAAAATCCTTTAATCTTACAATTTTTAATTTTAAAAAATAGATTTTAGGATATTACGAATATTCTATATTTTATTTAAAATAAAATCAGATATTAATATAAATATAACTGTTTAATAATCAATATAATTGTCATTTTATTTTTTAGTATAACTGAAGTTGAAAATTGAATTTTCTCTTAAAATATTAATTCTTAAAAAAAAAATTTTCTGCGAACACATCGATTACATGACTCCACTCAAAACTATAGTTATATAAAGGCGTGTCATATTTCGAAACGAAAGAAAACACATGGCTCTAGAATTCCTACGCCAGCCTGGGCCTTTTCTCTTGTCCTCTTTCGCTATAAGGGCATACATGCAGTTAGTTTCTTTTTGATTGTCAAACAGTTAACTTCGTAAAAGAAAAGTATGAAGAAGTAAATTGCTAGAAGTAAAATCCAAACGTTTCGGCTCAAAATACTGGCCTTCACCAGTTGAAAATTGATTTATTCTGAAATAGTATAATAATGTACACAATTTCAAAAACTTCAGATAAATTGATTTATTAATCTCGTTTTTCGATTTTATACTATATTTTTATTCTTTAAATTATAGTTTTGGATTAATTATTTTTATATTATGTATTTACATTTAAATAATGAAAAACAAAAAAGTTAGAACAGAATTCATCAATTTATCTTAAGTCTTGTATTAACATTGTTAATACTACTCATAAGAATAAATCAATTTTCCACAGACGAGGGCTAGTACTTTAAGCCGAAACGTTTGAAAAATGAATTCAGAAAAGTGTAAATTATTTTTTTTAATAAACTTATTTCTAAGGTCCCTAACATTTTCTTACATACATAATCATTATTTTTAGAATATAACTGCCAATAGGAAATTTACCAACGGCTAAACATTGGACTAATATTGTCAGCCAATGATTAGCACAGCGTCTACACCCCAAAATTTAGGTAATGATTCCTCATTCTTCGAAAACAATTATCGAATCATTGGCAAATGTAAGAACTGCACAATTGAATGAGTATTCCTCTCTGTTGAAAAATCGGATATCAGAAAAAAGTTATTGCATTTACAAAATTGACGCCATTTTTCAGTTTCTTCTATTAAATAAATTAATCGGAAATGATGTCATTTCCGATATAATTTCTGATATCATTTCTTTATGTAATTTCAGATATGTTTTTCTATGTAATTTCTGAGTATTTTCTGATTTCAGGTAATAAAAAACTATGTTGTGGTATCCTTGGATATCCAGTGACTATTAAAATTTCCGCTCTCCTGGATATATATATATATATATATATCTACCAGATGAAATATCCTTACCAGGATATTTGATATTCAAAATGACGATGACTTGAGGATATCTTTTGACGATGTCTAGTGGGATTCAGAGTATTTCCCGTTGTTTTCTAAGAATATCCCTTTGATATTCTAAGAATATCCCTTTGATATTCTAAGAATATCTTTTTGATATCCTAAGGATGACCTTTAGGATATTCCTAAGATATCCTTAGATTATCTAGCGTCTGTTACTTCTGGATAATATCAGGATATCGAAAACATCTCTTGGGATACCCAATGGATCGATATCTCTTTCAAGTAGCCATTTTGCATCTCCAAAGCAATATACCTTTTTATCTCTTTCTATAACTTTCTTCTACCTCTTTTTATCTCCTTACTTCGATTGGAAGAGATAGAAAAATATAGAAAAAGATAGAAAAAAGTGGCGATAAAAGGAGATAGAAAAGTTGAATCTCTTTTAAGTAACCACTTTGCATCTCCCAAACAGTATATCTTTTTATATCCTTCTATAACTTTCTTTTATCTCTTTTTATCTCTTTATTTTCATTGAGGAGATAAAAAAAGATAGAAAAAAGTGGCGATAAAAGGAGATAGAAAAGTTGAATCTCTTTTAAGTATCCAAGTTGCAACGCCCAAACAGTATATCTTTTTATCTCCTCCTATCTCTTTTTTTCTATCGCTTTCTATCTTTTTACTTTCAGGAGGGCTGTGTGCCAGGGAACTTTGGCACGAACCCTTGAGGGAACACTGTACATAGGATCCCATGTGTATGTGTTTTCTTACAGGATCCTTAATCTAATAAATAATTTAAATGAATCTACAAAAAGATTATTGTTAAGAAAATAATTCCTTTGTCCGTAACTGCTGAACACTATATTTATAAGAACAAAAAAATCTACTGCGCAGCCGTAAGTGCAATAGAAATCTACTGCGCAGCATGTTAAGTTTTCAAAAATTGAATTGAAATCCTATGTGCATGGGATCCTATGTACAGTGTTCCCTCGAGGGTTCGTGCCAAAGTTCCCTGGTACACAGGATCCCATATGGGAACCCATGTAGGAACCTTTAAGGGATCCCATACGGGAACCCATACAGGAACACTCGTGGGAACACATACGAAAATTTTAACTGGGGTTATTTAAGTATTGTATACTGGAAATTAATGTTTTTATTCGTATTTCAAATCGGCAAAAGTCTATTTAATATTGAATAATGAAATTAATCTTTATAATTTTAGTAGAAATAAATGTTATTGATTGATATTAAATTTAATTCATATAGTAGTATAACTATGAGAGTACGAGGCCACAGTTCCGATTTTCGCCACCAGGTGGCGCCCTAGTCAGTTACCTGCAGTGGATTTTTAGCGGTTTTGTTGATAAATTACCGTCGGTCGGTAATGCAGATTTCGGCGCCCTAGTCAGTTACCTGCAGTGGATTTTTAGCGGTTTTGTTGATAAATTACCGTCGGTCGGTAATGCAGATTTCGCGCGTGTTACCTTGTGTCGGTAATGTTACCCCTCGAGCGGTAACCAGTCTAAAGGTAAGTTATGGATTTATAGATCAACATGCGAGTGGCGCGAAAGAAGTCTAGCTTAAAAGAGAAAGCTGCGCTACATCTATGCGCGTTCGATCTTCTGAGCCTGTTTAAATTTGTAAATCTGCGATCAACATTTGAGTGGCGCGAAAGAAGTCTAGCCTAAAAGTGAAAGGTGCGCTGAATCTGTGCGCGTTCGATCTCCTGAGTCTGTTTAAATGTGTAAATCTGTGTAAGGGTAGGTTCGAGCGCGCGTTTTTTTGAGAATGTATGTATCGGTGTAAATGACTATATAAAGGGCTCAAGGGATGCAAGGTGCATAACATCACCAAGCTACTCAACAAGAAGGATCTCCAGGCAACTAGTCACCCCGAAGGAAGTAGAATGGACCAGAACCAGCAGCAGCCGAAGCCTTGGTGGGAATTGGTGGAGCCCCAGGACGTTGCAGAGCCTGAGAACGTGGCGGTGGCTCAGGAAGTGTGCGAAGAGAGAGAAGAGGTGAAGAGAGACTACACTCCTTTGGATAGTGATGAGGAGAATTTGGTTATCGATGAGTCAAGTCTCATCGCAATGGAACCTGGATTCTACGTGGAGGGGGCTCGATTATCTTCAACTACAAGTAGTGGAAGTCTGTTCCTAGTCCGGAAGCATGAGCAGAATAAGATTGCCTCACCGGAGATCCAGAAACTGCATTCAGTGAAGGAAGAAGTGGACAGTGAGGCTGAAACACTGTTCTATGAGCCCATGGATGATGTGGAGGGGGGTGTGTGGCGGACGGCAACGAAGAGAGCGTTAGCATAGCACCTGGATTCTACTTGCTGAGGATTCTACTTCCAAGAGGAAGAGGAAGAGGAAAGGGATCCAAACATCCTAACATTTTTCAACGTTCCCGTATCATGTTGGGAAATTTAGAAACTGTTTGGTCTTCCCTTGGAGGATTTTGTGAACATGAATCCACAAGAAGTAAATGTCACATTATTTTAATACATTGTACATGTATTCTTTTCTTATTTTAACACATTGTACATATGTTAATTTATTAAATTGTTTCAGCTAGCACATTTGTTTATGGCGAGGTTGCAAAGGTGCAATGCGCGGCGTACCGTAGCCACTCAGACTGATGATAGTGCTGAGAGTTGTAAGAAATGTGAGCGATGTAAACGTCGGCAGCAACGTCATCGTCATCGTCATAGAAACTGTAGCCACCACCGCCACTGTCAACGTCATTGCTGTCCAAATCGTCATCGCCACCATCACTGTCATCGACATAGACGATGTCACAGACATCGTCATGAAAATTGAAAAAAATTATTTACACTTTTACGCAAACATTAACACTTTAACACTTTCACACGCATTCATACACACCTACAGAATTTGTATATATGTTTATGTAAATTAATAAAAAAAGGAATAAATTAATAAAAAAATAAAAAATAAAAAAAGGAATACTCACATAGTTAGTTTTGATTAGATACCCTTATATGCATAGATGTAGTTAGTAACAACTTTTGCGAATAATAAGTTTAGTATTCGTTGTTCACTATTACTTCGTTGGTGATGTAGATCTCATTCTCACTTCGTTGGTGTATTACTTTGTGTTGGTAATGCAGATATCATTCTCGCTTCGTTGGTGTACTACTTTGTGTTGGTAATGCAGATTTCAGTAGGTAAAATATTGATCACTGAGTGATAGATCATTGGAAATATTGCTTCAAAGTTCCGCTTTTTCACAAATATGACGCTGAATGCTTTTGTCGTCTGCTTTCCATATGTATGTTAATTATTATTATTAATATATACATTTATTTAAATAAGTTAGTGACATAAAATTTATTCAAAAAAAATTTATGATTTTATAAAATTAAACTTTCTATTAAAAAAAGGTATTTAAAAATAACAATTTTTCATGCTGAAGGAAACAACCAATCACCATTCACACAGAGTCACATATGTTGGCTATACTGTCATATATGCTCTAATTCAGTTATATTCAAATTCAAATAAAATCCAAATAAAATTGTATATTTTAAAACTTTAGTATTAGGAGTGTTATTTCAATAAAACAAAATCAATTACCGAAAAACAAAAAAAAAATGAAAATGAAAAGAGGGCGCTAGGATCGAATTTTGCGAAGTTGACTCATCAATGTACTTGATGTTGTACTTGACACGTTGCAATACTTGAACGTTTGTGCGTCAGCAAGTTTACTTGTGCGTAAAAAATTTTGCCTGTGTGCCGTGAAAATGTTCAAAAAATCATTTCATTTGGAAAAAGAAGTGGAAGAATTGAGTTGTTTTTCGAAAGATCCGAGGAGAAAAATTGTGAGCCTCAAGTTACCAAGCTTTTTCTATGAGAGAAGTTGGCGAAACATTACAGTAAATCCATCTTTTCTAACTGTAAGTACTCTTTTTCTCTTTCGATAAATTTCAAAATCCATATACACTCACATACACTCAAACTCAAATATAGAAATCAGATAAATATATATATATACAAAAAATTTTTTAATAGTTAGGACAGCAAATTACGAGTGTGGCATCACGAGTTGTAGAAGTGCTTTCATGGCCAACGACATGGTCATATGAAATAGAAGTAAAGGAAGCAATTCAAACTTCTGTAGGGAGTTCTAGAGGAGTTTATACGCCCCTTACAATTACACTTACAACATCAACAGTAAAACCCAAATTACAAACAATATCAACACTAAAACCCAAATTACAAACATCAACAGTAGAATCAATATCCAATATAAGAATATCAACGTTAAGACCGACATGTAGCTCGCCTAATACATTTACAGAATGCACACCGACATTAATCGCACCCAGAAGATACGTAAAAACACAAAACTCACCAATACTAAGCAGAACAAGACAAAGCTCTGAAAGATCAAGTCAATTTCACCAGAACAATCAATAACACCTGATTTACCTCCATTGATTGAACAATCCTTAACACCGGATTTACCTCCATTGATTGATCAGTCAGCAGAAGCATTGCTGGAAAATAGAAAGGTATTCTTTTATTAATTAATTTTATTAATTGTAGTAATTAAAAATGACGTAATATAGTTCTTTTTTAATTTTTTAATGTTATTTTTCAGAGAGAAACTTCTTCTTCTTCTTTTTCTTCTCAAGAAAGAAAAAAGAAACCAAAACTCTCACCATGCAGAAGGCCCTCAACATCGCAAGTTACATCTGAAATGTTGTTAACATCACGAACAACCTCTATACAGACCTCAACATCGCGAACAACTTCCAGAGGGCCCTCGACATCATCACGAAGGAGGTTATCTTATGATCGTGAGGATTGCTCGTCACGAGGAGAAAAACGACAGGTAATATTCTATAATTTAATTAAAATATGAAAATTGTGTTTTAACTGTATTTTCAATCACTAATTACTTTTTAATGACTTTTTAATGACTTTTTAATGACTTTTTAATGACTTTTAATGACTTTTTAATTACTTTTAATGACTTTTTAATTACTTTTTAATTACTTTTTAATTACTTAATTATAATATTATAGTATAGTAAGGAGAGGTATGTAATTGAAAATACAAACAATTCAATTTATAAATACATTTATTTATTCAAAACAAAATTTTGATTGCTCATAGTAGTTTTTGAGATTATCAGTAGAAGTATTACTAGTTACAGTAAAGTACTCCTTAATTAAATCAATTTCATCAACACCCATAGGCACACTTTTTCAATACATCTATTAAGAGGATTAAGAAACCAATTTCTTAACATTAGAGCATTATTTACTGCACAATTACTTCTAAATAAAGTATGATGTGTACATATATATGAACTGATGATTTCACAAGTTTTTTAAATGAAGGACACTTAATATCTTCTAGATTAACAACATTATCAATATATCGCTCAAGATATCTCTTCTTCTCTAAACCTTTAACATACACTGCCCGTGCTCCAGATAATTGCTCATGAAGTATAAGTTGTAATTCTTCATAAGAAATATCTCCAGATGTCCATTTGATACCATGATAGTTGTGCATTAACCATAGATTTTCACTCTTATATCTTCCAGGAAGTGAACTCCAGCTGCAGGGTGGTTCGAACAAGAACACCATAGGTTGAGCATCTTTTTCTAGAGGTAGTATCACCAGCTCCTTGAAGATGAATTCATTGTATGGTTTTTTGAAGCCTTGAACGTCTACTATGAACTCCATCTTCGAACAGAAATAAAAATTCTACTCTGGAACACTACTTATATACCCTAGAGACACACCCCTTCACTTTTTTACAGCTTCTTGACAATACCGCTGATTGGCTTATATTGCACAATGCGATCATGGATGACTAAGCAGTATGCAGTTGTCTCCTCAGGTATATTACTTCTGGTTTCAAAATCCAAACGTACATCGACTGATGTCTGCTTTAGGAACTCGTTTTGTTTTGAGCAGTCAATAACAATTAAAGGTGCCAATGATTTAAAAGTTGATCTACTTAGTATAGGTTCGGAATCTCTTCCATAGTAAGATGATTGAAAATTAGCATACATATCATATAATACAGAATACTGATTATGAGTATAGTGTATATTCAAATTTCCATATGGATAAGATTGTGAATTTAAAAACAATTTTACATTTATGAGATCACAATGATCAAAAAGACATGCAGACACTTCCATTTTATTTTTTCTTTTAGTTTGAAATCCAACAATAACATATCTTGGTTTCTCTAATTGTGTTGAAGATTTAATTTGCCACATAACTTTTGTACTTAAAGGAAGCAATGGATACTCATACATTTCCCATGATCTAAAACTCATTGAAATTAATGGATCTTTCTCAATAAATTTCAATAATTTAATTTTATTATTGTCAGATGGTATTACATATGGTACCATCCATTCAATATTATGAATCACAAATTTAAATCCAGGAATAAGTGGTCCATTGAAAATAGTAGAATCATAATCATTACGCGATCTTATTAAAATAAGTTCATGTTTAGCATTCGTAACAATTTTCTTATAATCTTCAGCAAAACCAAAAATCATACTCAAAGGTATTATTACATTAAAATAATTATTTACCATTGGCACTCTTGAATTTGCTTCAAATTTCACAAATCCGGCATTTTCTGTACGATTAAATTGAGATGGTGTTAAAGATACTAAATTTTTCATAGTTGTAGTGTGTCCAACATACTTGCATCGATCAATCTCAATACAATTTAATTCATAACGAATTTCATCAAACAAATAAGCTATAGCATTATTTGTAAGTTCAACATTCTCTGTGAGAACGGTTCCATCATCTTTACATAACTTTCCAAATATTTGTAATGAACTGTTACTTGGTAAAATAGACAAATCTTGATTTTGTATTACAATACGGATTTCATCACTATTATTAAAAGTTGATGATGCATATGGTTGATGACTATGAATCTCATACTTGGCAATGGATTCATCAAAATTCACTGCAGTTGGAATGCTGAGAATGTCTTCCATTTTTCTTATAACAGCTACACATAAAAAATAAAAAAATTTGATCTTTTTTCTTCCTCTTCCTTTTTCTTATTTTTGAATTTTCACTTGTAGACCGAGTTGTTTTAGGAACTGTCGATTCTGAGGTGTTAACACCTTCCGAGTAACATTCACACTGACCTTCTTTGCACATGTCGGTTGACTTTTATAACTACTGCCAACTTTTTTTTTTTTGATTATAAATGATACCCATTACACTGACTTTATATGTAAACGTATTGTTATTGTTTCTCCTCTAAAATGAACCAAGTCACCGTCCTGATGTACTAAGCAAAGTTGAATATTATATATTGTCTTCACGGCGATTGGAAGGTAAATGATTCTTGTTGGAACTTCAGTGATCTTATATCCCGGTGGAACGACAGGAAAGAATTCATGTATAGTATGAACTTTTTGATTATTTATATATGCTCCAGTTGTAATATTACATTCAACACGTAGAGTATTCACTTTTAATATAGATACAGGTAAATCAGATTCATGACTTTCCTCAGCTTTCAGTTGACGAGGAGCAAATCCTAATAATTTACCAATAGAATCTGTCGGATGAAAGTTTATGTCACGATTTGATTTAATGTGACAACCTAATGTATTATTATTAGGTTTAATAGTTAATGTAAACTTATTTGGCAATTTTGCTTTAATATATGATTCAATATCTTTAATTTCATAACTACCTGTTGGTATAGTCACTACAAAATTATCTATGTAAAACTTATTGCAACCTTTATCAATGTTAGGAATTGAATTAAATGTAAACAGATCAACAAGTCCAAGTACATAATTTTTGTCTTGTGAGAGCTCAATTGGTGGGAAATAAGTAGTTTCGAGAACTGATGAGTTTCCCGTTAACGTTAAAGTAAATGAGTCATTCATGATTGACATCTGTTTTCATACTGATGATTACAACTTTATTACTTGCCCTTATATAGACTAAAACTGTTTGTAATATTAAGTTGATCACATAGAAACTTTAAACATAAATGTCCACATATAAATGTATCAAACTTTTGATATCTCTCATGATTATATTTTATACAGCTACCAACACCTAAATAGACAATGAGATCTGATGGTGGTGAAAGATTCCCAAAACTATCAAAGTATTGAGTTTTATTGTTAATCTTTTTATATGCTACCCAATGAGTTCCAGGACCTTCCTTATCATCAAGATTAATAATTGCTGATTCATATTTATGAGGTCCTGTAATAGGTAATTCATTTCGCATGAATACTCCACGAAAATGAAGTATACTCATAATTTTAGCATATTTAAATAGATCAAAGTCAGTTAGTGCACGGTGAGGTAGCTTCAAAATTAGTTTTTTTGAGTCCTTTTCTTATTTGTCAATCCTTTCCCTTTATGCGGTTGAATATAAAGACCAAGTCCTTGTCGATAAGGTTTTAAGTGTACACCTTTCCCCAAGACAATAGCCTCCATTGTTTGATTATGTCGTTGAGCTTCTGAAAGTTGTTTCTTGGCTGCATTAGAATCATTTACAGCTTTTACTATACCACCAACCCCTCCACTAAGAGCTCCAAGAGCACTAAGTCCAGCAAAAATTTGAATAAGTGGTAAAATACAACCAACTTTTGATGGTACAGAAAGAATTCTAGGTGTTGAAACTTTAGATTTACCACCAAACTTTTTTATAACCTTCTTTGCACCAATCATAGCAGTTTTAATAGTATCTAAAGAATTACCGTTTGATTTCATACATTTTTTAGCAGCATGAACAACTTTATTTAATGTAACTCTTTTTTTATTCTTGGAAACTCTCTTCTTCTTCCTCTGTTTTTTATTCTTCTTTATTCTTTTTTTCATCTTTTTCTTGGTATTAACATTAATTTTTAACCCCATACCGAATTTAGATTTAACTTTCATTATATTAGTAACAGCTAATGCAGCAGCTTTTTTACTAATACTAGCGTCCTTGGAGAGAACACGTTGCCAAGCCTTTTCAGCTAATATTTTATCTGCAGAATTTCTTGCTTCTATATTTTCCTTTTCTTTTGAATATGCAATATCATGTGCCTTACAAGCTGCATCCAAGGAATTTACACCTGGATCACCACGAGCTAAACGTTTTTTTAATTTTGTACCAGGTCCACAATATTGGTATCCAGGAATATGTAACTCAATTGGTAATTTATTTATTATATTATTAAGAAAACCTTGACCAGTGTGAGATTTATTTTTCTTCACTTTTTCATGAATGTCCATTCTTCACTCGACGATGGTTTACAACCGACTGATGGAAATAGATTATAAAAGTGTGATATATAGTTTTTTTTCTGAGTCGAGTCCAAGATGCAGTTCAAGGTACAAGCTAATCAGCTCCCGATTGTAAATGTTGATAATCTCATTCAATCCAATAATAATAATGAGGTTAAGCGTCATGGAAATCTGTTTTCAAATAGTATTCGCGCAGCTTTTTGCGGTCCATCAAATTGTGGAAAAACAAATGCTCTTCTTTCTCTGATTATACATCCGAATGGCTTGAGCTTTGAGAATATTTATTTATACTCAAAGTCATTACAACAGCCTAAATATAAATTTCTAGAAAAAGTATTGAGTAAAGTTGATGGAATCGAATACTTTCCATATAGTGAGCATGAGGAAGTGGTTTCGCCTAAAGATGCTAAACCAAATTCAATCTTTATTTTTGATGATATTGCTTGTGAGAAACAAGACAATGTAAGAGCCTTCTTTTGTATGGGTAGACATGTTAACGTTGATAGTTTTTATCTGTGTCAAACATATGCTCATATTCCTAAACATTTAGTTAGAGATAATGTTAACTTACTTGTGCTTTTTAAACAGGATGATAGAAACCTTAAGCATGTTTATAACGATCATGTAAATACTGATATGACGTACAATCAATTTCGAGATTTATGTTCTACATGTTGGAATTCTGATAGATATGGATTTGTAGTTATTGACAAAGATAGAAATTTGAATGAAGGAAGATATAGAAAAGGATTTGACTGCTTCATTCATTTATAAATAATATATGTTTCCAGAGAAATACATTAGTACAATTTTAGACTTCAATACATAAACATGTATCGAAAAGAGTTAGAAACACTTCATCAGGTCGTGAAGGCAAGTGAAGCTATTCGACGAAAACATCAAATACTTAAAAGCGGTAGAGAAAATGCTGAAAATATGTGAAGAGAAACTTTTCAACCATTAGTTACTCCATTAGAAAAATTGGTTGCTGTAACTCATACACCTGTCAAAGTTAAAAATTTTAGGAAAAAAGAAGAAAAAGAAGAAGACTATGATGCATCTTTTAAGACTGCTATTAGTGAAACTGTGCCATTTGATTTATCCCAAAAAGATTTCTATGATGCTTTTAGTGAAGAATCTAATATGCATAAAATTAAAAATGAAAATTTAGTTGGAAAGAAAAAATATTCAAAAACATGTGGATTATTAGAACTTCTATTCAGACAACAACCAGATCAAGCTTCCATAAGTTCAAATGACTTAGCAAACTATAAGGAAATTGTTTTTACTACTAATGCACATAAAAAGAGTTACAGTCCAAGCAAACAAATGCGCATTAACAAGAGTTCTAAATATACTAATGTTATTGCAAAGCTTTTCACAAAAACAGAAAATTCTTTACAGAAAAAGAGTCGTTTACCACAGTCTATGATTGTGAAAAGAGAAACTTATCCAGACTATATTTATTGGGATGATCCAAACAAGCTTGTAGACCGTTTACGTTTACTGATAGCATCACAACAGGCTGGTAATCCTAGTCATAATAATGAAATTATGTCAATCATTGAGGAATTACGTGAAGCTCAAATCATATATTAATAGTACACTAGAAAAATTGATATCAGTATCATGTTGATCATTGATGTATTCAGATGTTTGAAAAACTCATTGAAAATGAATGATAAAAAATTAGTAGTAGTCACAGAATTACATAAACAAGCTAGGCGAAATTATCAACGTCGTAAGGTACAAATACGGGGGATGGATGAAACATGGCAAGCAGATTTAGTTGCAATGATACCTTATTCTAAAGTTAATAATGGTTTTAAATATATACTCACAGTTATAGATATATTCTCAAAGTATGCATGGGCTATTCCAGTCAAAAGTAAATGTGGAAAAGATGTTTCTGCAGCTATGAAATCTATACTTTTAAATGGACGTGTTCCAAAAAAATTGCATACTGATAGAGGCAAATAATTTTATAATTCTCAATTCAAGAGTTTAATGAAATCTTATAAAATTATATTATATTCAACCTATAGTAATTTAAAAGCTTCAATTGTTGAAAGATTCAACCGCACACTGAAGAATATGATGTGGCCACAATTCAACTTGCAAGGAAATTATAAATGGATAAATATTTTACCATCTCTCGTTTTACAGTATAATAACAAAAAACATCGTACTATTGGCATGAAACCAAAAAAGATGATAAAAGTATGCTGTTAAAACGTATATCTAAACAAAGGAAAATTTCAGTTAAGAAAATAAAATTCAAAGTTGGTGATCGAGTTCGTGTAAGCAAGTATAAGAATGTTTTCAGTAAAGGATATACACCCAACTGGACAACTGAAATATTTACTATCACTGCAGTTAAATCAACAAACCCAGTAACGTATAAACTAAAGGATTATCAGGATCAATCCATCGAAGGCGGCTTCTACGAAGAAGAAATCTCCAAAGTGAAATATCCAGATGTTTATCTCGTAGAAAAAGTTCTCAAACAACATCATGATAAAGTCTATGTAAAATGGCTTGGATTTGACAACTCACATAATAGTTGGATACAAAAATCAGAAATGTAATCATTCAGCAAATGTTAAAGTTAAATTTTAAATAAGTTAAAGTTAACTTTTAGAAAAGTTAAAGTTAACTTTTGGAAAAGTTAAAGTTAACTTTTGGAAAAGTTAAAGTTAACTTTTGGAAAAGTTAACTTTCATAAAAGTTAAATGGAATTAACATGTAATTTACATAAGAGTTAAAGTTAACTTTTGGAAAAGTTAAAGTTAACTTTTGGAAAAGTTAAAGTTAACATTCCAGAAAGTTAAATTAAGTAAATATGTAATGATTTAATTTTTCTTATTTATTTATTAGATTTACATTTATATTATACTTAGAAAAAATATTATTGTTTTAATTTAAAAATGTATACAAGATAAGGTAGTAATAAATAAAGTAATACCAATTTTAAATATAAAATATTGTTTATTTTTTTAAAACCTCATTCATATGTATAGGTTATATGATATAATTATATACACACACTAATACAATTCATTTACTTTTTATAATTTTATAATGACCCCAAGCAAGGGTATCGGTACTTTTAGGCAATAAGTAGCGTTTATCATCAAAAGGACTTAATGCTATTTTAAATTGCTTTACAGTTTCTACTTGATGTAGTGGAGATCTAATTATATGTTGCGTTCTCGTTTGAATTCTAGATTTCTGCAAACATTCCACATAATCATCAAAGTTAATAGTTTTATTCACCACATCTGCTTTTACACCTTTAGCTTTTTTTACAAAATCTTGTCCGTTAACTCGAATGCTATACATTTTACTTCTCAGACCAACAAATTCAGTAATTATCTCTCCATTACATTCATCTTTCATTAATCCCACTTTTTTCTTGTTGACTTGAGGAATATTATACACATTATCTTTCGCATAATCTGAAGTGTCAAACTTGTGAATATCATCATTCATATCACTATAAATATCTCTACACTTTAATTCATAAATGAAACTATCAGTATCAGTGTACAACAACTTACAATTTTTACCATATTTTTTTAACATAAATTCATAATGAAAATCGTACATAAGTGTTTTGGATAAATCAAGTATTGCAAACCCAACGTATATGGGTTTGTTGAGCAATATTTCTGTTTTTCAAAGCTCAATTGCCACTAAATTTTTATTAAAAATAGATCTACTATGAAAGTTAGGTTTAGATATGAGAGCTTCAGCGCCATATCTACCACCCCATTTCGTAACAAGTTTCACATCAACATGATTTCGATCATTCTCCATAGTTTTACCGTAAACTGCATTATTCATTAATTTAAACAAGTTCTTTTCAAACTCATTTTTAGCGTCTCTTCTCATAGAAGTATTAAAGTCAATGTAAGACTTGAGCCAAGTCTTTTAATTGAATTTAAGTACTCTATGAATTTTCACTAGAGTTAGACCATTTGAAAGAGCTTGTTTTAACGCTCGATAATGAATAATATACTTGAGTTTAGGTGACAGAGTAGTGAGAAGTTTAGTTTGCTTTGACGTTGTTGTTTGTGGATTTGAGTGATCTGAACAAAAAGGAAAATCACTATGACTATCATGTAATTCTTGAGGATATTCAAGATCGACTTCTAAAATGTACCCAATAGGTGAGTCATCAGGAATATTAAAATTAAAACTGTTATTCAAAACAGGAAGCCACTCAAATCCACCATATGGAAGCGGCTGCATCATACCCCATCCATATAGATTATTGGCATCGAAATACATAATATATTTAGTTTCATCATTTGGATTAACATTTTTCATATACATATTATTAGCCTTTGAATATCTATTACAACATTGGCTTATACCTCCTCTTATACCACGCTCAATAAACATAAGTTTGTCAATATCAGTTATGAGTTCTAATTTTACCTTTTTGTAATTCAACATTGCATCCCATGTAAATCCAGGAGTTGTATAATAATCAACAGGATCAAGATTATAAGCTCGCAAACATTGATTTCGAAAATTTTCAAAGACATCTGCCAATAATAGTATATCAGTTTTCATATAGAAATCCACATATTCACCAAGATTTTTACATTGGAATGTAGACCATACATTTTGAGCATGACTATAATCTTCATCACTGATTGTATTATCATTGAGAGAGCTATAAAAATTTTCTTTTTTGGGTAATGCTAAATCTTTTAATTTATTCAATGAATCAATGTATTCATAAGGTAAAACACCTTTGCGTGTAATTAACTTTATTTCAGTAGCAGTGAAATTAGTAAACACTGAATTGACAATTTTATATTCTGTTAGATATGATGCTAGTTTTTCTAAAGAGCTTGCCATAAATCTAAAGGAATCTATGAAACGAAATTTGATTTCACTATTCTTTATTCTCTTTGTAAAGGAAATATATTTTTCCTTGTTTATTGGAAGCAAATCAATTTTCCCTTCAAATTCATGACAAATATCTTCAATTATAAAATGAGCATCATACCCACTTAAGTTATGGAAAACCACTGGTATAATCCGAGGATCTTGGTAATTTAAATTACAATTTTCATGTGCAGCTCCACGAAACTTGCCAGTTAAATGTGAATGATCACGAACTTTTTTTTCTTGATAAGATATTGGACCTTCACAAATATGACAGATAGCAGCATTTACAAAAGCTTCAGTCTGTGCGGCTGACAAATGTTCCATTGGGATTGGATTTTTCAAAATTAACTCTACACGTTCAGCCAACATCAGTAACTCTTGTGCAAACCATTTGGCTGGATTTACATCTGTTGGACTAGAATAATATCCTGATAAAGAATCATCATAACTACACTTAACATAAAATCCCATATTAAAAAGTTCATGATGTTGAACTACTTCAGTTTTACTTGTTGTCTCACCTTTAACTGGCTTTAACAGACACTCACAGTCTGCGTACACAACAAATGGCACTTTTTCCTTATAAGAATAGTTTTTAAATTCCACAAAATTTTGACCTGGTTTAGGAAGAATTACTTTACACTCATTTAGTTTCTGACATTCACCTTCATGACTAGATAACCTTTCTTCACTTATAAAATAATGAAGACATCGATCACAAATATATTTTTTCCCATTATGTAAAGATAATTGACTACTCACAAGGCGAGATAAATTCTTGATCCATACATAATGAAAATTATTTGATGTATTCACATTTGCAACATCTTCATCATCTTCATCGTCGTCATCATTTTCATTCTGATAAATATCTTCAATTCTTAATAAATTAATATGTTTCTGCTTCTTATCAGATGTAAGATGTAATGGAAATGTATTAAATTTTAAATTTTTCATACTCAAAGCATAAACATTTATAGAAATATCATTTTGTTTTTGAAATCTCATGATATCTTTAAGTGAAGCTGGAAATTCTATTCCACTCCAATTTAACTTATTTTTATACTTGTAGTATTTGGAAACTCGTTGGGGGTGTTTTACATCTGAATGTAAAGCTGATAAAACTGCCCACATAAAGCATTTATAATCATTATTCTTAACGTTGATGCAAGCAAACTTCACTTCAATTGAAGAAGGTAACTTAATATATGATCCAGCTCTAAGTGGATTATATTTGTTGATATTTATTTCTAATTTTACAATAGAATGGAGTGTCCATTGAGATTCTTGTTCTTCAAACGATTCTACATCTTTTAATATAGGGTTTTTAATATTCATGCAAAACCAATCTTCTAAAACGGTTGAAGTAAATATCTCTGCAGCTTTCACATTAAAGTACTTTGATTCAACTTTTTCTTCTTCTGCGTTAAGGAATTTATGAAATTTCGCTCCTAGCACAGCATACACTTTTAATGGTCCATGTTTACTTAATACTTTTCCAATGTTGTATACGAAAAGGGTGGATGCATCGTTAAAAAATGCTAATATATCAATGTGTGAAAGATTAATAATAATGCTCGTCTGAAGACGACTTTTAAATGCACTTTCACTGTTTTCCCAACGAACGCGACCACTTATTTGATCATCGATGTTTTCCAATGTATTAACTTCAGATCCTTCTTTTAAATACTTCTTGAAATTTGCATGATGACTCATAATTATTTGAATAATATTGACACATCTATATTTATTCTTAGCTAACTTGAGAGAATGGAAGACACTTTTCACTGTTCTTAAATTTTGATTGCAAATATTCATCCACCTGTCAGCAAACAACACTCTGTCTTCATCTTGTAATATGTTCAGAAGACTTGATGCATCTTCAATATTCGGAATAATGCCTTCACATTCATCTAGGAGCCTCGTAAAATCCTTCCTAATCTTATTAGAAACCTCCTCCGCTTCAGAACTATCCGGTTGTTTACGCTTGCCTGGCATTCTGAAAATTATAATAATTTTAAACATTAATTTTTTATTTATTTTATTAAAATACAATTTTTATTATGATAATTAAACATACTTTTATTTCTAAATGTAAATGTTCACTAAAGCGTAAGTTGAATGCAAGCTACATACATGTTTGTACAAGATGGTGGCTTCTAAATCAAGACAAACGTGCAGCGTAGATACGGCTCCGTATTAGTATGAGATGCCGGTCCGCTACCCCTCACTGGATGCAGCGCGCCTATTCGTATCAGATTGCCAACTCTGCTGCGGGCCTGCCGCCACGTAGTGCTATGCTGCGGGCCTGCCGCCACGTAGTACTATGCTGCGAGCCTGCCGCCACGCTACGTAGTACATGCAGCTCACTCAGAACGGACGAGTTTCATGCACGTAGTGTAAGAAGTAGACACTGCAGGGGGGCTCGTTGCTGGGGCCGTATTCTCGAAAGCACGCGAGAATTCTCGCATGCGTAAAATGTCGAATGGTTAATGTCGCATGCGACTTTAAAACTGTATTCTCGACGACCGTTCGAGATAGGTTGTTCGGAAATTTCCGTGTGCGACATTTAGACAGTGTTGCCGTCGTTTCGAAATACTATTATACCAATAAGAATTAAGGTAGAAGAGAAAAGTGATCTTACGGGAAAAAAAAACAATTACGTTCTTTAATGCTTGCAGATTGCGGGCATTGAATTTATATAAAAATACCTTACTGATGTAAACAATAATTTTTAAACATTCATAAAATATGTGATTACTCTTCATTTAATCAATAAATGTACAAAAATTACGTATACTTATATTTTTATAAAGAATAAAAATAATTACTCAAGGAACATATATATAATCCTTAAATGAAAAAAGCATGTACCACACATGTGTTTCTTTTGGCTGTCACTCTAACCTAACCTAATATTATAACTTATATATTATTCACGAATTTCATAAGAAATTATTGGTTGGTTAAAGAAATGCTGAGTTCCAAAAAATGTTTTTGACCAATTTATTCCAATTTCAATTATTTAATCAATCGGAATTTATCTTGTCTACATGATTCTTTTACAAGACAACATAAATATATTTAAAATGTTTAAATTATCGCTTGATTTAAAGCTTTTTTCACTGATACTTATTGAAATAGCTTCATAAAATAATTTAAAAAATGTTTATATAAAGTTTTTGATTTACAATACTTATGCTTTTGATTTTTAATTTCGGCATTCAGGTTATTTTTAATTTTTTACTTTAGTTCATGCCCGCTAACACTACTTTGCATTATATACGTTTATTACATGTATGACACACAACCTTATTTCTCACTAGCATTTCGTATTCGACTTTGCATCTCGAGTGGCCACTACCCACTCGAGACGAACCATTCGAAAATTATCGCATACGACATGAAATCTCGCATGCGACACACGTTCGAGAATAGCTTTTTCCATGTCGCATGCGACATCTAGGGTCTTCGATTCGAGAATACGGCCCCTGGTAGTGAGTGCTGCCTGGGTTGGTGGCTGGTTGTGTATGCTGCCGGGACTCGTGGCTGGTCATGTATGCTGCCGAGCTGGTAGAGGATGCTGTTCGACTTAGATGTCTGGTTGTAATGCTAACTCTCATGATTCCACCTCCTTATATACTCAATCACATACATACACACATGTAAAACACACTAACACATGGTAAAAGACAAGCGCGACATTTGAAAGCGGTAAACTAACTAACCCCTTTCTAAGAGTGAAAGTATCGATTGATCTATAGATCAATAACTTACCTTAAGATCAGTTACCGCTCGAGGGGTAATATCCATCGAGCAAGCAAGTAATCTGCATTACCGACACAAGGTAACACACACGCGAAATCTGCATTACCGACCGACGGTAATTTATCAACAAAACCGCTAAAAATCCACTGCAGGTAACTGACTAGGGCGCCACCTGGTGGCGAAAATCGGAACTGTGGTCTCGTACTCTCATAGTTATACTACTTTATATCTTGATTTGTCTTTAGCGTATAAAATATTTTATTATAACCTCTGAACTTTATAATTATATTTATTAACTATTTAAGTACAAATGAAAAATTTACAAGAATAAGCTAAAATTTCATTCATGTATAATTATTTATTATTGTAAATGAATTATATGTAATAAATTGAAATTCATAACTAGATAATATAATTCTGGTATTGCTATCAGTATTAAAATAATCTGTGAATTTTTAATAATTCCAAGTCATTTTACTTTAAATAAAATCTAGAGTAGTTTAATAAATTATTAGTGCTTTACAAATTTATAAACCACTAAATTTTAAAATAGAGTAAATAAAACATTTTGATTTCAATTAATTTAAAATTTGGAAAAACCAAGAGTAATTAATTTTTTTTACAATAAAATTATGTTTCACATAAATAACTTTATCCAAATTTAAGAAATAAATTATAACAGTTTTTTCAAACTAATAAATTAGTAATTTTAAAATGAAAACAAAATGTTACCCTACTAAAAATAAGATCAGAATTAATCAAGAATGGTCAGCAGTTCTGAACAGTCCTGACAATTCTCACCATTTGTGACTGGTCTCACCATTTGTGACGAGTGTCACCATTTGTGACGGGTGTCACCGTTTCTAACCGTATCTGTAGATTACTCTCACCACTTGTGACGGGTCTCACCATTTCCAACCATACAGTTACTAAGCTCCTCCCATTCAACTCCCGCTATTTTTAAGACTGCGACTATTTCTCAACGTATATATAACTTATATTTTATATTACGTTAATTTGTAATTATAAATAACAAATTTATATTACACTATACAAGTTTAGAATTATATTCTGCGTGTTAATCGTTTAATACTCATAATTTACTAATGATAAGTAATTAACTTACTCGCTTTATATAATAAAACAAACACTATTATTTTTTGAAATTACGAACTCAAAGTTCTAAATACGTTTAAAAATATAATACTCTAATAGAAATTATAGGTATTTAGAGGTATATCTACTTTTGTATTTGTAATTTGTTATTTTCTCATAGTACATTTATAGGTTATGTGAGCCATATAAAATTATCAAATTCCAAATATTATACCGTTTTAGTGAACCAATGTGGTATCTTAGCATAATGATTAATTTATTATTGTATTTTAAATTTTGTAACAATACCACATATATTTAGGTCATTAATTTTTTTTAAAACATATCTTACATATCAAATAAAATCTCGAAATTATTACATCAGCTAAAAGTTAAACAACATTTAAGTATATTTGAAAAGAAATGGAGTTACAAGTGGCTCTATGGCACAGTGTTCAAGAGGTCGGACTTTTAGGCTAAAGGTCCCGGGATCAATACCAGCTAGACAGACTTTTTATTGTGTAATTTTTTCTTTTTTCTTCAAGAGGGGACTCCAAACACCCTACTTCGTCCCTGGTAAAAGGGCGGAGCCAGCGGAAATATTGTGACCAGTTTTGAAAGTTCCTCACCAGTTATGCTATGTTTCTGACCAGATTCGTCCAGAAACGTAACAAAACTGGATTAAAATGGTCAGACTTCCTGACCAGATTTCTGACCAATCCTGTCCTAATTTTTAGTAGGGTAATTCAACTTAACTTGTCACCACTATAATTACTAGTAATATACATATGTCCTAATTAAATAAATAACCTATCTAAGTTCAGTCATTAAATTATTATTTGTGTTTTACAAATTTATAAATTAATAATTTTTAAAATAGACCAAATAGAAAATTTTGATTTCAATTCAATTTGAAAATGAGAAAAAGCAACAGTTCTTAATTTTGTATTATTATACCAAAACGGGAAATCTTATGTACTTCTCGCAAATAATATTATAACTATGTTCTTTGTAGATCTGAAGAGGGTTGCAAAACCGTAACTGAAACGTTATAAAAAACACGAAAAAATAACAAGAAAAATCATAATGGTTTATGATCAAAAACAAAAAAACCAAAAACCCTGGCAAATAAGCGTCACCAATTGCGGACTAAAAAGTGCCGATAAAGTCCGCATTTGTTACCGAATCGGTCCTGACGTTAGATATTAAAACTCATATGTTCCAATTAACTTGTACAGTAGTTATTTAATGAATTTAGTTAATTCTATAATCATTTTAATAAGTATTATTATTTATTATTAAAAGAAAAAAAAAAAAATGTAAAATTTGAATTCTATATTTTTTACTTTTTCTTTCCTAAATAAAAAATAATATTTATTAAAATGATTATAGAATTAACTAATTTCATTAAATAAATGCTGTACAAGTTTATTAGAACATATGAATTGTAATTTCTAACGTCAGGACCGATTCGGTACCAAATGCCGACTTTATCGGCACCTTTTTAGTCCGCAATCGCTTATTTGCCAGGGAAAAACATTTGTTTTATAAAATTATACAATTTTAGTCGAAACCAAATAACATCAACCTTTACATATAATTAATTTTTCTAACACTGAAATTATGTTTCACCTAAAAAACTCTATTTAAATAAAATAAATAAATTACTAGTGTTTTTAAAATTGATAAATTAGTAATTTTAAAAATAAATGGAAAACAAAAATTTAATTTTTCTTAAATTTTCACCACAATGATTACTTGTAGTAGGGGAGAGTCGCTAGTTGTGAGAGTTAGTTGTGGCAGTTGTGGCAGTTGTGGCAAAGATAGGAGGACAAAACTTTTTTTTCGAAAATTTGCAGTTTTTCTTTTTTTGACAGCGTTTTCGTGTACACCAACAATATATGTATTGTTTGTGTTAGATGCCAACACTGTGTGTGAGAATCGACTAAAAAACTTTTTTTCAATATGTGCAAAGTACTTTTTTTTAAGTTAATGAATTGGAAAAGCTAAATGTTATGCATTTTTATTTAATATTTTCCTTACATTTTGTGATGCAATATTGCATTGTTCCAATCTACATTTGGAAATATTTTTTTTTATTTTTTCAAAATAGCGCCAATTTCCGGTTGTGAGACACAGCAAGTCACCACCCGGTTGTAAATCCGTGTACAAGATCATCTACTGAACTTGTACATGATTCTGGATAAAATCCTGCACAGGTGCATTGACTTGTCTTGTGCATGAACTTGTGGATGGTCAACACATCAATTTGGAACAACGAACGTGTACATTTTCATGCACGCACAATAAAATCTGATACAAGAACATGTGCATGAACGTGCAAATGTTCATGCACATAATTTTCCATACTTTAAATATTATTATAATTACCCATTTTCGTGTACAGATTCATGTGCATGTTCGTGTGCATGTTTATGCGCATGAAATTATTTGCTTTAAGAAGTGTTCATGAACATGTGCATGTTTCTTTGCACATGCGTTGTTCCAAATTCATGTGTTGACCATTCGCAAGTTCATGTACCAAGCAAGTCAATGCACCTGTGCATGATTTTATCCAGAATCATGTACAAGTTCAGTAGATGATCTTGTACACGGATTTACAAATGGGCAGTTGTGAGACGGTGGCGCCGCCCATCTGGGATAGCCTATACTTTTTGTTATGCAGCATAAAGCGCTCTGTTAAGTTTATTTCGTTACGTACATTTGACAGCATAACAATTATTTAAAGTGTGCGAACATGCGCACAAGTTATTTCATTTGCCTACATTGCGACAGCGATTTCGATGAAGAAAACTAATAGTCATATTTCAAAGAATAAATATTATTATTTAGTATATAATAATATGTATTATCAATATATTTACACGGAAAGACTTTCGATTTTAATACTTAATATTATAGTATTTATTTTTACAAAATTTCGATAGGAAACCAGGATATATCGTTATATTTTCAGAATTTACTATTTCTATTTAATATTTACTATTTTCGATAGGAAATGTTAAAAGAAACGTGAATCGACATTTTGTTGGGAAAATTGCTATTGAGTTTTGGAATTAGTAAAATCGAGATTAATAAGTAATTCCTATAAAAAGGCAAATAAACCAATCTTCATGATTATTATATTATTATAGGTTACCTGTGGTAATTGACATTCCATATATTTTTAACACTTTTATATACATATAAACACAATCACCGTCACAAATGAAATCCTAACATAACCTAAACACTAGCGATAATACGCACGCACATATATATGCTTAACGAATCGCACAATACATATAATGTTTGAAGGGAAAAGTTTTCTTATATACTAATCGACATAATACATTACCACTTTTGAGAAAAATCCACAAAAATCACAAGTTTCCATCTGTGAACAATAGCACAGCCCCACAAAAAAAAAAAGTGTCATGTACTTTTGACCGGAATACCTTAGCCCTATGTATTTTGACGCGCTGAACACGAATCCGAAGTCCATTTTGCTCCATCACGTCAGGATTTTTTCCTAACCTCAAAATCAATAAAATGACACTTTTTGTTCATTAGCATGTGAACCCGACTTAACATTAATACATGCCTTGAACGAATAGAAAGCTTGGATTGTGACCTTTAAAACGCTTTTTTAAAAATTGTTCTACGATGATTTTTAACGAAGTTATGATGTTTTATTTAAAATATAAATTTTTTCCAAATGTAAATAACACTTCAATTATTGATGTGGTATGGTGTAATGGAAAAAAATGATTTTAAATAAAACATCATAACTTCGTTAAAAATCATCGTAGAACAATTTTTAAAAAAGCGTTTTAAAGGTCACAATCCAAGCTTTCTATTCGCCCTAGGCATGTATTAATCTTAAGTCGGGTTCACATGCTAATGAACAAAAAGTGTCATTTTATTGATTTTGAGGTTAGGAAAAAATCCTGACGTGATGGAGCAAAACTGACTTCGGATTCGTGTTCAGCGCGTCAAAATACATAGGGCTAGGGTATTTCGGTCAAAAGTACATGACACTTTTTTTTTTTTGTGGGCTGTGTAGTTGAAGTTTGACATCCGCCAAATTCAAACTTCACTTAAAAGTTTTTACATGATATAACCGGTTTATATTGAATAAAACTATCACGTAGAAAGTATTTATTGTGTTATTTTTCACCCACTTTACGACAACGTTAATGATTTAATCGTTTCTTTTAAGAGAGAAATTATATAATCCGAATAAGCAAATCAACAGTGACAAGGCGCGCACAACGGTTAAACTGTCATGGCCGCCAATTTTCCAATAGTTAATGGAATTTCAACAAAGCATTATTTTGAAATATAATCTTTTTAATAGTAAGATGTTCAAGATGAACTTATTTTATTGTTGCTTCCTATTGAATATAGTAATATTTTTAACCTATTTTTGTAAATATTTTTATAAAAATTATTATTTAATAAAAATTAAATAATTTTAATTATTTTTTTTAGATTATACTTTTTCCTAGTTTCATTTTCCTTTTAAAAAAAGCAATCTTTCCAGTCTTAAATAGTAAATTTTAATTTCAAAACATATAAATATTAACTGTTAAAAAAGTATATTCTTCTAGTCCTGTAGTATAAAATACCATTTTACAGTTATATCCTGATTTACAATCGAAATTTTGTAAAAATACATATTATAATATTAACTATTAAAACCAAAAGTTCTTCCGTGTAGTTATTTATACTAAACATAATGTTTCATGCCAAATTTTTTAAATTTTAGCATTTTTTTTATAAGTGTCTCACAACTGGACACCTTTTTTTTTTGACTAAAAAGATGTGCTCAGAAAATGTATTTTATTTACGATTTCGTTTACCTATTTCCAATTTATAGGTCGAAAATAAAACCCGTCTCACAACTAGCGACTCTCCCCTATAAATTTGTCCTTATTAAATAAATAACATACCTTAATTTAATAATTAAATAATTAGTGTTTTAAAAATTTACAAACCAATAATTTTTAAAATACAGCAAATAGAAACTTTGTATTTCAATTCAATTTCAAAATGACAACAAACAACAGTACCGTCAAGTGGGGCTATTTTGTGCACGCGAGGTTTTTAATGAATAAAATCTTTATATTTAGTTGCTTAAGTTTGCTACTTGGTATAAATATTTTCTGATATCTAGACAGAGGTATCAATAATACTTGTTGAGAATTTAGTTGTGATGATGTGTACTTGATACGCTAACTTCTTATTGCTTATTTTATGAAAAAAGTGTAAAAAACTGAAAAATCAGGATTTAGTGGGTTATTTTGTGCATTCTTTAAAATCAAGTCTTTTTTAATAATTTTTTTTGTAATTAGTAAAAATTACTTTAGAATTTCGTTTTGAAACATTTTTGTCTCATTTTTAATATAAAAAACAAGAATTAAGCAAAAAATTTCAGTTTTACACATGGTGCCTTAAAGACTTTTAAAAAGTTACGTTAATAATTACATGATTTTCAAGTTAATTTAAAAACTTTTTCTCTTAAAATAACTCAAGAAGTGTTATAGAAGTAACTTTAAGTAAAAATTTCCTAAAGAAATAACTTTTTTTGTAAATCTACATTTTTGTGAAATTTTAGTGTTTTACTTTCAAATTAGTTGAACGATTCCTAGAAAAAAAATATTTCCAGCTTTTTTTTTCTTTATTGTACTCTAGAATATCTAGAAATAATACTTCATACAAAAAAAAAACGTTCAAAAAAAATTTTTACACAACTTTATAAATAAGCAAACTTTGATGCACAAAATAGCCCCACCATGGAGTTTATTTTGTGCACAACTTTGAGTTTCTATAACTCATACATAAAATTTTTTCTTGTCAGCTAACCCATAGGACACCTTTAGAAGGATGTCTACAACATAACTGAATAGATCAATTCTTTATTGTTTCAAATTCTGAATTTTAATAAAGCATAGAGTGGAAAAAGAGCGGTTTTGTGCACAAAATAGCCCCATTTGACGGTAATTAATTTTTTTTACACTAAAATTATGTTTCACGTAAAGAACTCTATCCAAATAAAATAACAGAATTATTAGAGTTTTTAAAATTGGTAACGATAAATAAAATATAACGTATAGTCTCCAGACCAAGTCCATTTAATAAAATTAAAAACTCGTCACATAATTAAAGAACGTCAACGTTTCGCCAACTAATAAGAAGGCCTCCTCAGGACATAAAACTAAAAATTATAAACATTGTTACATAATTAAAATTCATAATACAGTTTTTTAGGTTAAATACAAGACATAAAAAAAGAATAAAAAAAAATAAAAAAACAAAAAAGAATAAACTTACTTATTTCAAGCATAAAATTGCCATGAGCATTCAACGTTTAAACGTTGACGTTTTTTAATTATGTGACGAGTTTTTAATTTTATTAAACGGACTTGGTCTGGAGACTATACGTTATATTTTATTTATTGATATTAATTCCCAGACGTTAAAAAAACAAATTTTGGATAAAATTGGTAAAAAAAAAACATGGCCGCGGCTTGATCCATGCTGGATTGTCTCTCACGGTCTTTCTTAATATTTGTCTTATTTTGGAGTTTTCGGGATATCTAGTGTATGTGTTCTGATAGCCTCAGCCTTGGCGAAATTACTTTTAGTGTTTGTTCAAAGTTAAAGTTACTATTTCTTTTGATATTTCGACAAAATTTTTATTTTAACAAACTGAGTATATTTTTCTAAGATTGAATCTTCTTGCAATATTGAATGTTTCATAATATTTCTAAAATAGTTCTAAACTCTTGTTAAGACGAGGTTCGGTTTTTTTATGACCATGCCTGCACTCACTTTGGATCATGTTGCAAACACATGGCTTCAAATTTTCCATCGTCGGGACGCTGGTCCCCCCTTTTTCCGCATTCTCCGAGGGCCTCTCAAGACACTCACTTTTCAGTCCCTTTTTGAGATTCAAGGGGTCAATTTCGCGCGAGATTTTCTACAAATTGCTTTTCTCAGTTTTCCCTAATTTCAAGCATTTTTAACCTTTTTTACGATGTATTTTTACAACAACGCATTTCTTCGATTGTGCCGCGACTTCAATGAAAACAACTACTTGTGAAATCAACGGATTTAAATAAACTACCTTTTTAGTGTAATTTCGTGTTCTAAATCATTTATCTAAACCTTGAATTACAGTCCACTATAAATTTGTGTATTTTGTGCTTTCTGCTCAAACATTTTGGTCCTTCGAACCGGATTAGTGTGCAATTTAATGTGTGAAATCAAAATATCTAATATGGATTCACGAATCAGTGTCATTTACGTTGAGGAATTACTCGCCGATTATGAAACAACTTCTTAGTGTATCAAATTTCAAGGATCGGTAATCCGTATTATAAATACGGGAAAAGCAAATAGTGTGAAAATCATGGTGACATTGTACAGTGCCAGTACTGGCAACATACGGAATGCTTGTATTCTCTACACACTTAACTTTGTATTGTGCCAATTCTCAAAGTGTATTGCGCCAGTGCTGCTCCAGTGCATACATGGTTTTTCTACTTGTTATTGGTTCTACAAAATAGCAGAGCAGTGCCAGTGTTGGCAATTTATGCAACATGTGAACAAGTCTGTGCACGATGCCAGTACGGAACCTGTGTGATGACAGTACTGTCCCGGAACTATTAGACTTTTCTAAACTATGCAACTTACCAGTAACATGTCAATAATACGCCAGTACCAATTCAATGGGCCAGTACTGTGAATCTACATTACGCCAATCTGACTTAGTATTGTGCCATTCCTTAAAGTGTATTGTGCCAGTACTGCTCCAGTGAAAACTTAGTGTCTCTACTTATGTTCTGTTCTACACGATAGCAGAGGAGTGCCATTATTGTCAATTTATGCAGAATCTGAATAAGTCTTAGTACAATGTCAGTACTGAACTTATATGCTGCCAGTACCGCCCCGGTACTATCAGACTTTTTTTAAATCCGACAACGTAGCCGTAAAATACAAAAATAATGGGCCAATACTGGCAGTTTACATTTCGCATGTATTTGACTTCGTGTTTTGCCAATGCAAGGATAGTGTTTATATTCGCGTTATGTTCCACAAAATACCAGTGTAGTGCCAGTACTGTCAATTTATGCAACGCCTAAATACGAATTTGGATGGTGCCAGTACTGAACTTATACGATACCAGCATTGTCCCAGTACTGGCAGAATCTTCTCAGCCGAACTACTTACCTGTAAAGTGCCAGTATCAAGCCAGTACTAGAACTAGATCACCGGAATTTCTACTGTACCAAGCCAGCAGTGAATTTTCATTTGGATTGTTGTGAATGTAATTGTTTAACAATTCAATGAGTGACGAAATTACAAACAATGTATTTCTATAGAACTAAAATATGATGAGACGTGCTGACAGAAATTCATTTAAGTTTTTAAGAGCACTCCTTTCTCTAATTGGACAAACTCGAGATTTGTTTATGAGGTTAACATTTTCATTAATTACATGTAAGTAATCCAGTGTGAGTTTCTTTCTAGTTTTCATTTTCCTTGTGTGTGAATCTATTTTCTATTAAGTTGAGGTTCTCTGGACGAGTGTACCCGCGTTCGTAAGGTTAGTTCACTTACATGAGTCAAACCGCTTCCTTACCGGGTAACCTTACGAACCTTCCAGAGTTCTATTTTTGAGATCTTTCTATATCTTTGAATTTCTTTTACTGTCGCTATGGTTGGCACTCTATACAAGTCAGTACGCGTTCGTGAGAGCTGGTTCAAAACGCTACCTTGCAAGCACCTTCGAGTTTACACGCGCTTGCAGGGTTCTCTCACGAACATTCCAGAGTGTACTCAGATAAACGAATTTTCTTAAGTAATCTTTCCATACACACTATTTTCTTGAATAAGTACAGGTTCAATACAAGTAACAATTTTCTCTGTATCTCTCTCTATATGTGTATCTTTCTCTGTTCTGTTTTCTTTATTTCAGTTTATTTACATTCTAATGTGTGCTAGAGAAAAATTCACTGGATTCAAACATCTTTTCTTAGTTAAAATGTCTAACAGTCAAAATAGTCAATCATATATTAAAGTTTCAAGCTCCGTTTCAAACGGTTCAGTAAATCTAATCAGTATTTCTCAGGTTGAGACTATTTTCACTTCTCAGAGAGTTCTCTGGACCCGTCAAACCCGCGTTCACAAGGTCTGGTTTACACGCACCCTTGAGCTACTCTTGAGTTAACCCGCTAGCTTTCAAGGTAACCTTGTGAACCTTCCAGAGTTCTCACTGTTTGCAAAGTCTCGCTCAATTCTTTCCTTGGACTGATTATTTTTCTGAACTCATGTTATTCTCTTGTAATTACACTCTTTGACTGACATAATATTTATAAACTCTTTGCAACCTCCTTAAGTCAAATATTTTTACATTTGTTCATTGCCTCTTAACAAATCAACTTCTAATCAAAATTTCGATCTACGCTGCCGCGCCTTTATTCTGAATATACTGGCAACTCGGAAAGTTGCTTTTATCTTCGGTCTATTGCCAACTTCATGCCAGGATTCAGCCATCCTTGAGAAATTCTACGAAGAAAATCATCATAGACGCATGATATGGACATTCATCATGCGTTTTACCAGAGATTCTTCATTTCTTGTCTTCTGCATCATAGAATTCATCCTGCTTTGATCAAGGATGAAACTCACTGATCTGCCGATTTACCAACAGCATTCTACTTTGATTGACAAATACAAAGCTGACATCCAGTTCGACGAAGCATCTAAACTGGGGAGTATTTTGAAATCAATTCTTTTAACTGCGAGAAAATATACACTTTTTAAATTTACAGGTTTAATTAATCTCAACTGCAGGCGCTTCTACTCGTTCATCGAGGACCCAGATGACCTGCTGCAGCGCTTGAGCGCTGCCCAGTTTCCAGAGTGAGAAAGCGTATTGCAGCACTTCCAGTGAGTCAACCAGCCGTACAGCGCTGCCAAGCTGCCTGAGCTGAATCCTCCTTCAGCGCTGTCCAACTGTCAATGACGGAGGCGTTCAGCAACGCTGCCCATCTTCCAGTGAGAATTGTCCTGCAGCGCTTCCACGCTGTCCACCTGCTAACGGGGGGAGGCGCTCCAAAGCGCTACCCATCTTCCAGTGACTGGAGGCGTCTTGCAACGTTTCCAGGGAGCTAAGCAGTCTGTCAGTGCTGCCCGATGCCTTTGAAGGGAGACATGGTGCAGCTCTTTCTGTGCAGTCCTTCAGCGCTGCCTAGCTTCCAGTTGCAGAAAGCTGTTCCTGTGCCCCTAGCCGTCTTTCAGTGCTGCCAAGCTGGCTGACAGTAAAGTCATTTCTCATCCCTGCTCAGATGTAAACGGAGGGAGCCGTGTTGCAGCGCTCCCTGCACTCCATCTTGCAGAGCTACCCAGCTCTGGAAAAATGGAATCATCTTGCAGCGCTTTCATGTTACATCCGTCTTGTCTGCTGTGTTTCTAAGGTTTCCACTCTACAACGCCGCCTGAGTTCGAAACCGCATTCTGGGTTGACAAGTCAACAGAGAATCGTTAATTCAAAATAGATCCGTTTTCGTGACTAATTGAGATCAAATCGAGTATCTTTAAATTGTTATCAGTTTAAAGACGCATACCCCTTTTAGAGTTCATTTTGATTTTTGAGCAAAGAATCCTTTAAGAGTGCACTCCTGACGAGTCAAACCGCGTTCGTGAGACCTGGTTGAAAACGCATCCTTGCAAGCAACTCTGAGTGTGACCCGAGCTTGCAAGGTTCTCTCACGAACATTCCGGAGTGCTTTCAAACATTGAGATACCGAGACTATGAGACAGGTGAATTTCTACCTTGCAAGCCCCTGTGAGTATAGTCCGCGCTTGCAAGGTTCGTTCACTATTCTAGATCGCTCGCTAAACTACTAAGTAAACAAGTAATCTACCTACACGAACTTTTCTTAATAGAGATTCTTTTCAATGCTATGTACCTTTTGTAATTGTCAAGTCACGAAACGCTAAATTTTGAATTCTCGACTCAGAGAAAAACTATACATTTCTGAACTTATTGTTTGACTTTTCTCTTAAGGTTCATATTTAACGCCAAAACTAACGTCTCTACAAGATTTTCTCGACAGTATCCGTTGCAAGATTTTATTATTAACTTTTAAAATGTAGTTTGGATGCATCTTTTGACAAACTCTAAATACCTTATTTACGATAAATTGACAAAACCATTCCAGCCTTTCTTATCATAAAAATTCTGAATTGTGACAGTAATCGAATACTGTCTTTTTCCGCGAATGAACGGGAAGTTTTACTTTCATGCAAACAGAGATGGTCATACAAGAATAGAAACAAACGAATTCAATTTTCTATATAATTTTTCGTTAAATCACTTTAACGAAACGGGGGGAGAATGTTCAAAGTTAAAGTTACTATTTCTTTTGATATTTCGACAAAATTCTTATTTTAACAAACTGAGTATATTTTTTCTAAGATTGAATCTTCTTGCAATATTGAATGTTTCATAATATTTCTAAAATAGTTCTAAACTCTTGTTAAGACGAGGTTCGGTTTTTTTATGACCATGCCTGCACTCACTTTGGATCATGTTGCAAACACATGGCTTCAAATTTTCCATCGTCGGGACGCTGGTCCCCCCTTTTTCCGCATTCTCCGAGGGCCTCTCAAGACACTCACTTTTCAGTCCCTTTTTGAGATTCAAGGGGTCAATTTCGCGCGAGATTTTCTACAAATTGCTTTTCTCAGTTTTCCCTAATTTCAAGCATTTTTAACCTTTTTTACGATGTATTTTTACAACAACGCATTTCTTCGATTGTGCCGCGACTTCAATGAAAACAACTACTTGTGAAATCAACGGATTTAAATAAACTACCTTTTTAGTGTAATTTTGTGTTCTAAATCATTTATCAAAACCTTGAATTACAGTCCACTATAAATTTGTGTATTTTGTGCTTTCTGCTCAAACAGTGTTATATTTATCGATTTTCGGGTTGTTGGCTATTAATTTCTATTATTTTGTGACACGCTGTGTTCCCCACTATGGTGAATTGTGAAGAGTGCAACCTTCAAATCCTGAGGAGTAGCCAGGATGGTCTGACCTGCGGAAAATGTAAACTGTTTTTTTATCTGATATGTGTAAATATTAATATGTCGAAGAAGGATTTCGATAAATTAAAAAAGAATGCTGATGGTTATGTTTGTGCAAAGTGCAAGAAATTGTCAGCAGGCGACATCTCTTCGTGTTTGAACCAACGTGCTGGTACTAATACACAGAAATTATCACAAGTCATTGATGATAACTCTGTTTTGAAGGATACGGTTTCTCGCCCCCCTGTTTCTATGCCTGTGCTACCCATTGGATTCACTGATGCCCTCCGGGCTGCAGTACAAGAGAGGCAAGCCACATTATTCACGAATCTGGAATCCCAAATGCAGAATATGATCGACAAGTTTGAAAAGAACTTTACAGCTCTCTTCAAGGATCTTAATGATAGTGTTGCTACATTGAAAGAGGATGTTTATGATAACAAAAGAAGAATCGATATCCTTGAGTTTGATTCGCCCGTCCACAAAGAGACTTTAGAAAATGTCAAAGCCGAAAATTTATCACTTAAGGAAAGGATTTCTCAGCTTGATCGCTCGGCAAACTACCATGATCAACAACTCTTAATTACATCACTGGATATGAATGGTCTGCCTTTTAAGAACAATGAAGGAAGAAGACTTTCTTCCTTCTGTAAGATCGCCGAATCTTTAAATGTGCTTCTAAACAAGGAAGATGTAGTCAATATTTATCGCATTCCGAAGAGAGCAATTCTACTCTCAATGTCCCTTCCACCGTGGTTATAAAACTTAGTCACTTTTCAGCTTGTTCATCTCTGACCTTAGTAATAAATTCTAATATTGCAAATATCATAAGTTTGCGGATGATCTCAAGATTTATTTTTCGGGCCTCTTTGCAAATTTGGCATTATTACTGGATATGATTCAGACTGATATAGATCTGGTGGTCTCTTGGGCTGGTGAGAATGGTCTTGCCCTTAACACTAAAAAAACTCAGGCCATTATTTTTGGTTCCCTTAATTATATTGCTGCCGATGTACAAATAGGCAACTCCTCCCTCCAGGTTGCAGGATCAGCTGTTTATTTTCAAAATACTGTTAAAGATCTTGGTCTGATACTCGACAATAATCTTTCCTGGAAGGAGCACGTTTTTTGGAATTTCCAAAAAACTATATATGACTTTGCGACAGTTGGGTAGGAATAGGAACTCTCTGCCTACAGCCACACGGCTACTTCTAATTAAAAGTACTATACTTCCCTTCTTTGATTATGGCTGCATAGTTTACGACGACATTACTAAAGAACTTAATATGAGGCTTGAGCGAGCACTCAATGCATGCATTAGATTCATCTATGACCTACCGAAAGGCGAGCATATTTCTCCTTGTAGACGAAAAGCAGGATTATTTCCTGTAGTCACCCGTAGACATTTCTTTATGGGAAATTTACTCTTTACTATTTTTGATTTCAAACAACCGCATTATCTTTTTCGGTTCTTTGAATTTAGAGACGACAACTCAAAATACCAATATAGGTTACGTGAGTCTAATGCAGTATTGAGAATCCCAGCACATCGGACATGTAAGTTACAGAGATCGTTTCTAATTAGAGGAGCCTGACTATGGAATAAAATTCCTTTCAGGATTCGAAATGTTTCTGATTTTACTAAGTTCAAATTTCTATTTCGTTAATTTCTCGACAACCTGGATGGCGCATTTTTTTAGATTACTTTTTGGTAATAAGCATAACTGTTTTCCTTTTCTTTATTTCCTATTTTTTATTTTTACATGAAAACAGCACTCTCAACTAATTTTAAGATTTGTTTTGTTTTCTGGAATTCTATGACTAGAATTATTATTTTGATTACTTTTAATATCTTTTTATATCTTTTTACTGAGTTTTACCATTGTTGTGTAGTTTTTAAGTTCCTGGTTATCTAGTTTTTTTTTTTGTTTTTAATTATTATTCTTCGGCCATGCTATTATTTAGTTTTTGTTATAATATAAATGTATTTTGTTAATTATTTTCATAATGCTATATTGTGTATTCAATTGGTTTCTCGAAGGGCTATCTAGCCCTAGAAGCCTATCTACTTATAAATAAATAAATAAATAAATAAATAAATTATTATTTTAAAAAATAAATGTAAACCAAAATTATAACTCTTCTTTAATTTTGACAACTATAATTACTTATAATATAAATATGTTCTAATGAAATAAATAATATATCTAAATTCAATCATTAAATTATTAGTGTTTTAAAAATTTACAAACTAAAAATTGTTAAAATAGAGCAAAATAAATATTTTGATTACAATTCAATTTTAAATTGAGAAAAAGCAAGAGTACCTATTTATTTTTTTTTAATGATAAAATTACGTTTCACCTAAATAACTCCATCCCAATTTAATAAATCATTTATGAAAGTTTTTTCAAATTTATAAATTAGGAATTCTAACAATGAATCGAAAACAACGTTTTTATTTAATTTAAATTTTTACCACTAAAATCACTTGTGATATAAATAAGTTCTAAATTAATAAATAACCTATCTAAATTAAATCATTTAATTCTTATTATTATCATTTTAAAATACAGCAAACAGAAAATTTTGATTTCAATTTAATTTTAAAATGAGAAAAAGCAACATTATTTAATTTTTTTAAATTTAAAATTATGTTTTACCTAAAGAACTCTATCCAAGTAAAATAAATGAATTATTATAGTTTTTTCAAATTTATAAATTAGTAATTTTAACAAAGAATTAATAACAATGTTTTTATTTTATTTAGACTTTTAATACTATCCAAATAAAATAAATAAATTATTAGGGTTTTTAAAGTAGTTTGATTGGGAATTTTTAAAATAAATGAAAAACAAAATTTTAATTTTTCTTAAATTGTTACCACTATGATTATTTATAAAATAAATATGTCCTAATTTAATTCATCTCTAAGAACAATTAGAAGCGAATAAAATAATTTTTTTACTGGTATGAACAAACGGAGACATATGTGATCTTAGGAAGTTTATTAAAAAATAAAAATTCAAAGAGTTTCATTTTTTATATAAAGTAGCTACGTTTCGTTGGCTTAGGTTTACCAACCTCATCAGGGTAAAATTTATTTAACAGACACACTTCATTAGCACAACACAAATCACACCCGGGAAATAAAGAAATAAAATAGAATTTTTTTAACTAATTAATTAAAACATAAGTTTTTTATATAATATTGTAATAATGTGACAAGTAGTTATAAAAAACTTGTTTTAATTAATTAGGTAAGAAAATTTTTTATTTTATTTCTTTATTTCGCCGGTGTGATTTGTGTTGTGCTAATGAAGTGTATCTGTTCAATTAGGACAAGTTTATATTATAAGTAAACATAGCTGTGAAAATTTTGTTTACCATTTTTTTTAAAATTTACTAATTTGTTATGTCCGGAAGGGACCAACTACAATTTATTTATTTTAATATTTATCCCTGATTCATTTACAAAGCCAGGAGGCTTTAAACTAAGGGAACAGGGCAAAAGAAAGTCCACTGAACAATGCGTTAGAAAGCGTAAGTTCATTTATTTATCTAAATTACATAGATCGTGAAGTTGAAAGGATGAGAGGAAGAAATCTTCATTAAAACCTGAATCCTTGTTCCTAGTTGCCACAATAACTGGAACAAAAGCAACTTATTAGCCTAAGGCATCAAATCACGGAAGGCAAAATTAGAATGTAAAATCTTACTCTTATAGTGAATCTGCAGCGTGTTAGTTGTCACTTCAAAGTCTCCAATGGCAAGTTCGTGAGACACCCAAAAGTAATTTATAGACTGCAGTGGTCTTGGACTCAAGATGACGTAGAAAGTAAAAGGGTCCCAGCCACAGGAAAAATATTTGTAAAGACCCAAATCCAGGTTACGTTGCAGGAGGATAGTTTGTAGATCCTAATCGTCTTAACTTTCAGAGTAAAATTCCCTTTCAGTCAGAAGTCGTTAAATACAGATGAGAATACTGATGAAGGGTCAATGATCCACAATTCTTCGATTCAAAGATTCTTCGAGGCAGAGATTCAGGATGAAGGGGTTAATAAAAGGATGAAGGATTTAAATTGGTTGCAGGGTTAAAATGAGTTAAGTTGATTAAAAAGTTTAAGGATTAATTTTGTTAAAAGGGTTAAAAACTAGGAAGTGGTTAAATTGGAAAAAGGGTTAGATTGATAAAACGGTAAAGGATTAAATTGATTACTGACAAGTTATGTCAGGAGTTCTTGCGCTTCCACTAATTTTACACTTTCAGTTTTTCCACAATAATACAGTTTCACAATTACAAGTTTTACCATTAGTTCACACAATTCGCTACAACACATGTATGATTTTCACGACCAATACAATAAGAATTGACAGAATAATTCGCAAAATAATCCCGCGAAAGGTGTAAGCACTATGCTCAAATACAAGACTTAGTACTTGTAGACTATGCTACTAGCGATATTCAAAGTTCGAGTACCGAAGACAATTTTTGCAAAGACAACCGGAGGTGACCGTGGCGAAACGATAGGTTCGATTATAGCGAGTTCCTCAGGGTCAGAATTGAACAAATCGATTCCATATAATTATAGAGTAGAATTTGATTATAATGTTGCCAAGATACAAGACTTATATTGGCGCGTTACGAGACCGATACTGGGCAGATACAATATTCGCGGATATAGAACCGTTATAGATCTTAAGGAACTTCGTTGCGACTCCGGTGGTGGTAGCTGAGGAACTGATTTTTCGTTTTCGCAAATTTGTGAAGAAACCTCGGTTTCTTTGTATTTTCAACCCCTCTAAATTTTGCGTGGGTTTTAGGCTTTTCGCACTACAAACCACGAATGCCGACCGTTCGTGGCATCAAGCACGACTTTTATTTTATTACATATCTTCCAGGGTGAATAAATTAAGAAAGCTAGAGCTATCCTCATTCTTCCTTACCTTCTATTACAGTTTATTGCACAAGTATTGATTTTAGTCAAAGTCAAAGATTCAATATAATATTTGTAAAGTGTACACTAAGTTTTATATATTTATAAATAAACACGTCACGCGGACGTGACAAATTTATAAATTTTGAAAATATCTAATAATTTATTTTTTAAATTTGGATAGAGTTATTTAGATGAAACATAATTTTATTATAAAAAAAAATTAAGGTCTGTTGCTTTTTCTTAATTTGAAAATGAATGAAAATCAAAACTTTATATTTAATCTATTTTAAAACTTATTAGTTTGTAAATTTATAAAAAACTAATAATAATTAAATGATTTAATTTAGATAGGTTATTTATTAATTAAGAACTTATTTATATCACAAGTAATTTTAGTGGTAAAAATTTAAATTAAATAAAAACGTTGTTTTCGATTCATTGTTATCATTACTAATTTATAAAAAAATTCATAAATTATTCATTAAATTAGGATGGAGTTATTTAAGTGAAACATAATTTTATCTTAAAAAAAATTATGTACTCTTGATTTTTCTCAATTTAAATTTGAATTGTAATCAAAATATTTATTTTGCTCTATTTTAACCATTTTTAGTTTGTAAATTTGTAAAACACTAATAATTTAATGATTGAATTTAGATATTTAATTAGAACATATATTTATATTATAAGTAATTATAGTGGTCAAAAATAAAGAAGAGTTATAATTTTGGTTTCTTTTATTTTTTAAATTAATAATTTATCACCCTCACAGCATGGGATATCTCGTGAATATCCCATTATGATCCCGGGACTTCTCAGGGATAACCCTGGGATATCCCACGGGATATCTCACGGGATGGAAATTTGGATGACCCAGGGACATCCCAGGGATATCCCGCCGAGATATCCCAGGAACATCCCAGGGATATCCTCCGTGGGATATAGTATTTGCAATATGCCATCGAGAGGACCTCGGGCTACTACTTATTGTTTATTATAACCATAATATTCATTACTTGTAACCAAAATGTATCATAAAATAATTAGCAGTACCAAATATTTGTATTTGTTTAAGATAATTACTAGATATGTTTAGGTTTTTTTTAATAAAAATTTTTTAATTCAACCAATATTCTTTGCATCAAGTACTAATGTTTTTCTCCACTGCCTATAACAACCTTCAGTGGCTCAGTTGGTTAAGGCCGCGCTTGCTATGCGCAAGAGCGCGGGTTCGAATCCTCATACTTCCAAATTTTGGTTCTAAATCATTAGAGTATATCTCATGAGGCGGAAATTTGGATAGACTGGGGATGTCCCTAGGATATCCTTTGTGTCCCAGGGATGTCCCTAGGATATCTGAAATTTCCGCTGGATATCCCAGGGATATCCCAGGGATATTCATTTGTTATGAGGGTCAATTTTAATAATTCTAATAATTTAGTTATTTCATTTGGATAGAGTTTTTTAGGTGAAACATAATTTTATTATAAAAAAAATATAAAACTCTTGTTTTTTCTCAATTTAAAATTGAATTGTAATCAAAATATTTATTTTGCTCTATTTTAACAATTTTTAGTTTGTAAATTTTTAAAACACTAATAATTTAATTATTGAATTCAGATATGTTATTTATTTAATAAGGATACATTTATATTATAAGTAATCATTGTGATGAAAATTTAAGAAAAATTAAATTTTTGTTTTCCACTTGAGGCATTCTTTGTCATCGAGACCCCCCCCCCCCCTCTCCAAAAATAATTTGAGTTAAAATTACCGGCTATAGGCGAAAATTTTAGTAAAAAAGGAATACTTCAATTTAATGGATCGGCTTGAAACTTGTTACTCGGGGGTTTTTGGGGTCGTTAATTACGAATCTGAAATCAGATTTTAAAAATTCAAAATGGCGGATCCAATATGGCGAACATATTTTTAAAAATGTAATGGATTAGCTTGATACTTGTTACTCGGGGATTTTGGGGTCGCTGATTACGAATCTGAAGTCAGATTTTAAAAATTCAATATGGCGGATCCAATATGGCGGACATACTTTGAAATATTTTCATGGATTAGCTTGAAACTTGTTACTCGGGGGTTTTTGGGGTCGTTAATTACGAATCTGAAGTCAGATTTTAAAAATTCAAAATGGCGGATCCAATATGGCGAACATATTTTTAAAAATTTGATGGATTAGCTTGAAACTTGTTACTCGGGGGTTTTTGGGGTCGCTGATCACGAATCTGAAGTCAGATTTTGAAAATTAAAAATGGCGAATCCAATATGGCGGACCTATTTTAAAAAATTTAATGGATTAGCTTGATACTTGTTACTCGGGGATTTTGGGGTCGCTGATTACGAATCTGAAGTCAGATTTTAAAAATTCAATATGGCGGATCCAATATGGCGGACATACTTTGAAATATTTTCATGGATTAGCTTGAAACTTGTTACTCCGGGGTTTTTGGGGTCGCTGATTACGAATCTGATGTCAGATTATAAAAATACAGTATGGCGGATCCAATATGTCGGACATATTTTTAAAAATTTTATAGTTTAGCTTGAAATTTGTTACTCGGGGGTTTTGGAGGTCTCTGATTACGAATCAGATTTCAATTTTCAAAAATACAAAATATGGAACTGAAAATGGCGGATAAACATACCAGATTTTGATTTTTTGCAAAAAAAATTGCTACTTGGTAGTTTTTGAGCTTGCTAATTACATATCGGGAGTCAGATTGAAAAAATTCATTATGGCGGATCAAGTATATAAAGACCAATTTTTTATAACTTGTAATTTTCATGAAATTTAAAAAAATTAAAAAAAAGGTCTCCGTGTTTTACAGGGTTGACACTGTCATCATATTAAAAACGAAGCCCACATTACTTTTTTTAATTTTTTCAAATTTTTAATTTTTTTTTTGTTTTTAATGTTTTTTTTTGTTTTTAATAATTTTTAATCGTCTAATAGGAAATGGTATTGCCATTGGAAGAATTTTAATGAGTTTTGATTAGCAGACATTTATTGTCTATCACCGTGAAGGAATGACTCTTTTGAATCTTAGGAACAGCAGGAGCAGTATCAAATCTGGCATTCAACGATTTCTTGACTTTTTCATATTCTACTTTACGATAGAAAAAATCATTTATTTTCTTAAACTTATCTTTAGCCCAATCATAAAGCTTAGAAGCAGTTGTTATTGCTTCTGTCGGTTTAGCTAAAAGACTAGCTCTCGCAGCTTCTCTTTTAAAAACAGCACCAATGCCATCACAAGCATTTTTCCCGTGGACGGTTGCATGATAGTGCCATTTCTACATGGAATCTTGAAGCTTCTGCAATCATAACAAACTTTCGCACCGTCTGGAATATTAAATGAAAATGAAGTTTTAGAAGAGAAGGAAAATGAGTCGATAAATTCAATGGAATCTTCTTCAACACCGAATTTAAATCGGTCTAGGAATTTTATTAGAAAAGCTAAAAAGCTGAAAGCACCGAAAGGGGTTTAGGAAAAACTACAGCAAGAGCTGGAAAGAAATTACCGGAAGCAACGGTGCAAAAAGTTATTGAATTTTATGAAAGCGACATTAATAGCAGGATAATGCCAGGAGTGAAAGATGTCAAATCAGTGAAGGTTGATGGCAAACGGGAACTTGAACAAAAAAGATTACTGTATTTGGATTTAAAAGGTTTGCACACAATGTAGATGGAAGAATACAAAGATTTTCCCGTAAGTTTCAGTAAGTTTGCGGAATTGTGTCCGAAGCACTGTATACTTATGGGAAGTCCTGGAACTCACGCAGTTTGTCTTTGCACCCACCATCATAATTTCAATTTGATGTTAGATGCCATTAACATTGAAAGGCAAACAACTGAGTCAGAGAAACCAATTAAAAGTTCTACAGACTGTATCTCACAAATTGTGTGTGAAAATGAAACTGATGCATGTCATCTGGATGAGTGCGAAAATTGTCCAGGCACTGAAGAGCTGTCCAAACATTTGGTAAAGTGTCTTCAAGAAAACAATATCCATAAAGTGCAATTTAGTCAATGGACAGGTACTGACAGATGCACTTTAAACACTCATCTGCTTTCTTCTGAAGACTTTGTTGAAGAATTGTGTGAAAAACTTGGAAATTTAAAGTCACATGCATTTATTGCAAAAAAGCAATCCCAGTACTTTGAAGATTTGAAGAATAATCTTTCTAAAAATAAAATATTAGTGACGTTAGATTTTGCGGAAAATTACAAGTTTGTGGTTCAAAATGCGGTTCAGGCTTTCCATTTCAATAATGATCAGTCCACTGTCTTCACTGTGGTTTGTTATTTTAAAAAGAACTCCAAATTGGAACACAAGAGTTTTATCAGATAGCACTCAACATGACACAGCTGCTGTCTACACCATTCAACGCCTTTTAATTCTAGAATTAAAGAAAATCTTTAATGTTGAGAAAATAACTTATTTTAGTGATGGTTCTAAACAGCATTTCAAAAACAGATTCCAACTTAGTAACTTGGCACATCACGAAGAGGACTTTGGTATTAAAGCTGATTGGCACTATCATGCAACCGCCCACAGGAAAAATGCTTGTGATGGCATTGGTGCTATTTTTAAAAGAGAAGCTGCGAGAGCTAGTCTTTTAGCTAAACCGACAGAAGCAATAACAACTGCTTCTAAGCTTTATGATTGGGCTAAAGATAAGTTTGAGAAAATAAATGTTTTTTTCTATCGTAAAGTAGAATATGAAAAAGTCAAGAAATCGTTGAATGCCAGATTTGATACTGCTCCTGCTGTTCCTAAGATTCAAAAGAGTCATTCCTTCACGGTGATAGACAAAAAAAAACATTAAAAACAAAAACAAAATTAAAAATTTGAAAAAATTAAAAAAAGTAATGTGGGCTTCGTTTTTAATATGATGACAGTGTCAACCCTGTAAAACACAGAGACCTTTTTTTTAATTTTTTCAAATTTCATGAAAATTACAAGTTATAAAAAATTGGTCTTTATATACTTGATCCGCCATAATGAATTTTTTCAATCTGACTCCCGATATGTAATTAGCAAGCTCAAAAACTACCAAGTAGCAATTTTTTTTGCAAAAAATCAAAATCTGATATGTATATCCGTCATTTTCAGTTCCATATTTTGTATTTTTGAAAATTGAAATCTGATTCGTAATCAGAGACCTCCAAAACCCCCGAGTAACAAATTTCAAGCTAAACTATAAAATTTTTAAAAATATGTCCGACATATTGGATCCGCCATACTGTATTTTTATAATCTGACATCAGATTCGTAATCAGCGACCCCAAAAACCCCCGAGTAACAAGTTTCAAGCTAATCCATGAAAATATTTCAAAGTATGTCCGCCATATTGGATCCGCCATATTGAATTTTTAAAATCTGACTTCAGATTCGTAATCAGCGACCCCAAAATCCCGGAGTAACAAGTATTAAGCTAATCCATTAAATTTTTTAAAATAGGTCCGCCATATTGGATTCGCCATTTTGAATTTTCAAAATCTGACTTCAGATTCGTGATCAGCGACCCCAAAAACCCTCGAGTAACAAGTTTCAAGCTAATCCATCAAATTTTTAAAAATATGTTCGCCATATTGGATCCGCCATTTTGAATTTTTAAAATCTGACTTTAGATTCGTAATCAACGACCCCAAAAACCCCCGAGTAACAAGTTTCAAGCCGATCCATTAAATTTTTAAAAATTTGACCGCCATTTTAGTGTAAAATAATTAATGACTGTTGCTCTTTCTCATTTTAAAATTGAATTGAAATCAAAATTTTCTATTTGCTCAATTTTGAAAATGATTAGTTTGTAAAATTTTACAACACTAATAATTTAATGATTGAATTAGGATATGTTATTTATTTAATTAAAGCGTATTTATATTATACCTAAGTAATTAAAGTGGTGAAAATTTAAGACATATTAAAATTTTGTTTTTCATTTATTTTTAAAATTACCAATTTATAAATTTTAAAAACACTAGGAATTTATTTATTTCATTTGGATAGAGTATTTTTTAGTGAAACATGATTTTAGTGTAAAAAAAATTAATTACTGTTGCATTTTCTCATTTGGAAATTGAATTAAAATCAAAACTTTCTATTTGCTGTATTTTAAAAATTATTAGTTTGTAAGTTTTTAAAACACTAATAATGTAATTATTGAAATAAGATATGTTATTTATTTAATAAGGACAAATTTATATTATAAGTAATCATTGTGGTAAAAATTTAAGAAAAATTAAATTTTTGTCTTCCATTTATTTTTAAACTTATTAACAATTTTAAAAACTCTAGTAATTTATTTATTTCATTTGGATAGAGTTTTTTAGGTAAAACATAATTTTAGTGTAAAAAAATTAATTAGAAACTCTTGTTTTTTTTTATTTTGAATTTGAATGGAAATCAGAAGTTTCTAACTGCTCTACTTTTAAAAATTATTAGTTTGTAAAGTTGTAAGCCATTAATAGTTTAACGATTTAATTTAGATAAGTTATTTATCTAACTAGAACTTATTTATATTACAAGTAATTTTAGTTGTAAAAGTTTAAATTAAATAAAAACATTGTTTTTGATTCTTTGTTAAAATATTAATATATAAATTTAAAAAAACCTAATTATATTATTTAATTAATTTAGATATAGTTATTTAGTTAAAACATAATTTTATTGCCAAAAAAAATTAATTACTCTTGTTTTTTTGAAGTTTAATGATTTAATTTAGATATGTTATTTATTTAATTAGTACGTATTTATATTATAAGTAATTAAAGTGGTAAAAATTGAAGACAATAAAACTTTGTTTTCCATTTATTTTTAAAATTACTAACTTATAAATTTTAAAAACACTAGTAATTTATTTTTTTAATTTAGATAGAGTTTTTTAGGTATAAGATAATTTTAATGTAAAAAAAATTAATTACTGTTGATTTTTTTCATTTTGAAATTGAATTGAAATCAAAATTTTTAATTTGTTCTATTTTAAAAATTATTAGTTTGTAAATTTGTAAAACACTAATAATTCAATGACTGAACTATGGGTTATTTATTTACTTAGGACATATGTATATTACTAGTAATTATAGTGGTGACAAGTTAAGTTCAATTAAAATTGTGTTTTCTTTTTCTTTTTAAAATTACTAATTTATTATTTTGAAAAAATTGTATTTATTTATTTCTTAAATTTGTATACAGTTATTTATGTAAAACATAATTTTATTGTAAAAAAAAATAATTACTCTTGGTTTTTCTCAATTCAAAATTATTTGAAATCTAAATGTTTTATTTACTCTATTTCAAAATTTAGTGCTTTATAAATATGTAAAGTACTAATAATGTATTAAAGTACTCTAGGATTTATTTAAAGTCAAATGACTTGGAATTATTAAAAATTCACGGATTATTTTAATACAGATAACTAAACCAGAATTTTATTATCTAGTTATGAATTTCAATTTATTGCAAATAATTCATATTTATTAATTATACACAAATGAAATTTTAGCTAATTCGTGTGCATTTTTCATTTGTATTTAAATAGTTACTAAATATGATTATAAATTTCAAAAGTTATAATAAAATATTTTATTCGCTAGAGACAAATCAAGATATAAATAAAATTTAATATCAATCAATAACATTTATTTCTACAAAAATTGTTACATCCCGAGCGAAGGCTTGATTAATATATTATTTAATTCTTTCAAATATTTTTGAAGGAAGGTAGGCCGATTCAATATTTATTTTTAATGTGGGACGTTGATTTCTATTAATCCTATGGGGGTCGTCTATCTCTGAATATTTTAATTGATATATCTATATAATTGCCTTTTTATTTATTAAATGAATAGAAAAGATATTTGTGAAAATATGTGAATATAATTTTTTATTGAATGTTAGAATCAATGTGACAAGATTTTTATGATTTTACAAATATTTAAAGTTACTTACATTTACCTCAGTTCTAAGGGCAGCAATGAATAAACACAGTTGACGCACAGTGATTTTTTCTTTTCTTGAAAAAGATCGGTCGATACTTCGCACTGTTATTAGTTCATGATCTCGAAAAAGCACACACGTCACGTTTGCAGTTTTCTTTTTGACATTAGACTAAATACGACGGTAATTATAATTTTATTTTCTTGACCAGCTCACTAGTCTGGCGATGAGAATACTAACCCTAATTTGGACAACGAGTAAACTATTCTGTTCGAACAAGCAAGAGTTACAGTCGTAAAATTTATAATAACCGAAGGGCCAAGCTCACGACGATCTTTAAATTCACGCGGCGATGCATTTGCATCGGAGTAATGCATTTGTATCGGAGTAAATGACAATTGAAAATGAAAATGCGCTTGCTTTTATAGGCCAAAATCTACCCTAGTGGGAGAAAATCAGATCATAGTTCGCGTATATTCTAATCTTGATCCTTAGGTCATCCTAGGAATCGAGAAGATTCTAAGAGTTTTGGTTATCAAGGTATTATATTATGTGACTGCAACTTTTCCTATGAGCACACGAGGCTAGATATCGGTGCTGGCGTCTTTTAACATTCTTAAGTCCACTCGTGGTTCAAAGATTACTTTCATTTTAATTTTATTTTAATTCATTGGCTCTCGCTAATATCGAGTTTCATATATGGACTTGACGAGAACAAAAGATCTTTAATTTCTCTTATGATTTTTTTAAAATTCGTCAATTTATGAGACTCGACAATATGAGTGTTATCTAAAATAAGTTTTATAAGTTTGCAGCTGCAATAAAATTTACAAGAAATTATTCATAGAAACAAGAGCCGTTTTTCAGATGATCTATTTTTTTAAGAGAAGATGTGCGTGAGAAAGAATGTAAAAGATTCTGCATAGACTGAATCATTTGTTAGCTTTAATATTTTCTTATTTTATGATTTAAGTTTAATTAACGCACATTTTCTCTTATTTAAGAAAAGATTTTTGTTACCCGGATGTAACAGTCCTCCCTCCTTAAATTGTTCATCGTCCCGATTGAACTTTACTTCATCGCAAAATTTTGATTTGCAAACGTGAGTAATTTTAAACAAAATTTGTTGACTCATTCCATTCAATTTTTACATAATAATAATGTATGTTTACGGAAATAAAACTTCGCATTGAGCAATGATCTCTATCCTAGTAAGTGTGATTTCATCTTCTTCTTGCATTTGTTGTCTCACAAAAGAGGAGTCAAATTTCCTTTGGCTTGGTAGGGGTAATTATGGAAAACAATTTATCCTTTAGTGTATAAATCATCATCATGGAAAGCGTTTCGTCGACAGCAACAACAGTGAATCGAATTGAGTTTCTTTTATGTTTGTAATTTTTTGTCTAAATATTCCTTTCTGAATATCTTCTTTTCTTCTTTTATTATATCCTTTTCTGTTTGTTTTCTTTAGGATGAATCCCTGCGAGATGCTCGAGGAAGAAAGAGGAATTTTTAGATAGAGTGATGGCTCTTTCCACAATCCTTTACGAGAACATCCGAAGGTGGAAGCGACTGGAAGATTTCATCAGAGCAGAGGCTGACATCCAGATTGTAGGCCTGGAGGAATTGACTGCAGCTCAAAAAGGAACCATTGAGATATCAGCTGAGCTCAAGGATTTAATGAGTGCAGTAAGATTGGTATTCTTCAGTTGTTCTAATTTGTGTAAATTGTAATTATATTATATTTGTTATAAGTTTTTCCTTACGGATTGTTTAGAAAACCATGTCGTCCTCGTTCGTGCTGGTGTGGAGAATGCCGGTACGACTGGTCGAACTTCCGTGAAGGTGAGGAAATTTATAATTCTTTTTTTTAATTATCTCTGTGCTTTCAATAAGATGAATAATAAATTTTTCTTTGTTTTACAGATGCAGAAAGAAGCCTTCCACCACTATCATGGATCTTCAGCTCCTCAGGATCCTCCAGTTCCTTAAATTTGTCAGAGGCAGAGATGGAGTTGACTTCCATGGAGTCAAGCTCCATTAGCTCCCTGGGGTCAGAGTCCCTTTCCATGGACTTTTCATCCTTGATATCGGATTCCTCATCGATGAAAACTTCATCAACAGAGTCTTTTTCCGCGGAATTCGACATGGACTTCAAGGATGAAGTCTTTGATGTGTTTCTGACAGAATTTTAAACTGTGTGGGTTGATGAGTCCTTCGAAGTTCTGAACAATGACAATGAAGTGCAGGAAGATCCACTCCATGAGTGTCACTAAGTGGGTTATGTGCATTTGTGACTTAACTTTGTGTGATAGTGTAGTGCATTATTTGGATTTTATTACGTGTAAGATGCGTGAGTAATAGTATTCAATTTTCTGTTAAGCTTTAAATTTTTTTTTTTAAATAGTACTTCCTTTTAAATGCTCCATTTTACAATTTTTGATAATGGAAATGTAGTATATAGATATATGGAATCGACAAGCACTTCATATCTTTTTAAAACATAATATTGTTTCTGTCCTTTGATAATAAACTTTAATAAAATGTTAGAAGATGTAATTAAACATAATAATTTTCTAATCTCTAATTACAAACCGTAAGAGTTATTGTTATTTGAAATATAATTTCTTATTAATAAAATAGTTTTTTTAATTGACAAATTGGTTTTATTTTTATTGATCATTTTGTCAGATACCAAATTGATAACTCTACTCTCTTTCTTTTCCTGATATATATATATATATATATATATATATATATATATATATATATATATGTATGTTACAAGGCTGCGCAACAACCTCGACAGAGAACTAAGAACATTCAAATGAGTTGAATCATTTTGATAACATTAAATGCATGTCACCATCAATGCAGCAAAAACGTAAACAAACGCCTAAGCACGTGTCTCGCCATAGTAAATACCAACAGTTGCATGAACCACCACCAATAGTATCATGCGACAGAAAATATTTAGAAGAATAGAAAAGAAAAGACACGCCATCATGAAACTGACCACCACAGCAATTTAAGCGATAAAGATTATGTATCGTCAAGTGAAAGTATTTACTTTTACTTCCGGTTGAAAGGTATTTCCTGATCATCTTGTCATATTCCAAGTTTAATTACAAAAATGCAATACAATTACAAGAAAATAATTAAATAAGAAAAATAATAATAATAATAATAATATATATATATATCTTAGAATAACGAGAAAAACAACCACCAACATGATGCGGAATCCAGCTACAATATTGTTTTTAGTTGTAACTACCCAATCCGGAAGCATACTATCCATATGCAAAATTAATGACATTTTAGTTTTTCATGAATAGTACTTATGTAATTATTTATTTATTTTCTTTCTTTTGCCAGTATTCATAGTTGGATAGACGAAAATGATTTGATTCTTTTTCTTTGAAGTAGTCAAATTATTAACAGTGTGCATACCAACATAAAATCTCGTAAAAACAGAACCTATTTCAAAATAAAATTTAGTTATTAAATGTCGAGAAAATTATGTAAAAGTTCTTTTTGAAACATTTATTTATTTATAAATTATGCTTTTATTCTTATTTATTTAGAGATTATAAGTAGACATAATTTTATTTTTCCTTAATGCTATATATTAATATAGAATTTACTGTAAGACTTTCTTATATATTATTATATTATTCCTTAGGTAATATTATTCCTTTAGGTAAAATATTAAAATTAACTAAAACATAAAATATATGGGTTTTAGTACGATAATAATAAGTAAAATATTGATATTAATAATAATTAAGTAATAATCATCTCCTTGAAGAAAGATAATTCTTAAGTAATGAAAATCAAATGGTAAATAATAATGTAAAATTACTTGCAATTACAAATAGTTAATTAAATTTAAACATGCAATTGCTTTCAAAAGCGTAAATAACTAATATTAATATGATAATATGATATTACCACATGACTCATTGTATGTATGATAATTTTTGTTTAAAAGTATATATGGTGTAGTAATAATTTTAATAAAATAAATCTCATTAGTTTAAAGAATAAGCACGATGTAACAGATAGAGTAATGCAAAACAATAAGTTTACTAATTTAAATGACTAAGATATTGTTCTTAGATTTTACTGTAATAATATGGATAAAATAAAGATAGTAATATTAAAATGTCAAAGTTATAAAAATTAGTGATACATAATAAAAGGGTAATAATAGCGAATTATTGGTTTGAAAAATTAATAACTAATATTACACAGTGATAATATTCGTTACTAATATTTACGATTAATTAATAACTAAAATTAAAATTGTCAATGAATAAAATTGTATGTGAATAACGTCGATGTTATTTATTAATACAGTAATGTTTAAAATATAAATAATAAAGAAAACCGACAATTATAGAAATGTATACAAATAATTAATCAAAACTAAAACTAATAATAATGATAATAATAATATTAAAATAATAAAATTAATTATAAAATGTAAAATATGCATTTAAAATTAAGTAATAAGGTTACAAGACAATCTGTAAAGTATATAAGCAAAATTCTTATTACGTTATAACAACATTACAAAAATTTGTTTGAATATTATAAGTATTATTAATCGAATCATAATAAGATTATAAAATTATAGGTTAAAATGAGACCATATAAATGTAAACTGTAATTTATAATATGTTTATACACCTACACATACGATTAAGTATATGTTTATGTATTTGCCTATTTTAATGCAATAATGTTTAATATGTAAATACTTGTTGTGATTATATATTCTTAGTTTAAATGAATACATGATTCCTTTTATACTTATTGGATAATAAGTGCTTCATTTAATTATATTTATTTTTTCAAACGCATGGTATATTTAGGATATTTAAGCAGAGAAAATAATTTGGCTATTTTACGTAGAATAGAATATTATAGATTATTAATAAAGTAATTTCTGTCATCTGATATATGTTTATCCTATGTTAGTTGAATATATTTGTAAAATAATTGTAATAAAAGTTTAATAGAAATAAAACTACTACTATCGAATTGTAATGATAGTATTCTACTTTAAGAAAAACTGGATTATTTTTTATATGGTTTATAATATAAAATAAAGTTGATGGCAACACGCCTTGTATCAAACCGAGTCTAATCAATCATTATCTGGAACTTATAAACTAGAGTGCAAACATGACACTAGTAATTGGATTCATTAAAATATTATATCATATTTAGTAAATAGCAAAATTGATTATAGTGGAAGCATTTTTTGTTGTTGTTTTTAATTATTTTTTTTATTATTATATTAGGTATTGTAGTATTTTATAATATAATATATTTATAATATAACCATAATAACAATATCAAAATATTTTATATTAAAATGTAATGTCATTATTTCTTTCATACTCTCATTCACACAACATGATGCAAATGTTATTTAATAGTCTGATTATATTTTTAGGTTATTAAAGTGATCAATGAAGTGATCAAGGTTAAAAAAATTGTTTGCAAATTATGCTTAAATTAGAAGTAGTTATGGTGCATATAGATAGTAATTTTTGGAAATTTTTTTTTATCCAATATTTTCCGAGTGGGAGAGTGGGAATTTTTTTGGGTTTTACGGTACAACGCAAATTTTAGTATTTTTTTCTAGTTAACAATTAGATAAAAAAATTTTGCTACTATCAGTTTCGATAGAGTGTTTTATGGCCTTTCAATTGATGATATGTATTTAAAAAAAAAAAAAAATTTTACGAAAAAAAATGAAAGTCAAAAATAAATTTCGAGTTTTTTTTGGTGAACGACACGATCTTTTTTTTTTTTTTTTTAATCGAATGCTAAGGTTTTTTCCTATAAAGGTATGTAGATGAAAAAGTTGGCCTAGAATGTTTAAGCCATGAAAATTAAAGTTTTAGATTGCTGATGCCTCTGGTCGCGTTGAGTCTGCAGCGCTCCACTCTAAAACTCTAATTTTTATGGCTTAAACATTTTAGGCCAACTTTTTCATGTACAAAACTTTATAGAAAAAAACCTCAGCTTTCGATTAAAAAAAAAAAAAAAAAAGATCGTGTCCTTCACCAAAAAAAAACTCAAATTTATTTTTGACTTTCATTTTTTTGGTAAAATTTTTTTTTTTTAATACATATCATCAATTGAAAGGCCATGAAACACTCTATCGAAACTGATAGTAGCAAAATTTTTTTATCTAATTGTTAACTAGAAAAAAAATACTGAAATTTGCGTTGTACCGTAAAACCCAAAAAAATTCCCCCTCTCCCACTCGGAAAATATTGGATAAAAAAAATTTCCAAAAATTACTATCTATATGCACCATAACTACTTCGAATTTAAGCATAATTGGCAAACAATTTTTTTTACCTTGACCACTTCATATGGAATCTCTCATCTATAATAACCTAAAAATATAATCAGACTATTAAATAACATTTGCATCATGTTGTGTGAATGAGAGTATGAAAGAAATAATGACATTACATTTTAATATAAAATATTTTGATATTGTTATTATGGTTATATTATAAATATATTATATTATAAAATACTACAATACCTAATATAATAATAAAAAAAATAATTAAAAACAACAACAAAAAATGCTTCCACTATAATCAATTTTGCTATTTACTAAATATGATATAATATTTTAATGAATCCAATTACTAGTGTCATGTTTGCACTCTAGTTTATAAGTTCCAGATAATGATTGATTAGACTCGGTTTGATACAAGGCGTGTTGCCATCAACTTTATTTTATATTATAAACCATATAAAAAATAATCCAGTTTTTCTTAAAGTAGAATACTATCATTACAATTCGATAGTAGTAGTTTTATTTCTATTAAACTTTTATTACAATTATTTTACAAATATATTCAACTTACATAGGACAAACATATATCAGATGACAGAAATTACTTTATTAATAATCTATAATATTCTAATCTACGTAAAATAGCCAAATTAGTTTCTCTGCTTAAATATCCTAAATATACCATGCGTTTGAAAAAATAAATATAATTAAATGAAGCACTTATTATCCAATAAGTATAAAAGGAATCATGTATTCATTTAAACTAAGAATATATAATCACAACAAGTATTTACATATTAAACATTATTGCATTAAAATAGGCAAATACATAAACATATACTTAATCGTATGTGTAGGTGTATAAACATATTATAAATTACAGTTTACATTTATATGGTCTCATTTTAACCTATAATTTTATAATCTTATTATGATTCGATTAATAATACTTATAATATTCAAACAAATTTTTGTAATGTTGTTATAACGTAATAAGAATTTCGCTTATATACTTTACAGATTGTCTTGTAACCTTATTACTTAATTTTAAATGCATATTTTACATTTTATAATTAATTTTATTATTTTAATATTATTATTATCATTATTATTAGTTTTAGTTTTGATTAATTATTTGTATACATTTCTATAATTGTCGGTTTTCTTTATTATTTATATTTTAAACATTACTGTATTAATAAATAACATCGACGTTATTCACATACAATTTTATTCATTGACAATTTTAATTTTAGTTATTAATTAATCGTAAATATTAGTAACGAATATTATCACTGGGTAATATTAGTTATTAATGTTTCAACCAATAATTCGCTATTATTACCATTTTATTATGTATCACTAATTTTTATAACTTTGACATTTTAATATTACTATCGTTATTTTATCCATATTATTACAGTAAAATCTAAGAACAATATCTTAGTCATTTAAATTAGTAAACTTAGTGTTTTGCATTACTATATCTGTTACATCGTGATTATTCTTTAAACTAATGAGATAAATTTTATTAAAATTATTACTACACCATATATACTTAAACAAAAATTATCATACATACAATGAGTCATGTGGTAATACCATATTATCATATTAATATTAGTTATTTACGCTTTTGAAAGCAATTGCATGTTTAAATTTAATTAACTATTTGTAATTGCAAGTAATTTTACATTATTATTTACCATTTGAATTTCATTACTTAATAATTATCTTTCTTCAAGGAGATTATTATTACTTAATTCTTACTAATATCAATATGTCACTTATTATTATCGTACTAAAACCCATATATTGCATGTTTTAGTTAATTTTAATATTTTACCTAAAGGAATAATATTACCTAAGGAATAATATAATAATATATAAGAAAGTCTTACAGTAAATTCTATATTTTATCTAATTGTTACCTAGAAAAAAATACTAAAATTTGCGTTGTACCGTAAAACCCGAAAAAATTCCCCCCTCCCACTCAGAAAATATTGGGCAAAAAAAAATTTCCAAAAATTACTATCTATATGCACCAAAAATACTTCGAATTTAAGCATAATTGGCAAACAGTTTTTTTTACCTTGATCACTTTATATGGAATCTCTCAGATGTGGTTATAATTATTATAAATGAAATAGGATATTTACTGTTAATAAAAGCTCGAACCGAACATATTCTAAACTAAAGTTGTATAATAATTTTCATTTTCAAAGATTTCTTCTACATCAATAATCTAGAGGTTGAAACAATCGATTCTAATTTTTATTTAATTTAAATATTAATTTTTTTATTCAAAGTTAAAAGAATAAAATTTTATATAATGAGTTACTTTAATATAGGACAATACCATAACGCCTTTTTATTTAATAGAAATTTGTTAGATCTGTATGATTGCATTTTTTTTTGTTTTTTGTTTTTTTTTGCGTAGGATGTAAAAATCTGCCTTTAGGTACCCTGTAGCCCGTACTACAAGGTTATGCGGGGGTAGCAATGTTCTGCCGACCCGCTAAAAACACACCCTTTTTTAGGGACCTTAAGACCACTCCCGGCTAGCATTTTCCGCGCGTATCGCCATCAGGAGTGGCCTTATATCCCCTACTCTGCCGCTAAAGCGACTTTCTCCGGTCCGCGGGACCTACTATCATTGACGGTCATGGAGGCCCTCAACACACACAAGTTGGGTCCAGGGACTCGATGAACCGTCAATTCGCTTTGTCGCTTTGTCTTAGAGCCTTCTGCCTCTTCGCCTGCTCCAGAGTTTTTCTGAAGCAGGCGCATTTCCCTGACCTTGCCACGTGTGACGTTTCTAGTCCTGTGCTGGGATCCCCCGCGCACAGGAAGCAGAATGCGTCCCTAGTGCATTGTGCAAGTGTGTGGCCAGACTGTCCGCACTTGTAGCATGCGAAAGATCTGTGCACCCCTTTGCACTCCGCTTTTCTGTGGCCACAGGCCAAGCACCTGTGGCACCTGGTCACCATTAGCCTCCTTCGGACCTGACAACTCAGAAAACCGACCTTCAAGCGGCCGATCTCTTCGAGCCGCTTCGCTTCTTCCAAGTCGGCGACCACTATCGCCAACTTCACTCCTCTTCTGTTACGTCCCAGGACCGACACCTGCCTTCCTTCTTGGGAAGTCTTCAACAGTTCCTCAGGAGCTGCTACCACTTCTTCCTGTTGTGTAAGACCGTCAAGGTCCCGGATTTCGAGTGTTACCCTCTGTTCTTCCGAGGCCCTGACGGTTCCTACCCCAGTCATGGCCTCAGCAACTTTGGCTGTGAACGCCTCCCGGTTTGAACCTTCCCCAAAACAAAAAAGAAGGTTCCCTTCCTTATTGGGCCTAGCACTTACAACCGTCGTCAGGCAAGAGCCAGGGTCAACATCCTTTCTGAGTTTGCTAAGGACAGAAGCATACGTCTGTCCCTGACAAACTTGCACCAGAAGCGTCGGCTTTCTGGGTCGCACCGTCTCTATGGCTACTTTAGGGAGTGGTAAAGGAACCACCACCTTCTTCTTCTTACCCTGCAGAGCCTTAGCCTTCGAAAGAAGAGGCTCCTCTTTCTTCTGCTTTTTTTTTCTGAGCCTCCTCCTTCGGAGGAGATCGCTCCGAGGCAGCTCTCTTCTTTCTTTCGCATTCCAGAACAAGGCTTCTCATTGCCCTGGCCTGGAAGCGCTCCTTTGTCTTTTTTCGGTCAAGCCGACCTTCCTCTACCTGCTCAAGGCCCGTTTCAAATATCCAAGCGGCCTCGTCAGCCTCTTCGTGTTTCTTCCTTAATGCAGAGATCCATTGCCCGAATTTTCTCAATCCAGCTTGAATCTCCGCAGCTACGTTCTTTTGAACAGTAAGCTTTGCCAACATGATTTGAAGCTTACTTTCCATCTCTCCTATAATGCCAGCTTCCTCCGCTCGCACCTTTTTAAGCTTAGTCTTGTCTGCCTCGCAAGTACTAAGCCCATAAGCTGTGGCGTTACTAAACGCGCTGCCACAGCTGCTTATGCTTGCTGCACTTCCTCTTCTTAACCTTTGCAGGTCCTCCACAATTAAGTACGGTGGACCTGCGCTAGCGTCCTTCCTGCCAGCATTACTCGATGACCTCGAGTAACCTCCCGCGTTTTCTGAGCGCCTTTCTTCATCATTTAATTTAAAATTGAAAGCTTCCATGTAATTCCCACGAGCCTTGGAGAAAAAACGGTCCACCCACACAGAGCTCCGATGTGTAGGTAAGGCATTGAATCACTAGGAGGGCGCCCGGTATCCTAGGACCACAGCTCGCGACACCTCCAAGCCTGACACTGACGACGACAGTGCGTCCGCCGCCCAGGCCCCCGGCATCAGCTTTCCGACGCCTGCACTTTACAGACGCCAAATTAAAGAGCACGTAGGTTGGGCGACGTTCGCACCATCCCCAGCAGCACGACGACCGGATTTTTTGACCCAGGTGCCATCCATCCATCGGCACGGTGTAAGAACCTTGGATTGGGGGTGTCGTTGGTCAGATCGGACAGACAACCGGTCCACCGGGCGCCAACCCTAGATCGAGACTACTCCACACCAACTTAGAAAAACCAAGGAGGCGGGAGTGTCCTATTTCTCCCAGGACCCATGTCCTCCACAGCTGACGAGGATGGTTAGCCCCCATTTGGAATCTGAATTAACATCATCCGCACAGGATAGCTAGTGCACAGGTTTGAAAAACGGCGACTACCCGAATAAACGGTGTCCCGTTCATTCCCCTGTGCCCAAACTCGCCAAACATCGGGAGTCTGTGAGCTCTGGGAAGAGCCGAACAGCTCGTCTAGTGATGGCATCCGAAGAGATCAGGGCCCTTATCACGTAATTTTGAAAACGAAAACGAAAACGCAATTTCGATTTTCAAATTTTTTTGTGAAATGTCAGTTTGCCTTTGTGATCATTATGATCATTGTTTATATTTTGAAATCGTCGCGAATTTAGGGTTAATAGAATTTTAACAGTTTTTGAAATTTATAAACTAAAATTAAATAATTAACTTAAAGTGTAAAAAAACTAAAAGAACGACGACTAAATAGTGCAGTGAGGTGACAGAAGAAAGAAGAAAACTGGAAACGTGAATAATGTATGCTGAAATGAAAAAAAGGTTAATTAAAAAATTATTAATTTATTATTAAATTACTAAATAAAAAATATTATTAATTGTTTCTTAAACATTGTAAAACAATTAATAATATTTTTGATTAGTATAAATATTGTTATTTTAACTGGATCATTAAAAAAAACGTTTACATAACATGTTTCTTTGTGGTTAGATTAATCTAATAAATATTATGAATTTTGAATAAAGACAATAAAGATATATATAATATAAAATACAACTTTATATTACTTTTAATTAGTTAAATAAACTGTAACTTTAAATTTAATTTCCAGATTCTCTTTTTTGGAACACATTCTCATAAATAAAATATTTTATAATTAAGAAAGATTTAATCAAGTTATAATAATAATATATTTAGTAAAATTGAACAATTTTAATTTTTACTTAATACAATTTTTTTTTTTTTTTTTTTGTGAATAGCACAATTTAATTTTATATATAACCTTTATTATATTTTAAATTAGTTTTAGTATACATCCATGTAAACTTTTATTAATCAAAATTTTAATCTATTCAATTTTTATTAGGTTACAAATTTAATTAATATTAAAACCTTACTACTTTTAGTATTGATACTAAAATTACTCTAGAACTTTATTTTCTTAAGTATATTTATTCAATTCCATACTGGAAACGTACTAACGAAATAAGATTTAATAAGTTACCTATACTAAAAATATTGATATAAATTAGTTTAACCTTTCTGAATTATAAAATATTAAATTTATAAAAATTAGTAACAAAAAATAGAATTTGAAACTTAAATTGAAAAACGCAGTTTATTCAACAAATGTAAAGTAAAATATATTTACACTTTATAAATATATTTGTATTTTATTTAATCAAAACATATCTATCATATATTTATTAATTTAATTAAAATAATCAAAAGAAACAAAAATGTAAATTTAAAGGATAGCTTAAGATAAGTACTAAATAACATACATTTTCAATATATAAATTCACTTAACCTTTTTCATTATAAAATATTTGATTTATAAGGTATGAAAAACAAAAATAATTTGAAAGTTAAATTGAAAATTGCAGTTTATTCAAGAAATTTAAAGTACTTAACATAAATTTATACTTTATATATATTTTATTATTTTCTTTATTCAAACTACATAATATTTGTTAATTAAATTATTTATCTAGAGTAATAAAATGGAAATTGTAAACACTTCTTATTTTAAATAATCTAGTTAAATTAACAATATTTATATTATATAAATAAAAAAAATATTAATCGTTTTACAGTGTTGACAAAATAATTAATAACATTTTTCATTTATTAATTTAATAATTAATTTATAATTTTTTACTTAGCTTTTTTATATCATCATACATTTCACTTTTCCAGTTTTCTTGTTTCTTCTGTCAATACACTGTACACTAAAAAAATTTAATAGATTTGACTACTTTTTAACTACCTGGAGTAATTCAATAGGTTCCCAACCGACTTTAAAAAATTATATTGACTTTGAAAAAGTAGTTAAAATAACTACAAAAGTAGTTGTTACTACTTAGAAAGTAGTTCCCGTGTAGAAAACTTCTCAGTATTCCCCAGTTTGTAAGTGGGCGCCAGTTGGCGCCAACCTAGGCTTCCCAGTTTTTTTAAATAAGTAAACTATTACTAAATAATAGTTTTAATACTAAACTTATCGTCAACCTGACTTTATTTATTGCAATTTCCCTTTATTTCAATTTTAAAATTCATGAAATTCAGTGAAAACGTTCAAAGTTTCCTATGCAAAATGCATGGAGAAAAAAACTTTTTCATAGAATTGATATAAAATGCATGAAATAGTATATTATGCACCCAGGGTGGAAAACCCGAGTTTTTTGACGAGCACAATGTTCGATGAACGATTCGAAGCACGAGTGAAATGAGTGCGAAGACGAGTTTCACTGTCTTGAGTCTTTTTTCCCCTCTAACGTCATCTCACCTTAAAACTTTGATTTTCAACCATGGCTCACGCGTACAAAAACGTGAGTTTTTGTGCATGAATGGAAGAAATTAACATTTTTCGATCGGATCAAGCTGTTTCTTCTCAGAAAACTTTAAAGAATAAGATCTAATAATTTATATAACAAATTTTTTATTATTAACTATTTTCTAAAGAACCATAAAAAATCTTCATAAACCAAAAAAACGTGTAAGATCGTTAAAAAATATTTATTACGACTTTTTACAACATTTTCCACTAAAATTTCCTTAAATTACATAAAAATTAGTTACTAACAATTGTTGAATGTATTTCTTAATTTGTTTAAACAAATTAATAATCTTTATTTGAAACTTTTCATCTAATAGAGATAAAGAGTTGTAACCTTTTTCTAATATTGCAAATATTTAAGTTTAGTAAATCCTAATATTTGAAAAAAACTAAAATATAGAATTATAAAAATTGTTTAAACAAATAATTAATATTGTTTATTTGCAATTTTTCATCTAATAGAGCTAAAGAGTTGTAACTTTTTCTTAAATTTGCAACTATTGAAGCCTACAAAAAATTAACATTAATAATAAACAGATATTGTTTAATCAAATTAATATTGTTAATTTGCAATTTTTCATCTAATTGAGTTACAGACTTGTAACTTTTTCTTAATTTTGCAATTTTTTAATCCTAGTAAAGCCCAGTATTAATTGTAAAGTAAAATTAACAATTATAAAAATTGTTTAAACAAATTAATATTGTTAATATGAATATTGTAATACAGTTTCCAAACTGTATTAAAGTTGCGAATAAACAATATTAATTTGTTTGAAAGTGTTTCATAATTATGGATTTTCTTCGACTATAAGTTTTGGGCGTTTACAGGCTTAAAAATTGCAAAATAAGGAAAAAGTTACAACTTTCTAGCTTAATTCGATAACTAATTGCAAACAAACAATATTAGTTTTTTAAACAATTTTATAATTGTGGATTTTCGTATATTTATAATATTCTTGAAAAGTTGCAAAATTAAATGAAAGTTTGAACTCTAAAGCTCAATAAGATAAAAAGTTGCGAATAAACAATATTAATTTGTTTAAACAATATTTGTGATTGTGGGTTATCGTTTATTATTAATATTAAGCTTTCATAGTTTCGAAAAGTTGCAAAATTAAGAGAAAGTATCAACTCTGTCGCACATTTAGATGAAAAATTACAAATAAAAAATATTATTTTGTTTAAACAATTTTTATAGTTGTGGATTTTCGTTTATTATAAATATTAAGCTTTCATTGGCTTGAAAAGTTGCAAAATAAGGAGAAAATTTCAACTCTGTAGCTCCATTAGATGATAAGTTGCAAATAAAAAATATTAAATTGTTTAAACAATTTTTATAATTGTGGATTTTAGTTTTTTATTAATAGTAAGCTTTTATAAGTATGAAAAGTTGCAAAATTAAGAAAAAGTTACAACACTCTAGCTCTATTAGATGAAAAGTTGCAAATAAACGATATTAATTTATGTAATCAAATCACAAAATTTCAGCTCCAAGATAAGCCTTAGAATATTCATAATATTGATGAGTCTGGAATCCAATTGATTAACAACAGTCACTCTTGTGGCTTGTTGCTTAGCTGACATGACGGTCGCTTTTTTCCACCGATTATTATTCTTAAGGTAAATAAATTGAAAAAGGAGTTTCAAGATGGGATACTGTCAGGTTCTAAAGTTTATATGAACCCGAAATCAGCTTATATCAACACAGAGCTTTTTCTTAGATGGTTTCAAGAAGAATTTTTACCCAACAAAACCGGCGGGGAGAAACGTACTAATTTTGGATGGTCACATCAGCCACTGTTCTTCTATAGAATTGCTAGAATTTGCGGAAAAAAATGATTTGTCTTTGATGTGTTTACCATCTCATACAATTCATGCTCTCCAATTACTTGACAGGGCGTTTTTCGAACCCTTCAAAGCTTATTTTAAAGTTGAGACTAATACCTGGCTTCAACAACACATTGGGCGGAAAATTTTAAGGTACCAACTGGGCCCTCTCGTTCGGGGAGCTTGGAACAAGGCTGCTCTACGGTTGGCACGGGTACAAGCGGATTTTCAGCAACTGAAACTTTCCCTTTTAATCGGCAGGCGATACCAGATCACTTCTTTACTTGTTCTGACCGTATTTCAGAGTACATATTATTTTAATTTGTCAATAACATTATTTAACAATTTATAGGTTTCGATTTATGGCTAATCATAAATAAGATGAAGTTTATATCTTATTTCTAGAAATTCAGGTTTAATAAATTAATCAAGTATTAATGTTAAATTTGTAAAATAAGAAAGTGTTAAGTAAGTTGAAAATATTTAATAATATATTTCAAATCTATGAAACTATAAACAGTTGAAATTAAACGTTTAATATAATTAGACATTGAAATTAAAATGTCTAAAATGTCTAAAATGTCTAAAATGTTAAAACATTTCTTATAAATTATTAAACTAATATTTAATAATGTAACAAAATTGCTTGAAGGCAGACTTGTAATTTGAAAATAAAATTATATTAATCATAAAAATGGTTTAAATTAAAGTGGATTTCCCACATTAAAAACACAATAAGAATTACTAACTAATCAGTAGCAGACTTATATCATTAAACTTTAAAATTTTGAATTATTAACTTCAGTTAGATTAACATTTCTTTATGTTTATATTTAATACTGCAACAATGCTGCTTAATGATAAGCTTCTTACTTGAAAAATAAACGTTATTATTGGACTGTATCAACTTTTAAACATAGTGTGGACTTTCCGCATAGAGCAGAAGAAGTTTTTAATGATAAATCAAACTCAAATTTATCTTTACCCAGATAACCAAGCGTTCTAATCCAATATACCCGGTATACCGGCTTTATGCTTGCCATGTACCTTCGCATTGTACTAGTATTATACGAGTATAACGTAATTATCTTGAGATACTTGCATTAAAATGGTACATTACCAGTGTATGCATACTCTTTTTTATTCAACAGTATGATGTACTGGTACTGTACTTGTATTATACTCTTACAGTACTCAAACTGACAAATTATTTTTCAAGATGGCGGATTAGTACGACTCCATATTTGTTTAGTACGCCGTACTACGTGAAAATATTGAAGTTTCTATTTATTACATACAAGTGTAATACTAGTACGATTCAAGTACGTCGTACAAATGTAATAAAAATGTACATACCTACTGGCACTATACCAATTTAGTATCCGTACTTCGAAAATCAGTACCTTTATACACGTTTAGTACTAGTATAGTGCAAAGGTACATAGTGTGCACAGTAATTGTACGCTGGTTATCTGGGTAGGATTAAGAACTATTAACGTTACTTCCGACGTTAGTTAAGTGTCGCTGAAATTGTAAAAAATTTTTAAGTTCACTGGGTATTCCACGTTAAGAATATAATATCTAGTTACTAGTTACTAGTTACTAGTTTTAAGTACTCCTGTACTAAAGGGCACTCTTGTAAGCCCGTATATATTGTAAATAAATAAATATCAAAGTACAGATGGGTGAAACCAGTGACTTTCGACCAAACGTGGTCGCTGGCATATTTTTAAAAATATTAAAACCTATAATTATTGTATGTATTACTAAAGTATCTAAATTCAACTTCTGAAGTTGTTTTAGCTGAATTTTTTATTTTTCAGCCGTAAATTATAATCGAAGGCGAGCAAGCCTTTTTTTACATGGTAAAAAAATTGCGTTTTTAATGCATGTTTTACACGCTTTTAATTCAGAAAAAAAAACATTTAATTACCCTGCTATAAAAAAAAAATAATAGTAATAAAATTAACTTAAAGTTGATAAAAAATCTGTCAATTATTGTCACTTTTAAAAGTATATTTTTTCGAAATCCACTTAACAAATATTAACGAAAATTACCATAATTATCTATTTGTGCATTTTAATCACTAGAAAGAAGACGAATATTTACTTTGTTATTGACAAATTTCATTGTGAAATTTCAATTTTAACCACAAAACACATTTTTGAACTTACAGAACTTTTTCTAGAATGATTTAAAAAATTAACACTTTCCACATATCTAAGTTTTTATAAAATCTACAACATTTAAATTTTTTGCGAAGGTAAGTTGTCCAGTTTATGAATTATTTGGATTAAAATTTAATAAAAAAAAAGATTATTTTTTATATTTTAAATAATAGGGCAAAACAAAAATTAAAATAAGTCTATATCGCTGTCTATGAATCAACAATAACCAATATAAAAATGTCATAATCTGTACAAATTATGTTTAAATTGTTCTGATTATTTATTATTTATAATTTATTTAATACCACATTTAGTACATATTTAATAATTTTTATTTTATTTATGATTGTATTTAAATTTATCATTATTTTTATTAATAATTGTTAAGGTTTTTTTAAATTATTTATTAACAGAAAGAAAAATAGAATTAAAAATAAAAGTAAATACAATTTTTTCCTAATTATTTTGACAAATTTTCATTTCAAATTGAAATTGTTTCTTATCATTAGTTGTTGAGATTTATTTTATTAATCATTAGAAACTAAAATACAATTAACAAAGAAAAACGCATCCACTATTCAATGATTTTTAAAAATTAATTATTGTAATAAAGTAGAAGTTAAAATTAATTAACAAAAATTAAATTCAGATAAAGTTTGATTTCTCTCTGTCTTTGTTAACTTGCGAAGAAAATCGATCAGTTGGAGCAAGAATGTATTAGGTTTTTAAATTAAAAACATTTTTTAAAAAACAATAACACTTTTATAAACAAAAATTTTATTTTTTGTTGCGACGTATAGTCAATTTTTTATTGTTTACAGCCTGATGAGGTCAATGATGAATTGACGAAACGTCGCAACAAAAAATAAAATTTTTGTTTATAAAAGTGTTTAGTGTTCTTTAAAAAATTTTTTAATTTAAAAACCTAACACATTCTTGCTTCAACTGATCGATTTTCTTCGCAAGTTAACAAAAATTAAATTCCTTCTCTACGAGTAAGTAATAAAATTAGAAACTAAAATATGTACAATTTGCAGTCCTTAATTATAAATTCAGATTTAACAAAAATCAATACACTAGTCAGTAAATTTTATATATTTTATTGATATTTTCTTACACCACTTTGATCCTAATTTAAAAAATTGTAAAAATCTAAATTTACAAATTTAGACTTTTTTTTATTAATATTACTCGTTATAACTGACAAAACATAAATAATAATTTTGGATTTAAAGTCAATAAAAATAAAAACATACACAGAAAAAAATTAAACTTTGTTTTTGAAAATAATTTTTTTTAAATTTGGAGACAAATTAAAAACTTTTTTAGTTTTCAGAAATATAAAAAAATTTAATGGTACATTCAAGATAATATTAAATTTGAATCATACCTTAAAAAAATTTTGTTCTTAAATTTAGCTTTTATAAAACAGCGGCTATCCTTAAAAACAATCATTTAAACAAATAAAAACTTTAACAGCAAAAAATCTAAGTTTATTTTTAAAATTAAAAAATAAAAATTTAAAGCAATCAAATGTTTTTATTTAAAAACGTTTGATAAATTTAGGAAAAAATTTAAATAAAAAAAAATTTATAAAACTTTGCTTTTCTAAAACATTTTTTTTTAAGTGAAATTTAAAAACAAAATCTCTAAATTACAAGGTGAATTTAAACTTAAAAAAAAAATTAAATATATATAAAACATTAAAAAATATAGTTATTCAAATTTTTCTAAATTTGAGTGATAGGTATATTTAAATCATTCAATTATAGAAATGACTCTTTTTCAAAGTAACTGTACAGAATAAATAAAAGTAATGACATAAAAAATTAAATTTATTTTGAAAAACAGAATGAGATTTTTGCTAGTTTAAAATTAAATAAAATATTTTTAATTCTTTAAAAAATTAAACAAATTTTGTTATATTAAAAATAATATAAACTTAGATCAGAAATTTAAATAATCAATTACTTAGATTTAGCTTTTAAGTACAGCAACTGTCTGTAAAACGAATTATTACGAGTAATAAAAAAATATAAAAGTTTATTTTGAAAATAAAAATAAATAAAGCATAGAAAAATTGTTAGTTTAAATTTTAAAAAGACACAATAGAACTTTTTAGAATAAATAAAATTAATTATATTAAAAATAACATTAAACTTGGATACTATTTACATAATCATTTATCTTAATTTATCTCTTTTGTAAAGCTATTACTTCATGAAAGTAAATTAATTGTACTGCTCTATTCCAAAATTTAGTTTAGATCCCTAGATAAGAGTTTATGTCGTGAGAGCTTTGATTTTGTTATTCAGAAAAAATAAAATTGGCGTATAAAAATATGCGTTTTTTCAGGAATGAAAAAAATGTAACCTTGAGTGGATTTCATGTATTAATGAAATGAAATATACAGTGTAATTTTTAAATATTGCATTCTTTGATTTCTTTCTGATAGTGTGTAAGTTTTTAAAATACAGTTTATTGTATGATATTTTCTTTGTTCGCACTATAAGGTAAGTATATATTTGACGCAGTTGGTGCAGAAACCGCACAAGTCCATTTTTTTCGAAAATCACTTTTTTATGAAAAGTGTATTTTTAAATGAAGCTCTACGATCTGGTAAAATATTACATAAGTTAGTAAACTCTAAACCCTTGAAAAAAAATAGTCAAATATTCGTTTTGTGTAGAAACAGCACAAGTCCAGAACAGTTTTTATTGATTCCTAAACAATTTTGATTTATGGACTTGTGCGGTTTCTGCACCAACTGCCTCATTTATTTATAGGTTTTTTATAATTTTTGTATGTAAATGTGTTTATTTCTTAAGACTAATTGTTTTTCTTTATACATTTTTTTAGTTAGATTAGAAGTTTCTGAAAGCATATTTCGTGCTGAAAATTAAAGCGTTTTATTTTATATATCGATAAAAAAAGTAATTTAAGTATTCAATTATGGATACTTTCCAAGTAAAGAAAAAATTTTTAACTGATTTTCTTACTGATGATAAAAGTCGAACAGTAGAGGAGTTAATAAACTTTATAAAAACTGAGCATAGTTTACTTCCAAATAAAGAACAAAAAATTAAGAAACACCTACCTACGTCATTTATTCCACATTTCGAATCAAAATGGAGAAGTGTAGTATATAATAAGGTGATTTTCAATACCTACAAAATTTTGTAAATGGTCGGATACTGAATTCATAGTTGAATTTCAAATTGAAAAATCTATTGATGAGGAACTTACTGATTGTGATGATGATGTTCGTGAAAATACTCTATATACTGTAGACGAAACTTTAGCTTTAGTGGAAGATGCTAAACTTACTAAACATCAATATGAGTATATTCATATTGAACCCAATTCAAGAAATGCTAATATTTACCCTACGTATAGGAAACTTGCGGCAGCAAAAAAAATGGGTTATCCTACTTCAATGTAAGTGACAGACAAGGTAGCCAGAATCTGCAGTCGCTATTTGATAATTCCACATCACGATTAATCAAAACATACGACGAATCTCTACCAATTTCTAGTGAAGAAGAATATACTCATTCATTAGAATTGTTGGTAAAATGGGGTTCTGATGAAACATTAGATCATCTCCGAAAAACTGTATACCAATTTTATTTGAATTCGCTAAAGAAACCAAAGAAGAAACTTTAACCGTAGTGAATTCTATTAAAGAAGAGATATCAAAACTACAAGAAACTAGAATTAAAACGGAAACAGGTATTTATAATGTAAAGGTTAATATGAAATTTACTATGATAGACGGCAAAGTTTGTCAAGCAATATCTGAAACTAAATCTTCAGCTTCTTGCTACCTTTGTGGAGCCACGTCCAAGGAAATGAATGAATTGGATAAGGTAAGATTAAAAGAAATTTATACAAATTACTGTGAATTCGATCTATCCACACTCCATGCCAAAATTAGATATATGGAAACTATTTTGCATACTTCTTATCGACTCGATTTTTGCAAATGGAGAGTTACTGATCCAAACCATAAAATTTTAAAAGAAAATGCCAAACAACGAGTATACTCTGATTTAAAAAAAACAACTGGTTTGATAGTCGATCGAGCAAAACAAGGAGCAGGAACATCAAAAGATGGCAATACAACCAGAAGATTTTTTGAGGATACGGAATTAACGTCTAAAATTACAAGAGTTGATGTAAATTTAATTAAAGCATTCAGTACCATTTTAAAAGTATTGTCTTGTGATAGAAAAGTAAATATAATAGAATTTCAAAAACTTATAAATAGTAGTGCAAATTCCTGGTACAGTATGCCCATGCCTGTCCATAAAATACTTGTGCATAGAGTAACTATTATTAAATATTTTCACCTCCCCATAGGTCAATTTCAGAAGAAGCGTCAGAGTCAAGAAACAAGGATATAGGAAAGTTTCGAAAGGGTAACACTCGAAAAATTACGCGACTAACAGCTAATGAAGATTTAATTCATAAACTATTAGTCTCTTCTGATGTTTACATTAACAGTTTCAGAAAAGAATGGACGAAAATTTAACTTGATGTTGATCCCGAATGTGAGTTTCTTCTTTTAAACGAAGATGATTAATGCATTTTATTAAAAGATTTTACAAGAGATAACATCATTAATGTCTTTTTGATGTTATACTCAAGTTATACTCATGTTATACTCAAGACAATGTTGAAAGTTGAATTGACAGCTGTCAACAATCAAAATGTCAATTTTACATTATATTCATTACTGTCGAAGCCCAAAACCTTTAGGTTATCATTTTCATAAAAATAAATTGCTTTTTGGCAGTGTTGACAATTGATTTGACAGCTGTCAACTGTAAAAATGTCAATTTGACATTATATTCGTTATCAGCGATACTAAAAACCCTTAGACTGTTATTTTCATAAAAATAAATTCCTTTTTGACGAAGTTGCCAGTTGAATTGACAGCTGTCAACTGTCAAAATGTCAATTTGACATTATATTCGTTATCAGCGATACTAAAAACCCTTAGACTGTTATTTTCATAAAAATAAATTGCTTTTTGACGAAGTTGCCAGTTGAATTGACAGCTGTCAACTGTCAAAATGTCAATTTGACATTATATTCGTTATCAGCGATACCAAAAACCCTTAGAGTGTCATTTCCAATAAACTGGTTTTTAGCAAAGTGGACCGTTGTTTTGACAGCTGTCAACGGTTAAAATTTCATTATAGGTAAGTAAATTATGTATCTTCAATGATTATAAATAATATAATTTAAACTCATTTTGAGCAAAAATAAAGGCCTCTAGTCCAGAAAGAAAAATTGTTTCACTGCAAAAGTTCGTTTTTACAACTTTGTTTAAAAAAAAAGTTATTAAAAATTAAATATAAAAAAGTAGCTTCGTAGACCTCTTAAGAATTTAATTATCTTTCAATTAAAAAAACATTTGAAAAATTGAAAAAAATCCGTTAAGAATTACAAGCTGTAGAGGGTTTTGAACAGTAAATTCCATGTTTGCCCACTGTGCAACGGTGTGTGTTACTGAACTGTCTAGCTATGTTTATTCCTTATTGGTTATTCATATCTCTCATGGGCTGGTGGTTAGCCTACTGGACTGGCATCTGGAAAACCCGAGTTCGAATCTTCATGACTAATACAATTTTTCTGTTTTAGATTTCCATTAATATTACATTTCTACATTTTCATCTGATTACATTTGTGTAATTAAATTTATAACATGCGAATTATGTAATTATATGTGTTGGCTGACCGAAAATTCGCACCTGGGTTAGTAAGCTCCCAAATAAAGATTTTTTTATGACAACCAAAATTTTTGTTATCCCGAATAAAAAATATAGTTGTGACAACCAAAAGTTTTTGTTGTGCCAACAAACAAAACTGAACCAAATAATTTAATTGTCTCAACCAAACAGTTTGGTTGATTAAATAACAACCAAATAATTTGGTTGGCTCATACAAATTTTTGTTGCTATGACTAAACATTTTTCTTAGTGTAATTAGTTATTTTTAACTAATTCAGATTTAGAGAGTAAATAGTACAGTGTAGTGACGGAAGAAACAAGAAAACTGGAAAAGTGAAAGGTATGCTGATATAAAAAAAGCTAAGTAAAAAATTGTAAATTAATTATTAAAAATTAATAATATTTTTGATTGATATAATATAAATAATGTTAATTTAACTAGATTATTTAAAATAAGAAGTGTTTACATTTTCCATTTGATAAGCCTAGATAAATTTAATCAACAAATATTATGTGGTTTGAATAAAGAAAATAATAAAATATATATAAAGTATAAATTTATGTTAAGTATTTTAAATTTCTTGAATAAACTGCAATTTTTAATGTAACTTTCAAATTCTTTTTTTTTGTCATACCTTATAAATCAAATATTTTATAATAAAGAAAGGTTAAGACCGAATTCATTTCAAATAAGGCAGGCTAGACTTGTTCGGAACTGAAAGTAATTTTCACCTTTAAAATGTCGTTTTATAAAGAATTTTAAACGACAAGTATTTTTTTATTTTGCTAAAAAATTGTATTTTTGAAAATTATAAGGATTTTAAGTTTAAAAGTGGGAAACTTAGTTTCTACAAAATTTAGGGGAAAAAACCTTTAAAGTGTTGTAACTTTATAACTTGTTCTTGATTATGGTACACCAGATATTTTTTTTAAAAAAACATCATTTTTTTAAGAAATACACGAGATCCCGTGTAGAAAAGTTGGGTGGGCGCCAGTTGGGCCCCATATGAGTTTCCCAAATTTAAGGTGGGCCCCAGTTGAGTCTTCCTACTGGGAAATTAGTGGGCTTGTAATGCTCAACCCAGTTAGTGCCAATTCACTAAAAAAGATCGTAAAAATGTAAGATCGTTAAAAAATATTCATTACAACTTTTAACAATATTTTCCACCAAAATTTTCTTTAATGATATAAAAATTAGTTAATAACAATTGTTGCATGTATTTTTGAATTTGTTTAAACAAATCAATATTGTTTATTTGAAACTTTTCATCTAATAGAGCTAGAAAGTTGTAACTTTTGTCTAATTTTGCAACTATATAAGTTAAGTAAAGCCTAATATTAGAAAAAAACTAAAATATAAAATTATAAAAATTGTTTAAACAAATTAATATTGTTTATTTGCAACTTTTTATCTTATTGAGCTTTAGATTTAAAATTTTCTTTTAATTTTGCAACTTTTTAAGAATACCAAAGCTGAATATTAATAATAAACGAAAATCCACAATTATAAAAATTGGTTAAAGAAACTAATGTTGTTTATTTGCAATCATTCATCGAATTGAGCTAGAGAGTTTAACTTTTTCTTAATTTTGCAAAATTTTAAGCCTATAAACACCCAAAACTTATAGTAAACGAAGATCCATAATTATGAAATTTTTTGTTTAAACCCTGTAACTCAATTAGATGAAAAATTGCAAATAAACAATATTAGTTTGTTTAAACAATTTTTATATTTTTATATTTTAGTTTTTTTCTAATATTAGGATTTACTTAACTTAAATAGATGCAATATTAGAAAAAAGTTACAACTCTCTAGCTCTATTAGACGGAAAGTTTCAAATAAACAATATTAATTTGTCTAAACAAATTAAAAATATACATGGACCAATTGTTAGTAACTAATTTTTATGTAATTAAAGGAAATTTTGGTAGAAAATGTTGTAAAAATCGTAATGAATGAATCGTTTATGAAGATTTTTTATGGCCCTTTGAAAAATAGTTAATAATAAAAAATTTGTTAAATAAATTATTGGATCTTATTCTTTAAATTTTCCTGAGGAGAAACAGCTTTATCCGATCGAAAAATGTTAACTTTCATGGAATTTTTATCAATTCTATAAAAATTTTTTTTTCCCCATGCATTTTGCATGGGAAACTTTGAGCGCTTTGACCAAATTTCATGAATTTTTAAATTGAAATGAAGGGAAATCGCAATATATAAAGCCAGATTGACGATAAGTTTAGTATTGAAACTATTATTTAGTAACAATTTACGTATTTGGTAAAAATTGGGAAGCCCAGGTTGGCCCCAACTGGTGCCCACATACAAACTGGGAATAACTGGGAACTTTTCTACACGGGATATGAAAATGTTTCTTGAATAAATGTTGTTTGTCTTTAAAAAGTCTAAAATAATGTCTTTTGTCATTTTTCTCTATTTTACGTTTTTTCAGTCAATTATGAAAAGAATTGATTAAAAGCTCACATTTGTTGCGTTTTTAATGTCGGTAACAATATTTTTTCATTTAAAAAAAGGCGATTGTTACATTATTTTCGCATGGAAATGTCATTATTTTTTTTTAATTTAATAAGAAATTTTTTTGTTTTTGTTTAAAGTTTAAAAGAGTTTAACGGTAGAGAGTTTAATCGATTTTTTTTAAAAACTCACTGAAAAAACGCAAATTAGAAAAAAATGACACAAGACATTATTTTAGATTTTTTGAAGACAAACAACTTTTATGAGAGAAATTTTTTCATATCTAGTATATTTCTTGAGAAAAATGATGTTTTTCTAAAAAAAAATAAAAAAAAAATTTTCTCTTGTACCATAATCGGACACAACTAAGATTGGTATGAAAAATATTTCTCTCTATGACCACAATTTCTAAAAAAATTTTGAGCAAAAAAAAGGTGGGGTTTTTGAATAAATTCCATTTTAAGTTTTTTAGTAACAAGACCGCTATTTTGTTATTTTTTAATATTTTTAAAATTTTCCAATGGGTTTGTAAATACGAACAGAACCCCTTTCACATGCAGCAAGAAAAAATAAATTGTCTTAATTACTTATAAAGTTCCAACACTTACAAAATTTTTCCCCTAAATTTTGTAAAAACGAAGTTTCCGACCTTTAAACTTAAAATCCTTAGAACATGAAAAAAAAATTTTTTATCAAAATAAAAAAATACGTGTCGTCTAAAATTCTTTATAAAACGACATTTTAAAGGCGAAAATGACTGGCAGTCCCGAACAAGTCTAGCCTGCCTGATTTGAAATGAATTCGGTCTTAACTGAATTTATATATTAAAAATGTATATTATTTAGTACTTATCTTAAGCTGTCCTTTAAATTTACATTTTTTTTGATCAGTTTAATTAAATTATTTAATGTATACTATATTTTGAATAAATAAAATTCAAATATATATTTAAAGAGGAAATTTATTTTACTTTATATTTGTTAAATAAACTGCATTTTTCAATTTAAGTTTCAAATTCTATTTTTTGATAATAATTCTTATAAGTTTAATAATTTATAATTCAGAAATGTTAAGTTAATTTATATTAGTATTTTTAGTATAGGTGACTTATTAAATCTTATTTCGTTAGTACGTTTTCAGCATGGAATTGAATAAATATACTTAAGAAAATTAAGTTTTATAGTAATTTTAGTATCAATACTAAAAGTAGTAAGGTTTTAATATTAATTAAATTTGTAACCTAATAAAAATTAAATAGATTAAAATTTTGATTAATAAAAGTCTACATGGATGTATACTAAAACTAATTTAAAATATAATAAAGGTTATATATAAAATTAAATTGTGCAATTTAAACAAAAAAAAAATTTTTTTTATTAAGTGTTACGTCATAAATAACATAACATACGAAAATTATTTTTTAAATCTATCGGTGGTTTAAACAGTGAGGGTAAGGTGTACAGGTAAATGAATAGAGAGGCACTTGTACATTATATATATATCTGAATTTATTGTTTACACAAGGGATAATCGATGATAGAAATCTAAAGTGCTAAGGAGTTGAGAGAGCGGCGAGAACTGGTGGCAGAGTATGGACAATCTGGAACAGGTTTTATCTTTTTACAAAGGAAATAAGATAAGGGTTTGGGAAAGCGACAAGGGATTAAAAATATTTGGAACTAACCTTTTAAATTTAATGTGAAGATTCTTAGACCAAGCTCAGGAACAAGAGTTAAGTAATGATAGTCGAACCTTGGGTGGAATCTGGCAATCGGTCAGCTGAGAGACTAATTGAATGCTGGCTGAATCCTAGCAGGATATTAGCGACCAGCCAGCTGAGAGATCGGCAATATGTTGGGTGAGTCCTGGCGAGGTCCTGAGAACCAATCAGCTGAGACGTCGCTGTGATGTTGGCCAAACACTGGCAAGAAACTGGCAACCAACCAGCCGAGTAGTAGAAGCGATGTTGGTTGAATGTTGGCAGGATACTGGCAACCAGTACTGGGAGAACGTTGGCAGGAAATTGTCTTGTATTCAAATTTGATTAAAAGATGCGTAGATTTTGAAGAATACAATTCGTTGAAATAAGATTCGTAGAAAATTGACAACTAGGCAATTGAGATGGTTGATGAACAGAGTTTCTGGTCTTGAATTATACTTGTACGAAGAGTTGACAACTGATACGAAGATTTTGACAATCAGAGTTTCGGGGTTTGAATTAGACTTGGCAGGTTACTTGTAGAGATTGACGATATTTACAGGTTCCGGGGTTGAATTTAGACTGGGTTGTTCTACTGGTCCCTGAAGCTTTTATTTAGAAAAGTAATCGATGGAGTTTTCCTAACTCCCAGTGGGTGTCAGGAACCACTTAGCACATTTAATTTAGGGTAATATGCATGTTTCTCGAGCATCATATCTCCCCTATTAACGTTCCGATTGATTTTGTCTTTAAACAAGAGGGTTCCTTCGGTAGATAGCCAAAACGTTACTTATTTAAACATTGATTTTTATAATAATACAATTTCATTTTGAAAAAATTATAAAATATGTTACTTGACGTAACATAAGTAAAAATTAAAATTGTTCAATTTTAAGGATACCTTAAGATAAGTATACTAAATATATTATTATTGTAACTTGATTAAATCTTTCTTTATTATAACATATTAAATTTATAAGAATTAGTTCCAAACAAGAGAATCTGAAAATTAAATTTAAAATTACAGTTTATTTAACTAATTTAAAGTAATATAAAGTTATACTTTACATTATAAATATATTTATTGTCTTTATTCAAAATTCATAATATTTATTGATTGAATCTAACCACAAAGAAAAATGTTATGTAAACCTTTTTTATTTTAAATGATCCAGTTTAATTAACAATATTTACATTAATCAAAATAATTATTAATTGTTTTACAATGTGTAAGAAACAGTTAATAACATTTTTTATTGACTAATTTACTAATTTAATAATTAATTAATAATTTTTTAATTAACCTTTTTTTCTTTTCAGCATACATTATTCACGTTTCCAGTTTTCTTCTTTCTTCTGTCACCTCACTGCACTATTTAGTCTTCGTTCTTTTAGTTTTTTTACACTTTAAGTTAATTATTTAATTTTAGTTTATAAATTTCAAAAACTGTTAAAATTCTATTAACCCTAAATTCGCGACATTTTCAAAATATAAACAATGATTATAATGATCACAAAGGCAAACTGACATTTCACAAAAAAATTTGAAAACCGAACTTGCGTTTTCGTTTTCGGTTTCGTTTTCAAAATTACGTGATAAGGGCCCAGATCAGAAAAAATTATATTTTTTTGTTTATTAGTTTGGGAGATAGAGCGGATTCAATTTTTCACTCTTCTTCAGCGGCCACAGAAGAGGAGGACTCGCTTGATTAACCGTAGGTTTCTCTCAGTCGCAGGTGACGCACCGCGCTCCCTTCTTTCTTGCCATCCGCATGTGTCAGGCGTCGTAGAGACTGCCACAAGAGAACTTTTTCTCTTCAAGGCGTGCGCGATATGCTATATGCGCGTCAGTTGAAATCAATGTATACGGATGATTTTGATAATATAGCTTGATTATTTCAAGTTGTTCAATATTAGGGATGGATTGTCCTATTTTTCCGGGTATTGTTTATAATATAATATTATATTTAATAATTTTATTTAAGGCAGGAAATAGAATTTAAAATTTAATAAAGCTAAAAGTTTAATTTGAAATGGATATAAGATAAAATTTTAAAGAGCAGTTTTGTGTTCTTATTTAGATTTTCGTATCCTGATGTATGAACATCACATGCAACATAAAATTCTACTGAACTATAATAATTAAAGTTATAATAATCGAATCATAATAAAACTACAAATGGAATTATAAAAGTTATTATAACTATGCTGGGTATTATATTTATAAATTTACACATACTTTACATATATATATATATATATATGCATAGATATATTTGAATGCAGTAATATTATATAGTAAATAAATTAAATTTGAATTGAAGAATATAGTAAATAAATGTTTGATTATAATTTTAGTTAATTAATTTTATTTTTCTCATTTTCTCGAAACTGATTCGATTTTTATACCTTTTTGATATCAGTTTCTAAAGTTTCTACTGTAAATTTTTTGTTCCTTACCATACCAAAACAATTATACTTTACGTGTCCTCTTGCAAAGCAGAGTTGACAGGCGTTCTCCCATTTATATAATTTTTTCCTGAGAATCTTGCGGGGGCAGTCCAAACAGAAAACGTATGTTTTTTCTGGTTGATCTCTTGTTTTTTTTTGGTCGCTGAAATAGTAGTTTTCCTGCAACTTTGTTAGGATCTTGCGGGCTGCAGAATGCATTGATAACCCCATCTCCAATTTCAACAAATCTAGTGCCATTTATTTTATCCTCCAAAACACATCTCATAAAAAGTAGTTTAAATTTGTTTTTTGTTTGCTCCTCTTGTTCCAGGGTGAACTCCGATGTTGAAAAATTATACTCCACTGACAATTCAGTAAGTTGGGCCTTTGCAAATTTTAGACCATCTATTTTTCCTTTTGGAAAAATATAAGACTGTTGAATTACCCCATGCACAAGTGGCAGTTCAATGGTTTCGGCCATTGCTTTCCTAAATAAAGAAATAATATTAATTTAATTTTACAAATATGCAAGCTTAAGTTTGTCCATGTGTTTTTAAAAGAGTTTTCCTTCTGTGTTTTCTAAAATGACGTTGTGCTTATCTAATATTTTATTAATTTTATAAGGTCCGTCATAATGACAATCTAATTTTTTATGCAACTTAACCTCTTTCTGAACATAAACCATATCTCCAACTTTACCTAAGAAAGGTTTTACTTTTTTATCATAATTTAATTTAGAAAGATATTTTTGCGAAATTAGATTTTCAGAAGCTAAGATTTTTAATTCGTTTAATCTAATTATTAGTTCTTGCAAATAAGACCCATATGATTCTAAATTTTCATTTGTTGGGTAGGAATTAGGAGTACGTGCAGGTTTTCCGTAAACTATTTTAATAGGGGTGAATTTAGTTGCTTGATGTACAGAAGTATTATAACTAAACATAGCAAAAGGCAATAGTCTATCCCAATCATCAAAAGTATCAGCGTAAGATCTAATATAATCCATCAGAACTGCATTGCTTCTTTCAAGAGATCCATTTGATTGTGGTCTATAACCTGAAGTCATTACTTGTTTAACTCCAAATATTTTTGTTAATTTTTTAATTAATAGACTTGTAAAAGCTGTGCCTCGATCTGATAAAATAATTTTTGGAGATCCAAATCGACAAAACAAATTTGTAGACAATGCATGAGCTATAGTTGTGGCTGTAATATCTGGTATAGGAACAGCAATACAATATTTAGATAAATTATCTTGTATTGTAAGAATGTGTTTATTTCCGTCCGGGGTAGTTGGCAATTTACCCACGGTGTCTATCGATATTTTTTCGTACACGTCTTAGGGCGTATCTGTAATTAACATCGGTTCATGCGTTTTTGCTCTTACTAATTTTTGTTCTTGACATATAATGCATTTTCTGACAAATTCTGTAATTTGATTTTTTATTCCTGACCAAAAATAATTTTCTCTTATTCTTCTATATGTTTTGTTTATACCTTTATGACCACCAAACTTACTATCATGATTCTCAGATATAATTTGATCTTGTTCTTCTGCTTTTGGAGTAATGATACTGCCATAGCAAACAATTACTTCAATATTATAAGGTGGAAAAATTTCAGATAACAAATTCAATAATATTCCGATTGGTAATTTATCAGTTAAATCGCCTTGATTATAAATTCGGAAAGAATTTATTTGATCATAGAGTAAAACTGCTAATAAATTTTGAAGTGCAATTTCTAAATTTTCTTTTTGTAATTCGTCATAATAGTTTTGTTGTACTACCAATGTATATATTTTATATCTTCCTCTAGGAGTTACAATTATTTGACCAATTTTTGGCTTTGCATTTTTAACTTCTTGAGGGTCCAATACTCCAATGTCTATTAATAATCTACTGATTGGAGTGTTGAATTGACAATCAGCTGAGAGAAAATGGATATAATTATTTTTTATATACCGAAGTTAAATTTTCTCTAGTACTTTTTAATTTATGTCGCTGTTCAGTGATATAATATGGTAAAGTGGAAAATTCTATTGTTGATTGATTAGAAGAGGTAGAAATTGGGACATTTTCTGGTGGGGATGAACTTAGTTGTTTAGACAAGGTTGAACCGCCACCTGGTGTCGCATTTAACTGTTTTTGACGTGATTTAAGTTGTTTATCATTTTCTAAATATGGAGTTGAAACTGTTCTAGGTTTATCATAGGTAAAAGGGCTAGTTTTTGACAGAAATGTTTGCATTTCTATGTTCGGATTAAAAACTACACTTTTTCGAGGTCGTAATGTCTTCGGTGATTTGGCATTTTCTCCTTCTTCCTTATCTTCGTCTTCTTCTTCTTCTTCTTCTTCCTTTTCGGAAATCTGTTTCTTGTCTAACTCTCCTTGATTCCATTTAATGAATTCTCTTACTCGATGATCAAATTCAGTTTTACTATCGGGTTCCATCTCTTATATGTTTTTTAATAATTTTAATAATAATAAATAATAATAATAATAATAATAAATAATAATAATTAATAATTTTTTTTAATTCCATTTTACTTACTACCTTTTCTACTTCTTCATTTTGAGATGGTGAAATTCTATAAGGGCGTGTATGTATGGGTATATTATCACTTGTATAAATATGGTGTTGTACTAGAGGTGTTACAGTTAATGTTTCTCCTGGTAAATGAAAAATGTCTTGATAATCTTCCACAATTTTTAAAACATGATCTCGTACTTCCTCGTTTAAATCGGAGAGGCGTAGATAATTTATCACTTCTTCATATCTATCCTGGATGGAAGGAACATTAATAGAATCTGTTTCTTCACTGGAATCTTCTCCTGGGATATTATAATATTCAAAAGGGATAAGTTCTTGAGGAGGTATATTAACTTCTACTTCATCGTTAGTAGTATTTATTGCGTTTACATGACAATAACCATTGGAATTTGTCACTATTGCTTCTCCAATAAATACACCATCTTGTGTTTTTATAAATGGTAAATAACCTTCTCTGATCTTATCATTTAAATCTTTAACTGGTATTACTTGTGTTGTTCTTGATTTAATTTTTAAAGTCGTAAAGATTCTTTTCTTATCAGGTTTTATTTCGTTGTTAAATTGTAATGATTCATTATTAATAAATGCTATTGAATGTATAGGATTCGAGTAGGTAACTATTGTATTCTTGGCGTAAATAGTCCCTACCCAAAATTCCATCTACTTCCAAATTTAAATGAGGCGAAACGACATGAAATAATATTTCTGCCTCTCCTAATTTTAATGTTACTGTGCCTAAAGTGCGTATTTTTGTTTGTGTTATACCAGTTATGTCAATAGCCTCATTTTCTGTTACCATTACGTCATCATTTAGAGAACTTAATTTGACAATGTTAATATCCGCACCTGTATCTATAAGAAAATAACCTTGTTTATTTTTAATAAAAGGAGAGGAAAATTTTATTACTGGGGATTCACTATGGTTTCCTGATTGGCAGATTCGCGTTTCAGCAGGATTTAAACACTCGTTTGACGCTCTGTTTTTTCTTCGCTCGTCGCTGCGTCTAAACGGCGAGCACCGTCGTAGTTTAAATTACTCGATGACCTTGCAGGTAATGGTAATTGACTCCTAGGTGATGTATCATGTCCGTTTTTATTAGAATTAAATCGACTATTATGAGGAAATTGACCATGATTTTGATAATTATTAGTACTCTGTGATGAGTCGCTAAATCTTATTATTCCTGTTGAACATTGTTTTGGAGAAACACTCCGATTTGGCATTGTTGCAAATCTTACTTGAGGACTGAGACTTCGGTCGCGATAATTTGCTTGAGAATATCTATAGTCATTATAACCGTGAGAATGAATTTGATGTCTAGTTTCATATTTTATTGCAGACTTATAGGCTGCTTTTAGATTTTCAGGGTTTTGAGCTTCTACCATGCTAGACACGTTATCAGGTAAACCACGAATAAAAGCTTCTAACGCACAATCATTTAACGGTGATAACATCTGCGCAGCATCATCATATTTATCTTCCAAGGCGGTCTAGGCACCTGTCACTAAAAGAGTAATTCTATCAAAAACTTCACTAACACTTTCCGTCCGATACATCCTAATTGTTGAAATTTTATGCAAATACCATGAATAAGTTTTTCTAGCTGCGAAACGTTGTTTCAAGTGCTGAATTAAGGCGTTTATAGTAGCAAATTCCGTGCCATAAATACTATCTCTAGCTGCGCCCTTTAACCTTGATAAAATTACTTTAATATACTGTTTTTCACAATTTGAGGGTACACTAGCTTCTCCGTTAGTTATGTCTTGTATGAAATCTCGTACAAGCATATTTCTACCATCAAATATTGGGACGTTTATGGTTGCTTGTTGCAGGGCAAAACATTAAGCCATTGAAGTTTTCATAGCAGCGCCAAAGGTTCGAATAATCGTCCCACTGCAATTGGAATTCTCTCCGTAACCAATGTTTAGGCATAATCCCATATACTATTATAAAATGTTGTAAAATACTATTGTTGAAAAATTTCTATTTTTATAAAATTTACATTTACATTATTTGTTTATCATTTATTACTATTAATTCTAAAATATAAACAATATAATAGTGATAATAATCGACTTAATTAATTATTGACAATTGTTATTGATAATCATTAATAATAATTAATATTTATTTATAATAATTTTATATTTTTCTTCTTAAAATTTTCTTAATTTATTATTTTTAAATCGAGCTTGATTCGAAATGAGATTCTGAATTGAAATCTGATCCTAGTACTCCTGATAATTCGGAATTACTATCATGTGAAATCACTTGGAATTTTACTAGTCTATCACTTAATTGAATTTCGACTTCGCCACAAGTGACAATAGTTGAATTTCTAAGAACGTACACTTGAGATTGGTTTATGTTCACAGAGGAAGCCATTTCACTTTTCCTTATCAAATTAATTGGTAAACTAGGAACTAAAATAAAACTTCCTTCTAAATGTTTCAATTGCTGTAACACAACGTAAATAAATGAATACGCACATCTTCGTCTTTCCAAAAATGAAAAGTATGAAGACATGTGTTTTGTTATATTTGTCGTAAAAAAAAGTTTTTCTTTCTCTAAAATGTAATGTAATAAAGGCAATTATTTAAATAATTGTAAATTTGAAATGTGATTGGTTATTACAAGTTTAATAAAGTCAACAATTTTGTTAAAATAGCAATATACGTATTCAAGAAAATAATGGCAATACATAATTTTACAAAATCTTTTTAATTATTCTTATTTTCATTCTTTTTATCTAATACATTTTGGCCTTTATTTAATAAAATTTCAAAAAAATTTGAAAATTCTTCATTTGAATTAAAAGGTTTAAAATCAGATCGATCAAAAGCAGATATTTTTCTGGGACTAATTGGTTTTTTAAATTGGTCTGTGAATTGATCAGCGCTCGAGTTTTCAATTTTTTCAAATCTTCTTTGTGCCTTTGCTCCTCCACGTTTTTTAACTTTCAAAATTTGGACTTCTGAGGGGTCTATCATTTTTTGGTATAACTGTAAAGAAAAACATGGTGGACTGTAGAATGGAGTCTAATAAAATAAAACGTTATATAAAAAAAAATTCATTTTTTTTCAATAATAATTTATTCCCTGATTTTATACTTTACTATAATTTGAAAATGACGTAATAATACTTAAAAATATTTAATTTTCTTCGCGTTTACTATTCAATAAACTTGATACTATTCTACTATTATTTAGTTGATTGTTCAGAATAATTTCAAGAAAATATAAAACAATAAGTACAATTTAAACACTAACTTGCAAAAGTGCCAGGCGGCATCTAATGTCAATGACAAAATACAAATGTGCCGGGCGGCATCAAATTTATTTCGATAGAGTTTAAAATTGCTTAAATTGTTCTCACAATTATTAACAATAAAAAGAGTGAAGCATGACAAGAGTGCCGAGCGGCATCTAATGTCAATTGTCGAATTATAATTTGCCGGGCGGCATAATAACAATTCCAGCTTCACACTTGATTATGTCAATAAAATAACTTTTAAAGAAATTATACAAACAAAAATCAATTAAATTTCAAAGCAGAAAGAAATACAATCCTACCGCTGCCACCAAAATCAGCTGTTACATCCCGAGCGAAGGCTTGATTAAAATATTATTTAATTCTTTCATATATTTTTGGAGGAAGGTAGGCCGATTTAATATTTATTTTTAATGTGGGACGTTGATTTCTATCGATCCTATGGGGGGTCGTCTATCTCTGAATATTTTAATTGATATATCTATATAATTGCCTCTTTATTTATTAAATGAATAGAAAAGATATTTGTGAATATATGTGAATATAATTTTTTATTGAATGTTACAATGAATGTGACAAGATTTCTATGATTTTACAAATATTTAAAGTTACTTACATTTACCTCAGTTCTGAGGGCAACAATGAATATACAGTCGTAAAATTTATAATAACCGAAGGGCCAAGCTCACGACGATTTTTAAATTCACGCGGCGATGCATTTGCATCGGAGTAATGCATTTGTATCGGAGTAAATGACAATTGAAAATGAAAATGCGCTTGCTTTTATAGGCCAAAATCTACCCTAGTGGGAGAAAATCAGATCATAGTTCGCGTATATTCTAATCTTGATCCTTAGGTCATCCTAGGAATCGAGAAGATTCTAAGAGTTTTGGTTATCAAGGCATTATATTATGTGACTGCAACTTTTCCTATGAGCACACGAGGCTAGATATCGGTGCTGGCGTCTTATAACATTCTTAAGTCCACTCGTGGTTCAAAGATTCCTTTTATTTTAATTTTATTTCAATTTATTGGCTTTCGCTAATATCGAGTTTCATATATGGACTTGACGAGAACAAAAGATCTTTAATTTCTCTTATGATTTTTTTAAAATTCGTCAATCTATGAGACTCGACAATATGAGTGTTATCTAAAATAAGTTTTATAAGTTTGCAGCTGCAATAAAATTCACAAGAAATTATGCATAGAAACAAAAGCCGTTTTTCAGATGATCTATTTTTTAGGAGAAGATGTGCGTGAGAAAGAATGTAAAAGATTCTGCATAGACTGAATCATTTTCTAGCCTTAATATTTTATTTTTTTATGATTTAAGTTTAGTCAACGTACATTTACTCTTATTTAAGACACGAATCCCTCATCAGAATTGGCCTAGCACGTCTAGGTTTGACCCTAACCTTAAAATCAATAAAATGACACTTTTTGTTCAAACCCGACTTAATAAAAATAACGACATAAATTTCTGATATACAATACTTAAATAACACCACATTCAGAATTACATTTAAGAAATTTTATTTTTATCCCACAGGCACAAACATGGCGCTTTTAGATGCCTGTAGGCAGGGTCTAAACGCATTCATTTGTTCGACCGGGTAAAAATGGCTTCCATTTTTTCCCTAGGGAAAAAATGAACAGCTGATCCATGCATTTTTTCCACCACAGGGCAAAAATGGCCGCCATTTTTATACGGCCAAACAAGTGAATGCATTTAGACCCTAACCTACAAACATTTAAAAGCACCAAGCTTGTGCCTTTGGAATAAAAAGTATCGTAAGCAACATGGGTTTAAAGTCAGTCCAATTTGTTTACAATGATGTTTGTGTACTCGTTCACGTCTCGGGCTTCGCCCTTGACTGTCACTCGTACACAAACATCAGCGTAAACAAATGGCTGCCCTTAACCCCTTGTTGCTTAATATACTATTTTATAACCAATACGTACCTGTTTCTCCAGCTATTGCTCACCTTGTGCAAAACGAGGCTCACAAATTACCGACATTTCACTTTTTCACTGACGAAGCATCTCTACATAACGTATACAAATGCTGTAATAAAGAAGCAACTTGAAGTCAGCCGTCGGTAGCCAAAAGTGACTTTATACAAACTGAATTCGAGCTAAATTACCCCCTACCCTATTTTTCCCCCACTGAGATCGATGTAACTCGATATTTTCTATATTGTTTACAACCTGTCAAATGTCTTTAATTTCTCATGTTTGTGTAGAAATTTCGATTTTTCTTGTTTTTTTCGATAAATTCTATAATGGAAGAGGAAGTATAATTTTCTATATTTTCGACGACGACATTCAGAGTGCTTGGACATCCTTTTCTGTCATTGATGAAGTGAGTTTATTGATTTTTTCTAAACTTAATTAAAGTAAATTTATTTTTATATAGGGGAGACCGGGGCTATTCGGCTCACTTTTGGTCAGACAGGAAAAAAGTTAGGAAATTATTTTTTAAATCCAAACATGGATATATCATTTAGTAGCCTATTATTTTAACTTTCAAATTTGCAAGGACTTTTTGATTTATCTTTTATAGTTTTAGCTCTAGATAATTTTGAATGCAGATATACCAAATTCTCAAACTGCAAATTTGGCAGGTAAATCGGCTCACCCTGCGGGGCAATTCGGCGACTTTTATTTTTTACGAAAAATAAAAAAGTTCAATAACCTTTATTTTGTAAATATGAAAAGTACCTATATTCTTATTATAACTTTGCAGTGATGGATCAAGGTCAAAATTTTGGGGGGGGGGACTGGGGCCCCTAAAATTAAAGAAAATTCATTAGACCTTACTTTTTTTTTATTTTTTTATAAAAAATAAAAAAGTTAGTACACTCATTATTGGTCATTATTAAAAGTAGTCATATTCTTATCATAATTAAGCAGGGGCGGATCAAGACAAAGTATTTTTGGATAAGATGATTAACCGTCGCGTGAGCCCATTTACCCCACCCTGACTTTTGGCACTTTAAAACAAATACAAGTCACATTTGATACATATAAATAAAATAGCATAGGTGTATCGAAAGAGCACACCTGAGAGCATAAAAAAAACTTACCCAAAAAAATTAGGCTCGTAAATTAATGTACTAGAAACGTAAAAGTGTGTAAGTAAAAAGTGTACGCGCGACGCATAAAAACATAATACTCTACCTGACACGAGGCTGAATCAATAGAATTACACTAAATTTCGTTTACCTAACTAAAATGTTGAGACCTATATTCTATAGCGACCTTTCCCTCCTAGATTCTAATTAAGGCGTGAAATCGCTAATGAGCCGAATTACCCGCCGGTTCGGATTGCCCCGCTCTCCCCTACGCAAAAAAGTGTAATAAATTTGTTGCTAAGTTAATTGATTTTTTTATTTTTTCTTAATTTTTTAAAATCTCAAATTTCATTGATTTAAATTTTTTCTTTTCAAACTTTAATTTCTTGGAAATTAAAAACTAATCCTGCCAGTAAACATAATTTTTAGCTTCTTTTTTATTTGACACTATTTATGATATCTTTTCTAATAATTCTAATCTCTATTATTCATTGAAAATATTTTTTAGGTTATGTTACCTTGTGTATTATTTTAACACTTTTTATATGAATATATTGTAATGAAGCTTTTAATTTGGATCATTCTTTTAAAAAGTTTTTTAGGTTATTTTACTAATAAATTTATTTATTGAAAGCAAAATTTAATCTTTGTCATTCCATAATTTTTTGTAGGTTATTTTACCTTGTGGCTCATTTGAAACAAATAAGACAGAAATATAATATATTTGTCATGTATTTAATCAATTTTGTTATTGTTTTTATACATTTTTAGAACTCCAAATTTAATGGATTAATATCTTTATTGTTTCCAATTTTAATTTCTGCAAAATTAAAAATGTCTTACTATTATGATTAATCGTAACTATAAATAAAAATATTTTTGTTTATTTTTTATTTTGACATTATCTACTATTGTATTATTTCATTTATTATACATTCGGTTCATACAGTTTCTGTACTTGTCATTAAAAACTTTTAAATTCAACAATAATTAAATTTCTGTTTATTTTTTATTTTGACATTATCTACTATCGTATTATTTCATTTATTATACATTCGGTTCATACAGTTTCTGTACTTGTCATTAAAAACTTTTAAATTCAACAATAATTAAATCTCAATGTATGCTAATGTAAAATCATTTCATTTTCAGTGTATTGAAAATTCTATTCACTTCAATTTTAATCTCTTCGCGTTTCAATATTATCTAAATTTCTATTTATCCAAAGTTTATTCTTTTTATCTAGATCCAAAATTGATTTTATTTAAAAATGAATTGTATTTATTCTACATATATTTTTTTTTATTTTTAAATAGAATTGTAATTTTTTTAAAATATTATAAAACATTCTTCCCATAATAATTTGCTTAGTTACATTTTCATTAATCAAGTCATTTTGTTTTTGATCCTCATAAGTTGATAGGGTTAATTAGGGTTAATATGATTTATTTATGTCTTTAAAAGCATAATTTTTTTTCCTATAGAAAATGTCCTTTTCCTTACCCTTATCAAACAATAAATTCATTGATGAAATTGCTTTTTGGGATAGAACAATGTAAGTAAATATGATTTCTGCAATAATAAAACAATAATTTCATATTTTTAAACACACATTTTTTTTACAGAGAAATCGTCGGCTTTATTGACACAATCACACCACGAAGGAAGACAAACAAACATGAATGCTGAAAGTTTTATATAAACAATGGTCAAGGTCGAAGAGTACAGTGTATCATGTGGGGAGAAGATGTGATTAATAAATTTGAGGAAAAAATTGTAGTTATCGTGGTAAGTTTTATCTATTTTTTTCTTTTTACTTTTCTTTATTTTGAAAGAAATAAAATGGCATTGACAACCTCTCTGATGTATTTGTTCACTTTTTAAATAAGTTTATAGTTCACTTGATGTTTTTAAGTATGAAATTGTCAACTTTACATGAAATTTATGATTAACGATAGTTTATAATTTTTTTTTATTAATTTCTTTTCCGTGTAGGTCCTGCACATAGATGGTGCTTGCGCAAGGGTACCTAACAAACCTGAGTTTAATAGGGGGAATGTGCACTTCGAGTTTCAAATACTCAATACCACAGAGGTTAATCCTATTGGAACATATGCGGTAGATGATAACGATTTTAATGAAGTTCCATTGATATCTTTTATGGATGTCATACACTGGGAATCAAAAGGTGTAATTAGTAAGTTCTTATATCAAAATTTATATACTTAATTATAATTAGCGGTAAATGAGCGGTAATTAAGCGGTTGTATATTCATTTAAAGTTGTTTAAAATAGCCAATGCAAAAGATTTAACAAATTATAACGTATGTTCTTCTTTTTCTTTTCTATTATAAAATTAATTTATATATATATATATATTTATTGAGAATGTAAAAAAAAGTAATACTAATTTTAAATCAAAAAACTTTACAATTCTCATGATATCTAATACCACATGTAAAACATCGCCAACTATAAATGAAACCCTCAAATTTATGGTTAAAGCTTAAAAATTTCAATTTTAATATTTTAATCTTTATAAAATTTAAAAAATTGTGTTAATACATATAGATGATCAAAACACAGTAAAAATAGTATTAAATTTTTATAACCTCTTTAATCCATTATAATTGAAATAAATTCCAAACGTCAATTAAGTCATATTCTACTTTGTTCCAACTTTTAAATTTTGATTAATTCAAAATTAAATCCATATTAATTAATGCAAAATAATTAAATAATATTAATTACTTTCCATATTCTTAATAATCCTTTTTTTACTTCCTTCAATATTTTTAAGAGATGTTGCGTTTTTTAAATTGTTTAACTTGTATCTTATAATTTATTATAAATTCAAAATTTTTTTTTTTTTTCTTTTACTTGTTATATTTTTATTGTATTTGTATCTATTTAATTTAGGATTTTCTTTAATTTCCTTCTTCTTATGCAATTTATTTAATATAAATTTTACACAATTTTGTTATAATAACTATAATAAGATTAATTAATTATTATAAAAAGTAAACTTTTTATTTCATTAATTTTCAAAATTATTTCCATATTTTAAAAAATAAATTCGCTTATTTTGTAGTAAATTTATTCAATTTCTTTTCCAATTCTGTCTACTTTTCCGCAATTTTTTGCCAACTTAATTATTGTTTCATAAAATATTTAGATTTTGTTTAATTTTTCTGAATTTATTGTTGGGCTTGTAATTGTAATATTTAACCAATTTTTTGGATTAATTTGCCTAAACTTTTTTATATTTAAGAGATTTTTAAATTTGTTTTGTTAACTTTTTGTTTATCTTGATACATATATTTTTTAATTTTATTTTTATTAATTGTAATTTTGTAGTATATTTTAACCAAAATTTATTAATTTTTTTACTTTTTACATTTCTTTACAGTTTCTTAGATGAAGGAAAAGAACATTTCTCCATTTCCTTTCTATTTATTTAATTTTCTTGATGTTTCACTGTTTTGTAGTCCTTCCTTGCGTTTTAATTTATTCTTTAATTTTTGTTATCAATTTTCCTTATTTTAAATTGTTTAGTTTTATTTTATAAATACAAATTCTTGACAATTTTTATTTGATGTTTTTATCATCATTTAATTAATCTTGTATTAAATGTTCTGATATTAACGTCCTTCTATTTCATATTTTTTAATATATTCTTATGTCACTATTTTATTCTTGTCTTATTTTTTTTAATTTTTCTTTTATGTCTTTAATAAACTCTTTACAAAAAAACATTTGGAGAATTAACTGATTATATTTATAAGAAATTTATTTTTGATTTATATAAAAGAAATCCGATTTAAATAAAAAAATCGTTGTTTGTTGATATTTTTTGAAAAGATTATGATTGTTATCAGCCTTGCTTTTAAGAATAAAGGAAAATTTTATTTTCTTTTAGCTGCATGATTATTATTTATAATAAAACTTTTATGTCAGGGAAATTTGTAAATTGAGTTTTATGAACACCCTGAAGATAATAAGACCTGAAAGATCCAATAAGAGGCCGTTTATATTTAACCGATATTTGCAAAATATCGGTTTCAGGTTATGAGCGTGTATAGCGATCCGGGACATTTGGAAATTTAATATTTTGTGAAAAATGCATAATCAGCGACTTCAATAACCTTCCAGTAACAATATTCAGCTGATTTCAGTAATTTTTTTTTAAAATTTTCCGCTATATTGGATCTGCCATTTTGAATGTTTAAATTCTAGCCTTGGATTCGTATTCAGCGACCCTAAAAACTCCCGAGTAACAATTTTCAGCTAAATTCAGTAATTTTTTTCAAAAATGTCCGCCATATTGAATCCGCCATTTTGAATTTTCAAATTATGACATTGGATTCGTATTCAACGACCCCAAAAACCCCTGTGTAACAATTTTCAGCTGAATTCAGTAATTTAAAAGAAAAATGTCCGACATATTGGATCCGCCATTTTGAATTTTTAAATTATGTCATTGGATTCGTATTTAGCGACCTCAAAAACATTTAAATTAGAGGTTCTAAATTTTTTTAGTCACAAGATGTAAGATTCTTTAAAGTTTTAAAGACGCAAGTTTTTAAATTGTTGCACTTATGTGTCTGTGGTGGCCGCCATTTTAAAATTGTTAAAATGAGCCACTCGCCATTCGATTGCACATAAAAAATGCTAAATTCTAAGCTATATAGCTTTACAATAGCTTAAAACCACGAGTGGACAAAGTCATTTGCCTTTTCACATGGAATGACCCATATTTTTATGCTACCATTTTATTCTTGTGTTGTTGTCTTAATTTTTCTTTTGATTTCTTTAATAATGTTCATAAATTTTTTTATTCAAAAGAATTTTCTGATTTGTTTTAAATAGACTGTTTAGTTTTCTTATCTTCTTACGTTTTTTTTTAATTTATTATTCTATCGCTGCTCTTACCTAATTGTCTTAAATTTGCGATAATATGAATTGTAAAATGAGTTTTTGAAGTTTTATCATTTATTCAACATACTTTATTTAATTTTGATGAAACGTTTTATTCTTCATTATTTCTTATTATATGTTCTCAGATTAAAAAATGAACTAATATAAATAATCATTTTGATCTTTGATATACTGATAATATTTAAAAAAAAACCAATTTTTGATTTAAATAAAAAAAAGTCTGAATTAAATAAAAAAATCGTTTTTTTTTTAATTATGATTTTTATCAGCCCTTTAATAAAAACATAAAAGAAGCTACTCAATTACTTCATGATATATTATTTCAAAATTTTAATCTATAATTTTCATTTTTAAAAATCCTTGAAAATCATGCTCTAATATCCGTGAAATCCGGGAATTTCCCTTGAATTAAAAATTGCCAGTTTGCTGGATACCCTGAGTTATGCTATTTTTGCTTTTCGGTTACACTTTAATGAACATTTGAACTTGAAAATTTTCCGTTAAGCAAAGCAGTCCAAAATTATCAAAGAATAATGTAACAGTGAGCGATGTAGGAATTAATAACTTTTTTTCAATTAAATAATTCAGTATTATTAAAAGTGTATCATCCAAAGAATACTTTCAATTATAATTTGTATAAATTTTATGTAAAAATATTTAAAAATTTTCATTTTAGAGTGAATTGAAGTTAAAATTGTAATAAAGTATGATTTCTAAAAATATAATTTTTTTTGAGTTTTTTTAAAAAATAGTAAGAAGTAGAAAAAATATTATCCGAAGAAAAAAGATGCAACACAGAATTTCCTACAAAATAGTAATTACAAAATTTATTTTTTAAAAATCAATTTGAAAGTGGTAGGGGAAAAGCGAATACTGCTGTAAAAAAGTAATGTGTCCTTATTGTGCCCTTTATTATCTTCTTTATTAGAAACATATAAAACAAAGAAAACTACATGTTAAAGCAAAAAAATTGTTTTTTCCTTTCTTGTAGAAGAGAAGGGTTTGCGACGTTTTTAAAATTATTTAACTTATTAAAAAATAAATTAAGCTTCGGGTTTCATTTCCTAATAATTTTTGAAGATAAACATGATTTGCGAATTGAATAATATGAATTTTTATATATTTTATATTAAATTTATGAAGAATATTGTCTTTTTTCAGGTGTGAAAGGTTACATAAAAACATGTTTTTCATTACATGAATCTGTTCTCCAAAGCAATGATCAATGTTCTTTTGGAGTTGGTTCTATAACCAATGGATCACACAAAGTAGAGAAAGGATGAAAATTTCAAGTATGAAAAGGGCGATCGAATTATTATCAACGGATGCATTGAATCTCAAGGTAAGAAATTTGATATTTGTCACGTTGGGGTGGAGGGGGCTTCTCATGCATTTTAAATCTTCTTTATATGGGTTCTTCAGAAACAGGGCACTTTTGGAAAGAAGAAACTTTTTTTTTAATAATATTTTAAAATAAAATTTTTTTGCATTCTTTTAATTAATTATGACTAAAAAAGTGACTTTAATGATTATTTGAGCTTAAAAACGTTTTTAAAAAGTAACTCAAATCATCAACGTTTTCTGATTTTTTCAATATGTCTCATGCTATACTTTAACTGTTTCATGCTCCCTGCTGGTTTCATAAACCCAGCAGTTAGATTCTGTTGAAAATTTGTACTTAAGGGTTTTTAAAGTCGCTGATTAAGAATCCTGTGTCAATTCAAAAACTTCAAAATGGCGGACATAAGATGAAGGACAATATTTTTGATAATTTCTTGAATTTGCTTTAAACTTGATACTTGGAGGTTTTTGCGATTGCTGATTACAAATCCGATGTCAGTTTTTAAAATGTAATGGAAATAAAGAATCAAATAATTTTTTCTTGTTATAAACATTCTATTTCACATAATATCATGCAGCCTGGAAATAAAAACAAAATTATAGTATATAATTTCTAAAAATATAAAAAATTAAAAACCAAAAATGACAATGATACGATTTGTAAAAGTCTAAAAAGGCTTAGATCTAAACAAATAATTTGAAATAATGTATTTGAATATGTAATTGTTCAAGTAATTGTTCATTATTTTCAAAAGATTTATAATCATAAATGCCAAATTTAAAAGTTGTGATTTTCTCATTTTTTATTTTAAATATATTTATATATTATAATTTTACTTACCAGTTTTAATTTTATATTTAATATTAATTTCCTTATAAGATTTTTAAATAATAAATAAACTTCAAACTAACATCTGAAACTGAACTGAACTGATTGTGGTTAACGTTGGCACTACTTGCTCTTGGAACTTGGCCATGACCAGGTGAATTAATAGTCTGTAACAGAGTCAATGTGGCGCTGTGGCCAATGGTGGCCTCTGAGACCTTACCCACGACGATAATCGGAGTGGAGCAACATGTTACACGATGTTGACAGACCTAAGCTTATACGCGCGAAAGTTTAAATGATTTGAAAACATCTTAAAGATAGGTATGATCAACTTGCGCATACTCGTTTACCCTCAGGGGCCGGAGTTAAGAAAACCGGAGTTGAGAAACGCATGAAAAACATTAATTATTCTGTTAATTAAAGATTAAATGAAAAGTCCTTTGGAGGTTTTATCAAATTTGATTACTTTTATCAATATTGTAAGTAGAAATTAAAAATTATTTCGAAAAAGCCTTGTTTTACCTGGGGCCGGAGTTAAGACACAATAAAAATACGCGAAATATATTGATTTTTAATATGAATTTAAAGGTGAATTGGTTAATTATTACCGCTGTTTTTGATGTAATTGTCATTTTTACACTAATTTATGTAAGAATTACTTTGGTTTTAATTAAAATAATAAGCAAAACATCTAAAACCTCATCCATTTCTCAACTCCGGTTCCAAAAAAAAAAATTTAGGAAGAAACGTAACAATTAAAATTTTTTTTATTAAACTGGACGAAAAATTAAAAGCTCTTTTAGGGAATAGCAGTTTTTGAGCCACACTTTAAAATATTTATAATGGAAAATTTTATAGTTCAAAATTTAATGTCAAAATGCTTGTTCAAAGATGACAAATTCCGTTTGTGGAATTAGAAAAAGTACATTTTTAGCACGTTTCAGGTAAAAAAATAAATTTTGGGAAATCAAAAATCGTTATATTTTTAGAGAATTCATTAAGTGTTATTAAAATAAAAAAATTAAAAAAAAATGTAACCAAATCTAGATAGTGTTTATCAAGTTATTAATCAAAGAATCAAAAGTACCCTGTTCCTGGAGAATCACTTATATATAGGGGAGAGTCGCTAGTTGTGAGACGGGTTTTATTTTTGACTTATAAATTGGAAATGGGTAAACGAAATCGTAAATAAAATACACCGTTCAAAAAGTAACTTAAATACGCAACTTTTATTCATAGAAAGTGTAGTGTTCAGATGAACTCGAAAAATTTTATGATCAATTTTCCGAGCACATCTTTTTAGTCAAAAAAAAGAAAAAGGTGTCCAGTTGTGAGACACTTATAAAAAAATGCTAAAATTTAACAAATTTGGCATGAAACATTATGTTTAATATAAATAACTAAATATATTGATTATATTATTATATACTTAATAAAAATATTTATTCTTTAAAATATGACTATCAGTTTTCTTCATCAAAATCGCTGTCGCAATGTAGGCAAATGAAATAAATTGTGCGCATGTTCCCACACTTTAAATAATTGTTGTGTTATCAAATGTACGTAACGAACTAAACTGAACAGAGCGCTTTATGCTGCATAATGAAAAGTATAGGCTATTCCAGATGGGCAACGCCACCGTCTCACAACTGGTGACTTGCTGTGTCTCACAACCGGAAATTGGCGCTATTTTGAAAGAGGAAAAAGAAAAAATTTCCAACTGTAGATTGAAACAATGCAATATTGCATTACAAAATATAAGGAAAATACTAAGTAAAAATGCATAACATTTAGCTTTTCCAAATAATTAACTTTAAAAAAAAGTACTTTGCACATATTGAAAAAAAGTTTTTTAGTCGATTTTCACACACAGTGTTGGCATCTAACACAAACAATACATATATCCGCTTCGGTGTACACGCAAAAGTTGGCTCGTATAAAAATAAATGTTTTTATGTATACCAATCAGCCTTTTTATATTTCGTGTTAAAAAAAATGGACTGTCACACAACTGGCGACTCTCCCCTACAAATATAATATAATTCCTAATTGTCTAAATTGTAAAATGTGTTTAAACTGTAATGTAGATTTTTACCCAAGAATAAAACTTAATATACTGAATCCCAAATCAAAATTACTATCTGAAAACAAATAAAATTAAATTAAATTTATGCTCAACATATCAGCAAAAATAAGGAAAGAAATCAAAAAATTCTTAAAGCGACAAAAGAAAGCAAAATATAATAACAATGTTCTAATTCAAAGAAAGTCACGCCTAGAATCTACATTCAAATTAAGATCCTAGCTTTGAGATCTCCAAATCGCTATAAATGTTTAAATTTATAAATAATATTATGTTGAGCGCCAGTTCGTTGACAAAAAAATTAATTAAAAATCGATGTATAACCGATAATCAAAGTTCACGAAATTAAGAATAACGACTAGACAAGGAAGCCGTTAAGCGGTTACTTTAGCTGATGCTAGAGAAAAAGATTATCCACGAAGGTTATTACGGACCTGACATGACATAATCATCCGTGAAGGTTATTACGGACCTAACACGGTATTTAAGCAAAACTAAATCAAAAGCAAAACCAAAGAATCTACACCATTTCTATCACACCGAGCAGTGCATAGAAACTACCAACATCATAATCACCAAATGGATAAAATAGTGGTATCGGTAACGAACAACCAACTACACACGAAGCAAAATGGATTATAACAGGTATAATCTGGATTAAACCAATTATAATATTTTAACACTGACAGTGGGACAATTAACAGGATTATAAAACAACTCATCCTAATATTATAGTTTTGAAATTATACCTGATATTAGTTTGGATTATAAAATATGAGTTAGTTAATTTATTAATCAGTAGGATTTCACATCTAGCAACAAAGATAACTTTAAATACCTACTAACTATGGTTAACGGTAATAAATAAAATAATATTAAAAAACCTGGGAAGGGGTGCCCCACATGGAAATTAAAATAAAAAATTTGAAAACTTATTTTTATAAACAAATATATCGCCTCAGGATGACCTACTGGAGGTAATTTCTATGTGGGGACGGAGGCGCCTTGCACCCATGTGAAAATTAAAATCAAAGAATTGAAAACTTATTTTTATCAACAAACATCCCGTTTCAAGATAATCCGCTGGGGGTCATTTCTATGCGGGGGGAGACTTGTACCCATGTGAAAATTAAAATAAAAGATTGAAAATATACGATATACTTGTTGACAAAAATAAATTTTCAATTTTTTAATTTTCACATGGGTGCAAGTCTCCCCAGCATAGAAATGACCCCCAGCATATAATCCCGAAATAGGATGTTTGTTGACAACAGGGGCGGCGTAGCCAACATTTTTCAGGTGTGGAATGTTTGGTAAAGGGTTAAGAAAAAGGGGATGAAGGAAGTATAGAAGGGTGGGGAGCAAAAGCTTTTCAATTTTTCGTGTATGGAATTCCAAATAAGGTTAAATTCCATGTATCAAGTACTTTATACCTTCCATACTGCTTGCGACGGCCCTGTTTGACAAAAATAAGTTTTCAATTCATTGATTTTAATTTTTACGTAGCCCCATGTAGATTTCAAATTCCCTCCCCAGGGCACCCCGGGGAGAGGTGCCCCACAAGGAAAATGTCCCTCGCGTCATACTACCGAAGTGGTTAATAAATTAACTTTTGAATTTTAGTATTAAATTATATAATAAAAAAATGTACATCAATTAAATTTAAATTATAATTCTTATAATCCATTATTTATACTTGGTATTATTTGAAAACAATAAAAAGTAGATTATAGAATATAAATGGTATAATATAGATTGTATTCAGTATGATATTTCTTTTAATAATCACAGCCCCACAAAAAAAAAAAAGTGTCATGTACTTTTGACCGGAATACCTTAGCCCTATGTATTTTGACGCACTGAACACGAATCCGAAGTCCATTTTGCTCCATCACGTCAGGATTTTTTTCTAACCTCAAAAAACATGTCGGATTTTGAGAGGTAGGCGATTTTTTAAAAAAATTTATGGATTTACTTCAAACTTGGTATCTGGGGGTTTTTTGGGTCGCTGATTATGAATCTGAAGTTAGATTTTCAAAATTCAAAGTGGCGGATCCAATATGGCGGACGAATTTTGAAAAAATTTGAAGATTTACTTCAAACTTGGTATCTGGGGGTTTTTTGGGTCGCTGATTACGAATCTGAAGTTAGATTTTCAAAATTCAAAATGGCGGATCCAATATGGCGGACGAATTTTTAAAAAAATTTGAGCTTATCAGGAATAAGATGCAGAATGGAACAACGTACTTTCTTATTTGGCTTCTGCACCAAACATATCCAATCTGTTACCAAGGAATATTTTATGATAAAATTGTAATAGAAGTCATATTTGAAAATGTGAGAAACTCGCTTCGAAATCACACTCAGCAACTTAAAAACCTGAAGATACCAAATTTCATAAAAATTTCGAAAATATGACGTCAGATTCGCAATCAGCGACCCAAAAAACCCCCAGATACCAAGTTTGAAGTAAATCTTCAAATTTTTTCAAAATTTGTCCGCCATATTGGATCCGCCATTTTGAATTTTGAAAATCTAACTTCAGATTCGTAATCAGCGACCCAAAAAACCCCCAGATACCAAGTTTGAAGTAAATCCATAAATTTTTTTAAAAAATCGCCTACCTCTCAAAATCCGACATGTTTTTTGAGGTTAGAAAAAAATCCTGACGTGATGGAGCAAAATGGACTTCGGATTCGTGTTCAGCGCGTCAAAATACATAGGGCTAGGGTATTCCGGTCAAAAGTACATGACACTTTTTTTTTTGTGGGGCTGTGTAATCCAAGACAATGACTTTTGTATAATCCATTTTTCTCTGTGCAACTAGAAAAATTAAAAACAAGCTTTACCTGTAAATAAAACTAAATTGCGCGTGATGACTATTCATCTGATGTTAATCGCAAATCACCGACCCAAAAAAGAATAAAAAATTTACAAATAAACATGATAGATCTCAAAGCTATTGGAAATATTTGGCTCTCAGAAGTGTAAAGGAGAGAGGGGGGTTCCGGACTGTCAACGAGTTACTAGAAAGAAAACTCAATAGTTAAATTTAACAAAATCCAAAAATTATAATTTATTCAAAAATAAATGACTCTATATAAGCAAAATCGGGTAACGATAAGGCTAAAAGAAACCTAAATAAACTAAAAGTTGAGAATTAATAAAACATCATTATCGGGAAACGGGAGGGAAGTTCACACAGTGTGCCTTAACCAGTCGCAGGTGGTCTAAAAATGTAACAACAAACGGCTAATGTGGAATTGTCTTAAATGGCTCCCAGATTTCAAATTTTCAAGATTTGAAATCCTAGCTGCTCCGCTTTTTGAGATTTCTACGTGAGAGTTCCATATTTACCATGAAAACGCCTAAGAGGCTATCAACTCAAGAAAATATCGGAATAAGACGTGCCATTACGTATTATAACTGTAAATGTCGATAGACCCGACTTTGTCAAAGGCGAAATACTTCTTAGCAATAGACAACCCCACCCCCCCCCCCCCAAGTGCTCACCCCAAAGGATTACAGAATTGCTTATTGAAATGAAACGAAATTTTATCTACGATAATTGAAAACATAGAGGGGAAAGGTGTTCAATGAAGGCGTGGAGGGGGGTCAGGGTGGTTACATAGAGGACAAAAGAAAGGAGGAAAAGGTTAATAAGGGTGGTTAGGCAAAGATCCTACAACGATGAGTATCTATAACATTTTCAATTATCGTAGATAAAATTTCGATTTAAATCAATAAGCAATTTGTGCTCCTTGGAGAGGGTCAGGGTGATTACATAGAGGACAAAAGAAAGGGGGAAAAGGTGTTTAATGAGGGGTGAAGGATTAGGCAAACATCCTACAACAATGAGTATCAATAACATTTTCTATTATCGTGGATAAAAGTTCGTTTTATTTCAATAAACAATTCTGTGATAATTAGGGAGCGGGGTGTGTGGCTTCATAGAGGGCTAGATATAGGGGAAAATTTGTTAATGAGGGTGGAGGGGGTAGTCAAAGATCCTACAACGACGAGTATCAATATCATTTTCAACTATCGTGGATAAAATTTCGTTTCATTTAAATAAGCAATTCTGTCATAATTGAGAGGGCGGGGTGTGTGGCTTCATAGAGGGCTACATAGAGGTAAAAGATGGTGAATGAGGGTGCGGGGTAGTCAAAGATCCTACAACGATGAGTATCAATAACATTTTCAACTATCGTGGATAAAATTTCGTTTCATTTGAATAAGCAATTCTGTAATAATTGAGAGGGCGGGGTGTGTACCTTCATAGAGGGCTAGATAGAGAGTTAATGAGGGTGGAAGGGATAGTTAAAGAGCCTACAACGATAAGTATCAATAACATTTTTAATTATCGTGGATAAAATTTCGTTTTATTTCAATAAGCAATTCTGTCATTATTGGTGGTGAAGGGTTTGAGAGGGTGTGTCGATTGCTGTTTCTTACCGAGATATTTTATTTTGAGTTCGATGCCCTTTTGCTCACTCATCGGGATTGTAGATTAACCCTAAAAAATTTTTTTTGTAATTAAACAACCTTTTTTTTATTCTGTTCAAACTTTTATCAAGAGATTAATGGAAGCGGGACTTGTGATTTTAACCCAATATGACCTGTAGTACACTATGAAAGAAAGAATGCGTTTACTGTCTAGCATAGTAAAATATTCCATGTAGTATAACAATCATTGTAATAATATGAATATCTGGCATAATGAGAAATATGATTAGACCAATGGTTTTTTATAGACTTCGTCTCCCATTTACTAATACTAGCAATTTTTATAATTTACTCACTATACAAGATATGAAAAGGGAGAGAAACTGACAAAATTATAAAAATTGCTAATATTAGTAAATGGGAGACGAAGTCTATAAAAAACAATTAGTCTAATCATATTTCTCATTATGCCAGATATTCATATTATTACAATGATTGTTATACTACATGGAATATTTTACTATGCTAGACAGTAAACGCATTCTTTCTTTCATAGTGTACTACAGGTCATATTGGGTTAAAATCACAAGTCCCGCTTCAATTAATCTCTTGATAAAAGTTTGAACAGAATAAAAAAATGGTTGTTTAATTACAAAAAAATTTTTTAGGGTTGATCTACAATCCCGATGAGTGAGCAAAAGGGCATCGAACTCAAAATAAGGCGAGGTACTAAATTAAAGAAATTTCTATTGAAATAACCCAGAAAATAATTCTTAGGTGTCACAAAATTCACAAAGAATTGATATAAGTCATTCGTCAAATTAATAATTATTGTAATTAATTAACAGCTACATGTTAATAATATTAACGACAATTTAAAGTCGAAAGAATATTCCGAAATTTCTTTAATCTATAAGAGAGCGGAATTTATAAATTGGTGGCATAATTGTGAACCTGTAAGTTCAACCTTAATACATAGGACTATCTCGAGTCGACGAAATTTACAAAATTTTCCTAAATTTCAAATTTAAATAAAATTCCATACTCATTTGAATAAATTCGATATCAATAAACAACTTGTTAAATTAGAATGATATAATCAATTAATTTTAATGAAAACAATTGTCGAGAAACTAGCACATATAAATTCACATCCCGAACTGTCGCCACTATTATTCAGCGCAGCTGTACTTTTCTACGAGTACAGTCTGTCACCTTCATTTTTCGTGACATTTCAAACGGATATCACGCGACACAAAAATGATTAGTATTTAATTTAAATGATAAATAAAACTGAAACCAGCCGTGACCGCCTCTCTCCATTATAATTATATTACTCGCACATTATAACAAGTGATCTAGAATAAATGATGATATCAATGTGTCCATAAATAAACATCAATATCGCAGAAAAAAGAAAATTCAAAACTTCATTTGATTTGACTATTAAATAAATTAGAGGAATTTATTTTTAAACAAAGTTCGACGCGTGACTCTATGTTCTGCTCTCGGAAATGACGAAATTTATTACATTTTTTTTTATTATTTATGACCCACATAGCACATATTTTTGAAGCGATTTCGCAGGGAGTTCGCAATGCGAAGTTTGCGAGTTCGCACTGCGAACTCCCTGCGAATTTCCTGCGAATAGTAAAATGTCCTCCTGGTGGCGAGTTCGCAATGTAAACTCACTGTGAGTTCGCATTGCATTGCATTTTTATTTTTTAAACATATGTTTATTAACTTAAATGTAAAATGATTCAAATTACATTTCGCAAACTCCCTGTAAACTTTCTGCGAACTTTCTGGATAGTAATGTGGGGTTTTTATCAATTATTACTCTTTTTTTATGATTTAACTATACTTCGAGTTTTTAAGAAACGCACGCTCATTTGTTTTTTCGCAATTCTAACCTATTTATAACATAACTAACGAATTAAAATATCTACCATTGGGTGGACTCGATCCTGCGACCCTAAACTTGCAAGTCGGATGTGCTAACCACTACGCCATGTGGTGTAGTACGTGAAGCTGTATAAACGAATCGTCTTTATAAAGTGTGATATCTTCATATTTAATACAAATATTGTAAATCATAAAAATTTTTGAAGCTGCTTTAGTAATTATTGAGATTGCTTTAATCGTAATGTTGAACTAAATTATAGAGAAGTATAAATTGATAGGTGCAGCATGCTGAAAATACATTGACCAGATAAGTAAGAATGTTGTATTACCGACAGAAGTTACTAAAAAAAGCGCAGCATATTTAAACACGGAAAGGAATATAAGTTAAAACAGGAATAAAAGAATAAGCGTAAAAGATAGTTAATAAGAGAAACGTTACTATATTATTTCTAACATTTTCATTAATATTTTTCTCATATAAAAGAGGAATATTTTAGTTTTTTGTTTTATATACTGATTTACAATAATGGCTTGAAAAATAATTATCTAATTATTAACGCATTTATAAGTTATTAATTTGTTACAATTTAATTTTTTGCAATAAAAAAATAAATATCAAAAATAAAAAGATTTTTAAAATCATTTACTAGTAATTTATACGACAATTTAATAATACTAATCTCCGTAAACTCCTGAAGTTAGCTAGTATGTATTTATATATATTTATCTTTTTCTGTCCACGTTTTAAAATGCAGAGTGAAGTTAGTTCCTGTTATTTTATTTTGTTGTGCAGGTTTTTAATTGTCATTTGTGTAAAAAAAAAAGTTTCGAAAAATGCGTTAAAAATTTATTATGGTTTTTGAAGAAGTTTAAAATATATACACATGCAATTAATTTTCTTAATTTTCAGTTATTATCTGAAATTTGGAATATTGTCATCAATTTTCCATTATATAACGATTTTTTAATTATTTTTTTTTGCTTAAAAATAAATTCTGCAATTTTTCTTGATTTTCATTAATTTATAATTATATTCATTATTTTGTCATTACTTTTAAAAATTTCAATTATTTATCCGATATTGCAATTATTCTCATCAATTTTCGTTATTTCTGCAATTTTTTAATTATTCTCTTTAATTAAATTTTTTTAAGTAATTTTGTAATTATTATTTTTTTCTAAATAGATAATCTATAATTTTTTCAGTTATTTCTCTCAAATTCTATTGAATATTTTCAATTTTTCATATTTAAATTATTATCATCATAATTCAATTTTAATTACTTATTTATTTATTTAATACATACGGGACATGCCCTTTCATACAATGTACTCCTAAAAAACAAAAAAGCTGCAAAACCGCAACTTATATTTCAAAATTAAATAAAGCCCTAGGTAAGCATTAACATTCATTCTATTAAATAAAAACAACCAATAATTTGATCTCCTCCAGCTGCATTTTTGTGCGATCGCTTGCCATCCACATATCTTTGAGATCGTGGAAATAACTTGGATTTTTTTTGGCAACCACAAACATTTTCAATACTGCTTGTTCCCTCTCCACCGTCGCACAAATAATTTTGACAGGCCGTGGTCTCGTCTGTTTTACCTGCGCATGATTACCCACTCTAAATACTTTAATATTCTCTAAGCTCTCTGACAACATATATTTCCACAAATCCTCAGTAATTTTTTGACATAAGTCACCTTGACTGATATTTTTATCACTACCGTCTTGCACCTCATGCTCTGGGTAACCAAACAGGATTAAATTATTTTTATTATCAATACGTCTATTTATTTCATCGACACAGTTACATGCTAGTGTATTAGTATCAACGGACATAACAGATCATGCTTCAAGCTCATTAATTTTATTTTCAGCAGTAAGGAGACGATTAGACAAGTCAACAACATTTGCCTCTGCATTACCTAGTCGAATTAAAGCCTTATCAAATTTAGCATTCTGACATCCACTACACAATTCAGGAGTAGCCTTTTTTATATCACCACCACACTTAGCGCATACAACTCCCGACATGACTCAGAACCCGTAGTACTTATAGGTTATAATAAGAAAAATAAAAATAAATTATTATATTCAAATAATGCACCAACATACACTAATTTGGTCCAAGAATGCACCAAATCACTTTGACAATCCTTAGATGCATATATCAATCCATAAAACAATGTTTTATAATTTTGATTTCGAACACGTGGAGATTATAGGTTAGAATCCGAGTTAAGAGATTCACATCATCATTACGCAGGAATAATTACTCAGTTAATCCAGCACGCACAGTACTAATTAGACTATTATTTGATGTATAATAAAATAAATGTTTAACACATGGTATTAATAAATAAACCAAAAGAATTAGAGAGCGAGCAAAATACACGTGTTCTACGGTAGCCCCCTAGCGGGAATCAATCTTAAATTATTTTCAGCATATTTCAATTATATTTTTCAATTTTGAATTAATTTTATCATTTTTGAATTATTTTTCTCGATTATTAATTATTATTCTCTTTTTCTAAAATTATTTTCCAAGATTTTGAAGTATTTTTCTGAAAATTCAAATATTTTCTTCAATTTTTAATTATTTATATTTGTTTTCATAATTTCCAAAAAATTTAATTAATCATCGTAAATTTCAATTATTTTTAGCATTCTTCCAGTCTTTTCTACAATTTTTAGTCATTCTCATTTTCTAAAATTATTTTCTAAGATTTTTAAGAATTTTACTAAAATTTCAATTGTTTCCTTCAATTATTAATTATATTTATTTGTTTTCATAATTTCAAATTTTGTTTATTAATTATTGTAAATTTCAATTACTTTAGCTTATTTCTTCAATTCTTTTCTGCAATTTTTAGTTATTTTCTTTTTTTTTTAAATTTATTTCTAAGATCTTTATGTATTTTTTTCAAATTTCAATTATTTTTTCATTATTTTGTTACATCCGTAACCTTATTAGAGTTTACATTATTCTTGTGAACTCGATGGAAAAAACATCTGCCTTTCGTCTAATTTAAATTTGACATTTAAGGTAGAATCGCTCGATAATAGGAGTGGTCATTGACACGCGCTGGCCCTTTCACTTTTTAAGACCCTGCAATGTGACTACGCACCGATGCGATGGTGGATGGACTAGGTTCCTTTATTAACATATCACTTTTCTAAGCAATTTGTAATTGGATGAAAGAAAGAATGTGTGTGTATCGACTTTACGACCTTTAAAAGGTTAAAATAATAACAGATGGTTCAATATCAATCCCACGTGTACAAATACATTCAAATATTTTATAAGAAACCAAGTTACGCACACTAAAATGATATTTCGCGGACGCACCTTGAATTGTTTGTCACTCCCCTAAGGAGTAGGGAAGAAACACGCCTCGGGGCACAAATTCGTCTATTTAAGAAAAAATGCATTGTACAAAAATTAGTCTAAACCGGCCCTCTAAAAAGTACGCATCGTCCCTCGCGGAAAAGTATTAAGTCTAAACCGTCCCTCTGAAATGTACCCATCGTTCGTTTAAACATATCCTTTTGTAACGCGACAAGCATTGAGTATTAAGTTACTATTTATAATTCAACAATCGATTTTATTGTCAAAAGAGTAATTCGGAACCTCCCGTAATCCTCTAATAAATTTTGTCTTCGTTGAGAGTATCCGGAACCACCCTTAACCTCTCGATCTTTTATTCGCGAAACAACAATCCGGGATCGTATCAAATTGTACGCGTCTTTTTCTTCGCGTTAATATTAACCTAAAGTAACTAAAGAATTTCTCTGTCGATATTTTCTTTTTTCTTTTTTTCTTTTAATTATAAAACTCATATTAACTAACCGAATGTTTTTCAACATCTGGCAACTTTCCTTCATCTAAATCAAAATTCAACATCATATCCAAATATTAATTTAGCGACCAGTAGGAGATTTACAACTAGTGAAAACATATTAGAATTGAAACTGGTTATACCTCAGATCCATGGCAAATTCAATCTTCACCTGCTGAGTCTGCTGAAGAGGTTCAAAAAGTCAACAAAGGTAAATAATTTTATATTTGAACTCTATTAACGTTTCCCAAAGAGTTTTGTATTGACTGTTTGTATTTTCTTTTAAGGAGGATGATGAAATTGAGATTTTTTAAGATGTTTAATCTGGGATTGATTAACGACTATTGATTTAAAAGGAAACATAACTTCAAGTTCATAAACCTTATCAACCTAGCTTTGAAGGGTATGTTGGTTTATTTATTTAGACGTAACATACCTTATTATATATTTTTGGTGCATCGGCCGATGTGTGCAGTAAAGGTGTGATAATTATCAATGAAGTAAAATAAAATAAAAATAATAAAAAAAAAATTTTTGAAAAATAAGATAATAGATGATTAAAATATTAAAATTATGGTTTAATATGACATGTCGGAGGAAAATAAAAGAATTTTAAGAAGTGATTCAAAAAATAACGAAGTAATTATTAAAGAAATTGAAAAATTAAATAAAATTTCATTATCCTCTAGAAGTGGGTTACCAATAAGTCCAAATGAAACTATAATTTCCCAATCTAGTACTAATACGGGGGATTCAAGCGGTTTAGACTCAACTTTAACAGATTTTGGATTGGGAAATCTCGCTAATTCTACTAGTAATTTTGAAGGTGTTTTAAAAGAAAAGAAATTACATAACTCATTAGAAAATATATATGATAAATTAGAGCATACTCCTTATCCTAAAGAAAGCGAAGAAATTGATGAAACTTTAACTAATGAAACATTAACTAATGATACGTTAACTGATGAAAAATTAAAAAGTGCTTTGAATAAATCACGGGAATCAATTAAAAAATATTTAAGCATTTGCCCTCAAGGTTTTTCTCCTGAATTTGAGGAAACTACACAGGAAAATTTAGATATTACTAAAAAAGTGAAAAACGACGATTTTAGATTAAAAATAAAAACGGAACAAATTTCTATTTGAGAACTCGTAACTACAAAAAGAAACATGACACACAATCAAATTCATAATAACCAAGTGATTTCCTTAAGGGACGCGATAGAAGCAGTTCCATTATATGACGGTCAAAACATGTCTTTACAAAATTTTATTGAAGGTTGTTTAGAAGCAAAAGAAATGCTTCCACCAAATGTAGAAGCAAACTTCGTTAAAATGTTACGCGGAAAACTGACAGGTGAAGCGCGGAAGTGTATATTCGGAAATACATTTAACACAGTAGATGCATTAATACAAAAGCTGAAAAAAGCTTTTCTTCCTTTAAAATCAATATACCAACTTCAGGGTGAATTAGGTTCCATTTATAGGTGGGAACAAGAAAAAGTAATATCATACGCGAATCGAGTTAAAGAAATTGCAGATATAATTTTAGATGCACATAAAGCATCAAACGAAGGAGCAGTAGAAAAGAATTTTCAAATAGGACTCCAAAAAGATTTAGCAGATTATTTTTTAAAAGGTTTAAGACCAGATTTAGAAGTTCGAATAAAAAGAGCCGAAACATTGCATGAAGTAACGAGTAATGCACTTGATGCGGAAAGAAGGTTAGCAGCCTCTTCTGCTTTAAGAAAAAGCAATTTAACAAAAAATAATCAAGAATTTGCACCTCAAACAAATAAAATAAATTTTATAAACGAACAATTAGAAAACTGCCAAATTTGCGGAGACAGTGACCATACAGCACTAGTGTGTTATGCATTTAATCAAAGCCCACAAAATATTGGAAATTTCCAAAGACAAAATTTTCCTAAAAATGATTTCCAAAACCCAAATTCCAAAAATCCAAATTATAATCCTCAAAATTTTCAAAATCCAAATTTTCGAAGTCCAAATTTTAAAAATCCAAACTTTCAAAATCCAAATTTTCAAAACACTAACTTTAGAAATACGAATTTTAGAAACCAAGGATATCAAAATCCAAATTATCAAAATATAAGACCTCAAAATCAAAATTTAACTCTTCCAAATCAATATACAATTCCAATTCACCAAAATCAAAATCCAAACTTTAGAAATTTTTGAAATCCTAATTACCAGAATTATTCAAATCAGAATCCAAATTACCAAAACCCAAATTATCAAAGGCCAAATTATCAAAGACCAAATTATCAAAATCCTTACTATCAAAATCAAAATACTCCTAGACGAAATTTTTAATACGAAAATTTCCAGTCATTTAATCAAAATTTCCAAAGAAAAAATTTTCCCTTCCAAAGACCAAACTTTCAATATAACCAAGGAAATAATTTGCAAAACTTCATAAATCCAAACGAAGAATTTCTAAACCAAAACTACACTCAAAATCGCGAAAATCAAAATGAACAAATTCAACAAAATACAACCCTGATATGTAATTATTGTAAAGAAATAGGGCACCATTTAGAAAATTGTGCAATAAGACAAAGAACTAGCGCAAGAAGATTACATCAATCGTAGTCGGGAAACGCGAGCAACCTTCACGTAGTGGGTGCGACGGAGGAGGTCAAGAGCGAGGTAGAAATGCATCTGTAATACAAAATAATGAAATGTTAAAAAAGAACGTAGAAACGGGCAACGAACTTATAAATACGACTATGTGTAGTAGTATTCCATACATAATGATTAACGCCGCAGGGCTTCGTAGTACAGTAAAAATGATGATAGACACGGGAGCAGGTCCAAATTTACTTAAAGAAAGAACCGTTACGCCAGGCACGTATATTAACACATCAGAATGTTTACGATTAATAGGGATCAATGAACATCCAGTCTTTACCTTAGGTCAAGTAGAAATTAAAAAATTCGATCAACCTACAATATTTAACATAATTTCAAATGATGTGCCAATCGTTCATGATGGCATTTTAGGTACTCAATTTTTTAATAAAAATAATGCAAAAATCAATTATAAAGAAAAACAAATAGAAATTAACGAAAAATGTTACCCTTTTTCAACCCAAGAATATATAACAGTACCACCCAGAACAATTTCAACAATATTTGTAAAAATAAAAAATCCAGAGAAGAAAGTAGGTTACATTCCTAAATTATCAATAGGCGAAGGAATTTATGTAGGTAATGCTTTAGTAACAAATCATAATGGGAAAGCTTATTTAAAAATCGCAAATACATGTATTGAAGCTATGAATATTTCAATATTAACTGTAGAACTATTAGATTTTTCAGAACATAAAAGAAATTTGCAAAATATTCAAACAAAAGATCAACAAATACATTTAGCAAAAAGTATCGTAAATACTCAAGTCGATTCATCAGAAAAATTTTTACACAATTTTATTGATCATAATAATGAAAAATTAAAAAATTTATGTCAAATATTTAATATTATGGGAACAAATCGCGTACAAACGGTAAAAGAATTACTTAGATTAGATCATTTGAACGAAGAAAAATTGTCGCATGTTATAGAAATCATAACAAAAAACATTGATAGATTTCATATACCAGGTGAAAGTTTAGAAGCAACAAATGTACTCGAACACACTATTCCGACCACAGATGACCAACGTATTTCCTCACGTCAGTACCGGTTTCTACCTATTCATAAAGATGAAATAAAAAGACAAGTAAATGACCTTTTAGAAAAAGGAATAATTAAACCATCTCAATCTCCTTATAATACACCTGTATGGATCGTTCCTAAAAAACCAGATTCTCAAGGAAACAAACAATGGAGAATGGTTTTAGATTTTCGTAAATTAAATGATAAAACAATTAAAGATAATTTTCCTCGTCCTAACATAATAGATATTCTTGGTCAATTAGGAAATGCACAATATTTCTCAGTTTTCGATTTAGCGTCGGGTTTTCACCAAATAAAAATGAATTGTAAAGATTCGTATAAAACTGCATTTTCAACCCCAGACGGACATTATGAATTTGATAGAATGCCTTTCGGATTAAAAAACGCCCCTGCTTGTTTGCAAAGACTAATGAATGCCTGCTTAACAGGATTAATAAATACTGAATTATTTGTTTATCTCGACGATATAGTAATTAACGCAGATACTTTAGAAGAACATCAGCAAAAATTTGATAACTTAATGGAAAGATTACGATCAGCTAATTTACAATTACAACCAGATAAATGTGAATTTTTAAGACCGGAAGTAAATTATTTAGGTCATATAATAGATAAAAATGGTGTTCGACCAGATCCAAAGAAATTAATTGCGGTAAAACAATTTCCAGTTCCTAAAAATCAGAAAAATATTAAACAATTTTTAGATCTAGCAGGATATTATAGACGTTTTATAAAAGGTTTTTCAAAAATAGCAAGTCCACTTAGTCAACTTTTAAAAAAAGATGAACCATTCCTATGGACTGATAAACAAGAAATTGCATTTAATATACTTAAAGATAAATTATGTAAAGAACCACTTTTAATTCGACCTGATTTTTCAGAACCTTTTATAGTAACTACTGATGCGTCGGGTTTTGCAGTCGGCGGAATATTATCACAGGGAACAATAGGAAAAGATAAACCAATCGCATATACTTCTCGAGTTTTAAACGATAATGAAAATAAATTTGATACTTATGAAAGAGAAGCTTTAGCAATAATTCATTGTGTTTCGCAATTTAGACCTTATATATACGGTAGAAAATTTACACTTGTTACTGATCATAAACCTCTCGTATGGTTTCAAAATTCAAAAGACCCTTGTTCTAGAGTCACTAGATGGCGTTTAAAATTAGCTGAATATGATTTTGATGTTGTTTATAAAGCCGGAAAAACAAACGTAAATGCAGACGCGTTATCAAGAAATCCTATTACTTTTATCCGTAGAAATATAGATGAATCAGACGAAGAATCTGACGAAAAAATAAATGAAGAAACGTATAGTGAAGGTTATTTTAACGACAATGGTTTTTATTGCGATGAAGAAATAAATTACCCTTATATCAAAGAAACTAATAACGTAGAAATTCCTAATGATTCAGTCAAACCTTCAACTTCTCAATTAATAAACATTTGTATCGCTAAAGAAAAAATTGATTTAACTAGAAATACTTATTTAACTAATGTTTTAGAAATTTAAAAGATCTTTTGGAAACTATTAAAGAAACGATAATTTAAAAAGAAAATAACGAAACGTGTAATGTAATTACGAGAAGCAAATTAAAAAAGAAAAATCGTGAAAATAACGAAAAGAATGAAATATTAATCGAAGAACTTAAAGCAACAAAACAACCTCATCCTTTATTGCAAACTAAAAAGAAACCTGGTATACCTAGAAGAATTATAAATGAAAACAATGAAGAATTAATAAAAGAAAATGAAAATTGCGTTTTAACTAAGGAAAACTCTTTTGATGATGAAAAATCTGTACCTCTTCCAGTACACGGAAAACGTGGAAGACCTAGAAAAGTAATCCAAAATTTTGATATTAATAGATCAAATCCTGATCCTCGTAGGGATATCAATCCTGATTCTGTTAGATTAAGATGTAGGGAAACAAATCCTGATCCTCGTAGGGATATTAATCCTGATCCTGTCCAATTAAGTGATGAAATCAATCCTAATCCAAGTTTAAGTTTTGAAGTAAATCCCGATACGGATCTTAATATGATGTATTCTGATAATGAAAGTGATTTTATTGATGACGATTATGAAAATAAATTTAATAATAATGATCCTGATTATAATCCTAATAATATTAAAAATAGGGAAAAGAAAAAATTAAAAAGAAATAAAAGAGATATAAAGAAGAAAATAGAAGATGTTGATGACTTCGAAGAAAATTATGAAACGACGTTTAGTGATGAAGAAGAAATCTCCTCTGATGATGAATCCTTTGAAGAAATTATTAATGAAGAAAATGAGAATATTGATGAAAATAATGGTATTGAAAAAATTATAGAAAATGAAACAATTAAGAAATCTCCTAATTCAAACGTTGTAGAATGTCGTGATCAGTTACCAATGCGAAAAGATAATTACGCGTATTTTTTATCATGTGATAGTTCACCTCTTGACAATGGTTCAAAAGGATTAGAAAGAAATAATAAACTTCCTAAATTCGTTAATTTACAAAAAGGTTGTGCAAAATTTGTTAAAAAAGGACATCAATGTCATATCGCATTACCAATTGAAGATAAAGAAAACAAAGACAATTTAGAAGAAACTTTAAATAACATAAAAATGTCAATTCACTCTATGCATGAAATCGCGAAAAATTTGAATCTCAAATCGATAACTATTGCCAAAACTGCTCGGGTAAATTTTGTTACGTGGGAAGAAATCTTAACAATTTTAAAATCAACTTTTTTAGAATCAAAAGTAAAAATAATAATTTGCCAAGGTATAGTACAATATCCTACTAAAGAACAAAGAAATAAATTAATTGAGGAATCACATTCTTCAGCTATGGGCGGTCATAAAGGTGTTACTAAAACCTTCAATCGTATTAGACAAAATTTTTATTGGAGTAATATGAAAATCGAAATTCAAAAATACATTCAGCTGTGTCTTAAATGTCAATTAAAAAAGTTAGTTCGTGTCAAAACAAAAAATCCCATGGTGATTACTGACAATCCAGGCGCGGCTTTTGATAAAATATCAATGGACATTGTAGGTCCTTTACCAAAAACTAAATTAGGTAATGAGTACATTTTAACAATACAAGACAATTTTACGAAATTTTCTTTAGCAATAGCTCTACCAAATCAACAAGCTAGTACAATAGCAGACGCATTTCTTAAAAAATTCATTTGTATTTATGGCTCACCCAAAGGCGTTTTAACTGACCAAGGAAGAAACTTCCTTAGTAACTTAATAAGAAATTTAGCAAAACGATTTCGTATTCGACAATTTAAAACCACGGCATTTCACCCGCAATCCAATGGATCTATCGAAAGATCTCACCATGTTTTGGGAGAATATTTAAAGCAATTTATTAGTAAAGATTCAGAATGGGATGATTGGTTAGAGTTAGCAACGTTTTCATACAACACTAGTATGCACAAAGGCACTAAGTGTACTCCTTATGAACTCGTTTTTGGAAAATTAGCGCGTTTACCTTCAAGCTAACCTCCGCTTGAACACGAGAAATTAGAAACTTATGACGATTACATGAAAGATTTAATAACACGATTACACGAAATGCGAAATACCGCAAGATTAAATTTAATCAACGCAAAAGAAAAATCAAAAGTTTATCATGATAGAAAGATTAATCCTCAAAATTTTAAAACCGGAGATAATGTATTTTTACTAAAAGGACCAAAACCACATAAATTCGGTGAACATTATTCTGGTCCTCACGAAGTGTTAGAAATTTTATCAAATGGAAATGTTAAAATATTAATTGAGAAAAAACCAAAAGTAGTTCACATAAATAGACTAAAATTGTCTCATATTAAACTAGTTAAGGAATAAAAATCGTTTGAATTCTTATTTAGATCCGATAAAATGTATTAAATTCATAAAATATAATATTAATATGCTTTTTGATATTTATTCAAAAAGAAAAATTCGTGGATTTCAAAGTACAATCCAAAATCTGAAAAATTCAAAACAAAACTAATGTATTAATTGTTTTAAAATAATATAGATCTTGTAATGTGACTATAATATCAAATAATAATATAGGTGTGACTCTTTATGTTTAATAGGTACATCAAGATGACTTGGCTAATTTTCATAATCATTTTAATCAACGGACTTTTTCCAGCATTAAATTCAAGAGACATTATTAATAAACCTTTCAGTAGAAGCTTAGGGATCTATTTTGAAAAAATTGAAGAACTTCATTATTTAAAAAATGAAAAATACGTACTCTTTTATACTAATTTTGACAAAACAATATATCTTCGAGACAAACTTATCGAAACATATAACGTCATCAAAACAATTTGTTGAGAAGAATACCCAGATTGCGAAAAACCAAAAGTAGAAAATTGGCAATATGAAACGAGTACAATTTATACTGAACTTAATTTCACATTAGATAACCTTCCAAATAATCCATTCCAATCTTCTTCTGATCCAAATGACCAAGAAATGAGTGATTTTCTAAATTCAATATTCTTAAATGATACAAAAGTTGAACATACAACATATTTTGAATCATCTAAAAACATTTACATAGTACCTAGTTTTTTGCACTCGAAAATTTCAAATTACACCAAGATTTGCGAAAAAATATCACAAACTTACACCCCAAACAAAAATTCAACAACACTAAAAAGTCAATCAAGAGCTTGGATCGATATTGTAGATGAAATGTTAAACCAATATTTTCAATTAATAAAATCATTTTTGAATAAATTCATGTTTAAAAGTGAAGATCTTTTAGATATCAAAGAAGGATTTCAACAAAGAAAAATTTTAAGAAAACTTTTGCACAAGATAAATTTTCAAGATTTAATGTCTTCAATAAAAACACATTTTTCCAAAATAAGTAATTAAATTATATTATGTATAACTCTGCCATTAATTTCACAAGACACATTTACATTGTATAAAATTCATTCAGCACCTACATTTACAACATTTGATACAAATCAAACAGTTACACTTTATATAAACCTTAAACATCTTACATCGGACTATCTTCAACTAATTTATCATATTTTTTAACAAACGAAAATATAGTCGATAATTGTTATAAAACTATATTTAAATCTTATTTTTGTACCAAATTACCAGCACAAACAACCTTGTCTTTGAATCCAATTTGTGAGATAACAATGTTATTAAATAACACTCCTAACAATTGTAATTATTACATTAAATTCAATACATATCCAATATGGATGCCATTAGAAACTCATTCAGGATGGTTATATTCCACTCCTATTATTCAAAAAATTACGATCATTTGTTTAAAAACTTTACAAAAAACTTTTGAAATCCTAGGAACGGGAATCCTACAAATCAACCCTGAATGTAAAATTAAGTATCAAAATATTACTCTATTTCCTCAAAACATACATCGAAAAACTTTAGATCCTTTTATTTCAACACCTTCAGTGAATATACCTCTAAACTCGATATCTTATTATCTGCTTCAAAAATCTCTACTAGAAAACGAAAGACTAGACTCTACTTTTTAAAAATTTAGATCAAAAAACGATATGCCTATCGCAAATTTCGAAGAAATATTTGACAAAAATTATTCGGTAATAAATATTACACAGACAGAACAGGGGGCCGATTATGTAATTTGATTTGATTCCGAAATGATTTGATTTCGCCTGACTTCACTTTTTTTCACTTTTAACTGTGAAAACTTTCGAAAACAAAAGTCAATAAAAGTGAAAAAAAGTGAAGTCAGGCGAAATCAAATCATTTCGGAATCAAATCAAATTACATAATCGACCCCCAGTTCTTTCTAACAAATTATATGAGCATTATAATCAGTATACTAATAATAACGAACTTTCTAATAATTTTGATAATCACAATCATAATACCTCGTATTTATGAAAAGACTAAAAAACTAACAAATTTAACAACTTCTTATACACCAATTGACGAACCTAATGATGAAGAAACACATGATGTGGAACAACAAACTAGTAGTTCATTACCTTTCTTTCCTTGAACTCGAAGACAATATAACTTGCAAACAATTCAAGAAGAAGCTTTATAAAATTTTTTTTATTACCAATGATTAACGCTGGTGTTTGTGAAAAACAATTTTAAATAATTACTATCAACAATTATTACCAACACTCGTAAAATATTAACAATTTCAAATAATTACTATCAACAATTATTACTAACATTCGTAAAACACTAACAATTTTAAATAATTACTATTAACAATTATTACTAACATTCGTAAAATACTAACAATTTTAAATATTTACTATCAATTTAATAAATACTAAAAACTTACTAATTCCTTAACAAGAAGGACAAAAATGCTAGTTTCATAAAAAAAAATATAATAATAATAATAATTATTGGCAACTTTATGCACGCACATATATACGTATGAAAACGCACAAGAAAATATATTAATTAAAAATAAGAAAGATAAAAAAATATACTATTACTATTTAATCAAAATATGAAATCTTGATGTTTAATTTTTAAATAATAAAAGAATTAGAATAGATATCAGATGTGTTAATTAACTATTAGAATAACAAAAATCGCAAATTTTAACGAGATATGCAAAATGCGAAAGGGTTTAAATTTAAAAATGATGAAATATTATCATAAATATAGAAAATAAAAATTATTTAGTAAGAAGGCACTTTTAAATTTAGACACTCTGAAAGTCAAATTTTCTCTTTACAATTATACCAGTAGCTTATATAAGGACAAAATACGATAATAATAATAATAGTAATAAAAAAATGCTAACTAGATATAACGTTTTAACACTATATAAACATAATTAAGGCATAAACCAACATAGAGCGGCACGAATCGGAATGTATTGATATAAATCGACATATTGAGAATAATAAAATATAAAATAATACAATATACTTATGTATACTACATATTCATCTATATATATATATATATCTATTTCAAAATATGAAGTAATAATAAAATAAAACACTACATTGTAGAGATTGTATAAAAATTAGAATAATTTAAAATTCAGTTTTTCTTTAAAAAATAAATAATATTAGAAATTGTATAATTATTATTACCAATATTCTTATAATTGTAATTATATGAAATTTAGATTTAACCAGAACTCAATTTTACTTTAATGATATATTAACTATACATAACTATTATTATCATTGTTTTAAAATTACTATTAACATATACCCAAGCAGCACGTAATATTACAAGAATATCACAGTGACATCATATTGTAATATTCGTAATATTACGGGGTGATATTACTGTGATATTGACGTGATATTGAAATGTCCGCCTCAAGGTAATATTACAAGTAATATTACGGTAATATTACAAAGATTTATTTATTTCAATATTTATTTTACATTAAATAAAAGATTTTAAAAAAATACGGCTCACACGGCGTTCGAACACGCAACGTTCGACACGACGTGAATACGCCTTGTACCTCTCGGCCATCTAGCTCTTGGAATATAGTTCAGAAAGTGTTCTTCATATTGTACCAAAGAAAATTGAAGGTACTACATGAAGAACACTTTCTGAAATACATTCCAAGATCTAGATGGCCGAGAGGTACAAGGCGTATTCACGTCGTGTCGAATGTTGCGTGTTCGAACCCCGTGTGAGCCGGGTTTTTTTAAAATATTTTATTTAATGTAAAATAAATATTTAAATAAATAAATATTTGTAATATTACTGTAAGATTACTTGTAATATTACCTTGAGGCGGACATTTCAATATCACGTCAATATTACGTCAATATCACTGTAATATCACCCCGTAATATTACCAATATTACAATATGATGTCACTGTGATATTCATGTAATATTACGTGCTGCTTGGGTAATTCAAAATAATAATTTTTATTACATTTTAATAAGTATAGGAAAAATGTGACATTAAGTAAAATTAAAAATATATGTATTTACAAATATGAAATTAATTAATAATTACAATTATAATCTTTAATTACATTTGAATAAGCATAAAATAAATATGTGTTTATGAGTATAAAATTAATTAATAATTATAACTATAATCATTATCAAAATAATGGAAATCATTATTAAAAATTACAATTATTATCTATCATAATTACTATATTCCTTCTATACTCTAGAAAAAAAAATAATAAAAAATAAATAAATAAAATAAAATAAAATGAAATAAATATATGTAATAATAAATTTTTTTTCTCAATAAATAAAAATAATAATATACTATCATTACTATAAAAGAAAAACTTAAATATTATAATTATTATTAATACTATTAAAATATATTAAACAAAAAAAAATTACAACTATTACTATTATTAAAAGTATTTCATTATTATGAAAAATCAATTATAACTACTAGAATTTTAATGATTATAAAAAAAAAATAAAAAAAAAAACAAACAAAAAAACAAAAAACAAAGAAACAAAAAAGACGATTATTGGCAAAAATATTATAATGTTATTAATCTACTATTATTCAAACTTTTTATTGGTGAAGGAAATAAAAATAAACAAATATAATCAAAAATTATTTTATTCATATAACAACTTATACCAATTAACATAATTACATTAATAATTAATAATATATTATTAAAATTTATTAAAAATACAATCGAAATAATAAAACAAAAATTATAAAAAATCCTCTTCAGAAACATCAATTTCCGGTAAAAGCATAATCTCGGAAGGATGCCGAATCTGGAAAAGAAAATAATATTATAAAACCAAAATCATAAAAACTAAAGATAAAATTTTTTTTTTATTTTTAAAAAAAAATCCAGCTGCATTTTTGTGCGATCACTTGCCATCCACATATCTTTGAGATCGTGGAAATAACTTGGATTTTTTTTGGCAACCACAAACATTTTCAATACTGCTTGTTCCCTCTCCACCGTCGCACAAATAATTTTGACAGGCCGTGGTCTCGTCTGTTTTACCTGCGCATGATTACCCACTCTAAATACTTTAATATTCTCTAAGCTCTCTGACAACATATATTTCTACAAATCCTCAGTAATTTTTTGACATAAGTCACCTTGACTGATATTTTTATCACTACCGTCTTGCACCTCATGCTCTGGGTAACCAAACAGGATTAAATTATTTTTATTATCAATACGTCTATTTATTTCATCGACACAGTTACATGCTAGTGTATTAGTATCGACGGACATAACAGATCGTGCTTCAAGCTCCTTAATTTTATTTTCAGCAGTAAGGAGACGATTAGACAAGTCAACAACATTTGCCTCTGCATTACCTAGTCGAATTAAAGCCTTATCAAATTTAGCATTCATGGCATCCAATTTTTCATTCAATGAGCTGTCCAGGTTCTTTATAGCCCTCAGAACCAGATCCTGCTCTCCTGAAGTAGAGGAAGCAGGGGACAATAACCTTTGCTAACAACACCTTGCGAATGCTCCATTAGGCAAAATAGTCAAGAGCCGAGCACATCCAGGATGATAAGGTTTCTGACATCCACTACACAATTCAGGAGTAGCCTTTTTTATATCACCACCACACTTAGCGCATACAACGTCCGACATGACTCAGAACCCGTAGTACTTATAGGTTATAATCAGAAAAATAAAAATAAATTAATATATTCAAATAATGCACCAACATACACTAATTTGGTCCAAGAATGCACCAAATCACTTTGACAATCCTTAGATGCATATATCAATCCATAAAACAATGTTTTATAATTTTCATTTCGAACACGTGGAGATTATAGGTTAGAATCCGAGTTAAGAGGTTCACAACATCATTACGCAGGAATAATTACTCAGTTAATCCAGCACGCACAGTACTAATTTGACTATTATTTGATGTATAATAAAATAAATGCTTAACACATGTTATTAATAAATAAACCAAAAGAATTAGAGAGCGAGCAAAATACACGTGTTCTACGGTAGCCCCCTAGCGGGAATCAATCTTTAATTATTTTCAGCATATTTCAATTATATTTTTCAATTTTGAATTAATTTTATCATTTTTGAATTATTTTTCTCGATTATTAATTATTATTCTCTTTTTCTAAAATTATTTTCCAAGATTTTAAAGTATTTTTCTAAAAATTCAAATATTTTCTTTAATTTCTAATTATTTTCATTTGTCATCAGAATTTAAATTTTTTTTTATTAATTATCGTAAATTTAAATTATTTTTATCTTTCTCCCAGACTTTTCTCCAATTTTTAGTTTTTCTCATTTTATAAAATTAATTTCTAAAATTCTTTCAAGCATTTTTCTCAAATTTCTATTATTTTCTTCAATTTTTAATTATTTATATTTGTTTTCATAATTTCCAAAAAATTTAATTAATTATCGTAAATTTCAATTATTTTTAGCATTCTTCCAGTCTTTTCTACAATTTTTAGTCATTCTCATTTTCTAAAATTAATTTCTAAGATTTTTAAGAATTTTACTAAAATTTCAATTGTTTCCTTCAATTATTAATTATTTTTACTTGTTTTCATAATTTCAAATTTTGTTTATTAATTATTGTAAATTTTAATTACTTTAGCTTATTTCTTCAATTCTTTTCTGCAATTTTTAGTTATTTTCTTTTTTTTTAAATTGATTTCTAAGATCTTTATGTATTTTTTTCAAATTTCAATTATTCTTTCATTATTTTGTTACATCCGTAACCTTATTAGAGTTTACATTATTCTTGTGAACTCGATGGAAAAAACATCTGCCTTTCGTCTAATTTAAATTTGACATTTAAGGTAGAATCGCTCGATAATAGGAGTGGTCATTGACACGCGCTGGCCCTTTCACTTTTTAAGACCCTGCGATGTGACTACGCACCGATGCGATGGTGGATGGACTAGGTTCCTTCAGTAACATATCACTTTTCTAAGCAATTTGTAATTGGATGAAAGTAAGAATGTGTGTGTATCGACTTTACGACTTTTCGTGGCCAAAAGGTTAAAATAATAACAGATGGTTCAATATCGATCCCATGTGTACCAATACATTCAAATATTTTATAAGAAACCAAGTTACACACACTAAAATGATATTTCGCAGACGCACCTTGAAATGTTTGTCACTCCCCTAAGGAGTAGGGAAGAAACACGCCTCGGGGCACAAATTCGTCTATTTAAGAAAAAATGCATTGTACAAAAATTAGTCTAAACCGGCCCTCTGAAAAGTACGCATCGTCCCTCGCGGAAAAGTATTAAGTCTAAACCGTCCCTCTGAAATGTACCCATCGTTCGTTTAAACATATCCTTTTGTAACGCGACAAGCATTGAGTATTAAGTAACTATTTATAATTCAACAATCGATTTTATTGTCAAAAGAGTAATTCGGAACCTCCCGTAGTCCTCTAATAAATTTTGTCTTCGTTGAGAGTATCCGGAACCACCCGTAACCTCTCGATCTTTTATTCGCGAAACAACAATCCGGGATCGTATCAAATTTTACGCGTCTTTTTCTTCGTGTTAATATTAACCTAAAGTAACTAAAGAATTTCTCTGTCGATATTTTCTTTTTTCTTTTTTTCTTTTAATTATAAAACTCATATTAACTAACCGAATGTTTTTCAACATCTGGCAACTTTCCTTCATCTAAATCAAAATTCAACATCATATCCAAATATTAATTTAGCGACCAGTAGGAGATTTACAACTAGTGAAAACATATTAGAATTGAAACTGGTTATACCTCAGATCCATGGCAAATTCAATCTTCACCTGCTGAGTCTGCTGAAGAGGTTCAAAAAGTCAACAAAGGTAAATAATTTTATATTTGAACTCTATTAACGTTTCCCAAAGAGTTTTGTATTGACTGTTTGTATTTTCTTTTAAGGAGGATGATGAAATTGAGATTTTTTAAGATGTTTAATCTGGGATTGATTAACGACTATTGATTTAAAAGGAAACATAACTTCAAGTTCATAAACCTTATCAACCTAGCTTTGAAGGGAATTTATTAGAATAACATTTCGGATTCTTTGTATGTAAATAATAAAAGAGTTTAATAATTAAAAAACCCATTGATTATTATCACCCGCACACCTTTCCCACACTGAAAGCCACCGACTGTTAGTTAGTTAATAATAAATAAATGAGGTATGGTGGTTTATTTATTTAGACGTAACAATTTAAAAAAAATTCTGTACTTTACACTTAATTGTCATTTATTTTTTACAACTTATAATTCTTTGTATCATATTTTAATTATTTTCGTCAAGTTTTAAAATTTTAAAAACATTTTTCAATTATTTTCCAAAATTTATTTTCTTTTATTTTTAATTCTTTATATTTGTTTCATAATTTCAAAAATTGTTAACTATTTATCTGACTTTTCAATTCTTTTTTTTAAGATTCTCAAGTATTTTTCTCAAATTTTAATTATTTTCATTATGTTTAAAACATTTTAATGGTTGTTTAAATTAGTTTCCCCAATTTTTAATTGATCTCATTTTTTTAATTAGTTTGCAAAATTTGCAATTATTTTGCTTAATTTCAATTATTTTTTGCAATTCTTTTTAAATCTAAAATATTATAAATTTTGTCCTAAATAAATATTTATTTTATTTATATTAATTCATTTTTAAATATTATATTTAAAATATTTATTTCTTCTTATTAGATAAATAGTATTTACCAATGTTTTAAATTTATTATTGTAATTTATAATTTTTAAAATTTATGAAAAACTAATCGCGCGCTTGCGCGCGTTTTATTTTGCTAGTAAATTTTATAATTTGATAAATATATATAATTTTATTTATTTTTGAAAGTCTTAATCCTAATAAGGCTACTGAGTTGTATTTTTTTTATACCTGTCAACTTTTTATAATATTTATTACATTACGATATTAAAATAAATTTGTCACTATAACATTGGGAACTTTGAGCGAATTTCCTGTAAAAAGTAAAATGTTGATACTCTTTTTTAATTTAAAAAGCTAATTGGCTGTATGTTTGCTAGGAGAACTATGCGCAAAATAAAAAGTAATTTTAATTGAAAGAAAATTAAAAGTATTCTTTAAAATGAGTATGAAAAAATGTTTGTGAATTAAACATTTCAGATTATGAATAATGTAATTTACTATATATAATTATAATAGCGGATATAAAAGGGTATAGAAAAAGAAACAATTTTTAAAAAGAACAAGTAAACCATTTATTTAATAAACACATTTTTCATATAAACACTGAACTTTAGAATAAAAAATATAATTTAATTTTGATTATTTTAATAATTATATAATATAATCAAATGTCGAATATTAAGAACAATTTTTCTCCGTCTTTTGCGGATTCTAGCATATGTCCAAGAAAAAAAGAGTATATAAATTTTCTTAGAGACATTTAATAGTAATCAAAAATTCTATAAATATACTTTAATCCATTTTCCACTGGCGAAAAACATTTTCTTCTGATTATAGGATATGAATAATTAATAAATTAATAGCTATTTCATTAAAATTACTAAATTTGCTACATCTCGATTATTTGGCGAGATTATTGTTTTAAATTATAAAACATGTTGCAAAGGAAGCAATATAATTTCTGTTTTAGTTGGAATCCTCCAAACTTTACATAATATATTCGATACTGAAGTTGAAAATTCGGTTTCGTTCGATAGAATTCCTTTATGGATGTTTAGGTATCTTGAATCTGGGTTATCATACAACTGAGAAACACAATTGATTTTTTTGATTTTTAATTGTGTTTCGTTATCGCAATCGACAATGTTCACAACTAGACCAAATGTTCCGTCTTTAAATAAAACGCAACTATTTTTAGGTTCAAGACAATTCAATTTAACTGATTTGTTGTGCAGGATCTTATATTGCTGTTTAACAATGTTATGATCCCCTACCAATGGTCCGGTAGTATGAGGATGCTTTAAAGTAGTAGCATCCTTATCTTAGAATTATTTAAATGAGCTTCCCGCTCAGAATATCTCCGAGCAATTTGCTGTAGGGGCTGATGTTTTCAACAAAGCGCACTAAAATATCGTGACAAACATCTATGTTCGATGGCACTTGTAAGTGAATTTCACAAACAGAAACAGACATTGCCGAGTGCAAGAGCAAAAAATGCTCATACATATTCCGTGGAATATGCTTTAGAACCACTGGCGCTGCGTAAAGGAGGAAAGTCCTAAATTCTGTTGCCTTCCAATGTGTAAATTCCCACAATGAGAGAGGTCTTCTTGCAAATTCGCTTGGGATGCTGTATCGAAGAGTTTTTAATTTTTTACATATTCTATTTATAACAGGTCTTCGTAACATAACTTTATAAGGTCCCTTTATCCACAATTGTATTATCTTTTTTACTACTCCCAATAGCACTAAATGCATATAATCTAATGGAACGCCAGATATGCAACCAAAATTCGGAATCTATTTTAGAATAGTTTTATGCCCAATTTCGACATCTTGGTAATCATTGCGGTTAAATGCTTCATCTGTCTTTAGTTTTGATGGTTTAGTGCCAGGAAAGCATACCGTTTTGCCTGAGCATCGAAGACAAAGCATTCACAGAATATAGTAACGTTGACATCTTGTAAACCATTCTTACATAAATGAATTAATTCTTCTACAAATTCTCTCATAAATTCATTTGCATCATCTGGTTTTGTTTTCCCACAAAAAGCTCCAACTGGATACACTAAATCTCCATTAATTTCAGAACAAAGTATTAACCATATACTGTCAGTTCCAGAATTTCAGATTGGTAATCCATCAATATTGAACAGCAATTTAATTTCTTTAGTGGTTTTACTTTTCCTTTGAAATTCTTGTACAATTCCTCTAATGGCTCTTTCTAGACCACCATCTATTTCTAAAAGTTTTACGTTTCTTATTGTACCCATCAGAGTTCTAGCGTCTAATGGTAACGAAAAATTGACGACTGATTGCAAAATTAAAAGCAATGCAGTTAGTGCAACAAGTGTAATGTGAAATACTAAAGCCCAATTTCTTGAAACATCTTCAAATGATTTTCCAGTACTGCAGCGATTTTCAATATCATCATCTGTGTCTTCGTATGTGCCTTCGTCTGTGGACATTGTATTTGAATCTTCGCTGTCGCTAAAATAAGATTTCTCAGATAATGAATCGTTACTACTCTCAGAATTAAGGACGTCAGTTTCGATTTCAGAATTTTCAGACTTAATCTCGCAGCTATTCACACTAAAAGAAGAAAAAGAAATAAATTATTAAATTACTAGATTAATTACTAGATTAATGATTAATTTCAAAACCACATTAATTATAATTACAAATATTAACTTCGGTTTAAACAACCATTACAAAAAAGAAGTACTGGATTCAGTACTGGTTTCAGTACTGGGTTCAGTACTGGTTTCAGTACTGGGTTCAGTACTGGGATAAGTACTGGGTTCAGAACTGGGTTTAGTACTGGGTTTAGTAGTGGGTTCAGTATTGGAAAACCAGTAGGTACTTTTTTCGCCATGCACTGTTGAAAATCTGTTCACATTGCGCACTAAGTTTCTATGTTATTGTGCTTAAAAAATTATATTGCACGAAAAAAGTACTGGTTTCCCAGTACTTAACCCAGTACTGACCCCAGTACTAAACACTGTACTGAACCCAGTACTAAACCCAGAACTTCTTCTCAGTATTGAATCCAGTACTACTTTTTTGTAAGGGAACAAAAATAAATGAGTTGCTCGCTCAAAGAACTACCTAAGTCGACTGAAGTGGTTTTTTCAAATTCGGTTATCTACGTAGTTTACAACATATATAGAATAAATCTGTTAAGTTTCCGAAGTTTCTAACCATTATTTATGATTTAAAGAAGAGTTTAAGTGCGCGAGAACGACTACAACGTTTAACAGCCAATTTTTCATTTGTTTAAACAATCTTAGTTAACAAATAAAGAACTTCAAATGTTTTCTTTAGTTAGATTTCGTTTCTTCTGTAAAATTAATTAATTACTATTGGCCTAGAGTTACAAAACAGTTTAAAATGTTTGCGAACGATTTTTAAGTTGTTTAAACAATTAGAGTTTAAATAAATAACTTGAAAAATTTTCTTAACTCAGATTACCTAGTAATTCTAGGCCAATTATATTAATTAATTAATTTTACAAAACAAGCGGAATCACAAAAGAAACAAAATGAAAGTAAGCAAAATTTTTGAAGTTATTTATTTGTTAACTAAGATTGTTTAAACAATTTAAAACTTGTTAGTAAACATTTTCTTCTGTAATGTAATTCTAGGGCAATAGTAATTGATTACTTTCACAAAAGAAACGAAACCCTATTGTAAAAACGTGTGTGAGATCTGTCGTAAGAAGGTAGGTATGTACTTACATGTGTACGCATATAAGATCTGAAGTGACACAGACGAGATCTCGTATAAGATTTTATGTAAGAACATAGGTACTAACGCATGTAAGTTCTTATATTAAGTTCCGTTATGCGCCGCTTATAACGTTACTCAATATGAAATTGAAACAGCGTTCTTATGTGAGTTCTCATCTGCGTACGTATGTACGAACACATGTGCGAACACACGTACGGACTCATGTGCGAACACACCTAAGTATTAAATTAAATATTTTAAAATAATATATTATTAAAAAAAATTCTCGCCAACGGGATTCGAGTCCATCTGACCTTAGCCTAAGTAGGGTGTTGTGGGGTAATGCGGAACGTGGGGAAATGTGCAACACCGCTGATTTCTGGCCTACAGTTCGATATTGATCAAAACCATATACTGCCATCTGTTTTTTTTTTTTATATATAACACACAAGACAGCACGCAACCTGGTTTGCTGTACGTAAATCGAGTTATATTTCTCGAGCAGAAAACATTTTTCGCGCTTTACATTTCTAGTCGTTTCGTGGAGAGTTTTAATTTATCTGATAGGTAAGTATGTGTTTATTGTTGGTTTTTTAATTGCTTTTAAATATCCTTAGACATTTTGTGTTTCTATTGCATTGTATTGCGTACAAATCTGTTTGCGCAAAATATCGTATTTGGGGTTATGTGAAACACTTTTTTTGGGGTAATATGGAACACTGGTTTTTTGCTAGTTTCTCGATATTTTATGATTAAATATGTGTAAATAAAGTATTTTTATGTATTTTAAAATACTTTTAGTTATTATGTCACGAAAATACAAAAAGAAAGGAATAGCTGCTCCAATGGATTTTAACCAAATTTGGCAAGCAATTAAACTGCTGAAAATCGATCATTCGGTGTCAATCCGTTCGGCTGCTGCTCGTTTTGACCTGGCCCCATCGTCTTTATTTCGTCATATAAAAACTTTTGACGCGCAGTTTCCACCAGATAAACGTAGTTTTGACAGCATCAACGAGGACGAAGCGCTGAGTTTTTTGGAATCAACAATCATTCTTCGAGCAAAGCCGGTAATTTTCCGAATTAAAATCTAAATTTAACTTTAAAATTAAATATTAAATTTTAATTTAAGTTATTTAACGTAGATATAATTTTTAACTCTAATTTAAGTTTATTTAAAATTAAATAATAAATTAAATTTCAAATATTCTTTTTTTTTTCGTAATCTTCGTTGTTCGATGATCCTTTGGTTTTTAATTTTCCATTTTTTGGTTTTAGATGTTTAATCTAACTCAGGAGAAAGCACTAATGTCGTAAATTGTGAAATGTGGAAACATGAATTGTAGAGAATCGGTGGACGAATTTTTCACTAATTTGAAAACTGTTTTGGGGGAAACACCATTTGCAGAACACCGAATTTGGAATATTGATGAAAGTGGCTTCTCGACTGTGCCAACTCAACCAGTAAAAGTGGTGGCACAGAAAGGAGCCAGACTTGGCTCTTCCGCTTCGGCTGAGCGTGGAACGAACGTAACCGTGGTCGTCAGTGTAAGTGCTGCTGGAACTACCGTTTCACCCTTCTTTTTGTTTCCTCGGAAAAACATGAAATCAATTTTCATGGAAAATTCACCGCCGGGATCAATTGGATTTGCGAATGAATGCGGCTGGATGACAGTAGCGGATTTTCTCGTCTTCCTCCAGCATTTCATCAAGTTTACTTCTGCCTCGAAAAACAATCCTCTTCTTTTGATTATGGACAACCACGTATCTCATGTTTCGATTGAGGCCATCGATTTATGTGTAAGTAATGGCATTACAGTCTTGACGCTGCCACCTCATTGTAGTCATTGCATGCAGCCCTTAGATGTTTCCGTTTTTGGTACCGTCAGAAAAACATCCGTAGTGAATGTCCATGAGTGGGGTCTTAGTAACGCCGGGCTAAAGTTCGAGATTCATCATGTAGCTGATGCGGTTGACAAGGCCTTGACTAAAAGCTGCACTGCCTTAAACATCCGAAGTGGCTTCGCAGCAACGGGATTCTTCCCTTTAAATTCCGATATATTTACAGACGACGATTTTCTTGCAGCACAAATTAGTAGTGAGAATCTAAGGGCTGAAGAACACATCGACGATGTGCGAAATTTGTCCGTTGGCCAAACTGAAGAGGTGTCAACATCAGCCTCTGCAGATACCAGTACCTCGGCTGCAGTTACTGGCACCTCAGCCGCAGTTACCAGCACCTCAGCTGCAGCAATATCTGCAGCTTCTACGTCAACTGCGTTCACATCCCAATCACTTGCGACAGCATTAGTTAATGTTGGTTCAGTTCATGTTACTGCTCCCGCGCCAAAATCAAATCGCGGCAGAAAAACTTTAAAAAGCAGAGTTTTGACGTCCCCAGATAATGTTTCGGATTTACGGAAGAAAGCAGACAACCGGACTAAGGAAGCTGACGACCGAGTCACGAAAGCCAAAAAGTTAACACAATCGTCGCGAAAGAAAATCAAGGCTAACGCTCAGCCACCTAAAAAACGTTTTTGTAAATCCACTTCATCGGATGAAGAAGTTGAAGAAATATGCCTTGAATGTAAACAACTATTGCCAAAAAAATTAAAGCGCAATAATTTAATTTATTGTGAAACTTGCGACATTCCATATCATTTGAAATGTGTCAACATGATGAATAAAAAAATCTGAGTTATTTTCTTTAATTATATTCATTATTAAGATAATATGAGTTATTTTACTTTAATTGTATTCAGTATTAAGATATAAATAAATAAAAAATTAAACAAAAATTGTTTTTTTACTTTGCTAAAAACTTCACTTTTAAGAGGTCGACTATAACCTAGTAAAAAAATTTTTTTTTGATAAATTTAAAATTCGGAAAATCTAATAATGCAGAAATGTTCTATTTTAATTCCTCTAAATCATTCAGTTTTAAAATATTTCAAAATTTGATTATTTGACATGTTTTTCGTGAAACGAAAAAAAACGTTGCACATTCCCCCACATCACTGTACACCTTTGACCCCTCGGCCACCGTAGTTATAGAAACAGCTTTACAAAATCTTAGTCATGTCTTTCCGGAGAAATTTATGTATTAAACATGACTAAGATTTTGTAAAGCTGTTTTTATAACTACGGTGGCCGAGGGGTTCAAGGCGTAATTAGGCTCAGGTTAGATGGGCTCGAATACCGTTGGCGCGAATTTTTTTTCAATAATATATTTGTACGCGGCGCATGACGGAACTTAATATAAGAACTTACATGCGTTCGTACCTACGTTCTCACATAAGATCTTATACGAGATCTCGTCCGTGTCACCTGAGATCTTATATGCGTACACATGTAAGAACATACCTTCCTTCTTACGACAGATTTCACGCACGTTTTTATAGTAGGGAATGAAAGAAAGTGAAACTTTTAAAGTTATTTACTTGTTAACTAAGATTGTTTAAACAAATTAAAAATCGTTAATTTGTACCTAGAACTATTTAAAATATTTTAGACAAATTTTGTGTGAAAAATATATAATTTTATTTTGTGCATTTCAGCAAAATAGTTATTTTTGTTTCGTTTTTTATAGTTCGCCGGAAAAACCTCTTAAGTGCTTGGTTATAAATAAATGTTTTTAAAATAGTTAGAATAATTTTATTCAACTTTTTCTTGTCGAAACTTGTGATTCGATAATGCATTATCAGTTTTAAAGAAATTTCAAGGTAGTAATTATGTAAATTACGCGTGTAATTTGTTTCTAGATGTTTAATTTAAGTTTTTCGTCCAAAACTTAAGTCGACTTAGGTGGTTCTTTGAGCAAACGGCTCAAATTGCGTTGAATAATAGTTGAGGGAGTTTAGGAGTTCTCGACACTATTTTTTAGCACGTTTGCAAAGTAAAATGAACCTTTGTAGTTTCTTTTGCAATAGTGGAAGTTTAAAATATGCTAAATTTCAATTAAAAACTGTTACTTGTTTAAACAATTAAACTTTGTTAACATTTCTTCAAATCAGCGTATTTTTTAAACCGTTAAAGATAGACAAATTAATTAAAAATGTTACATCAATAAAATGAATAACTTTCGAGCGGAATAATAAAATCGATTTGTTTTAAGTTGGAAATAATCCTAATACTGAAATATTTAGTACCCAAAAAGAACATTTAAATAATCTCTTTAAATAGTCGAATATTAAAGAAAATCTAATCTCTTCGACAGAACTTTGGCACTCGGTCAGTCTGCTATTACAATTCTGCACATTGTTCTGGACACAGCTGATAAAAACATGATTTTTTTAAAAAAATAAAAGAAATCGGACTTTTTTTCATTTAAATCTGATTCTTTTCATTTAAATCAAAAATTGATTTTTTAAAAATATAATCAGTCAATAAAACCTTCAAATGTACATATATTTGTAAATAGTTTATTTTTTAAACTGAGAACATTTTAATGAAATAAATAATGGAGAATAAAACCTTTAATCAAAAGTAAATAAATTGTGTGAAATAATTGAGAAAATTTAAAAAAAATATCGTCAAATTCATTTGATCGCAAAATTAAGAAAATTAGGTAAAAGCAACGGAACAATAATAAACTATTAAAAAAAACGTAACACGTAAAAAGATAAGAAAATACTCTATTTAAAAAATGAGAAAAGTCTGTTAAATTAAAAATGTCATAAACATTATTAAAGAAATGAAAAAAAAATTAAAAATTTTTTTTAATTTAAAAAAATAAATAAGAAGATAATAAAAGAAACGTTAAAATATATTACTCTATATTATTAAAGAAAACAACGTTCTAAAATTAGATAAAGTGGAGAATTATTTTACAAACTAAAGAAAAGAAAAATGAATAAAATTTTGAAAAATTGAAAAAAAATTTAGAAGGAAAAAAATTTTATGAAATAGAAGATCACTGTTAAAATGAAAATACTTAGTACCAGCTAGAATTTACAAAATATAAAATAAAAGAATAAAAGTCTACAAAAAAGTAGAAAATTGAGAAGTTTAAAAAATGATTAAAGCATCGACCAAATATTTTCAAAAAATAAAATAAAAACAAAACGAAAAAATTCGTAATTACAAAATAAAAGCTTAAAAATTTAAATAAAAGAAAAATGTTTCTAAGAAATGGAAAAATGATGACAAAAATTAAAGAATTAATTAAAACTTAAAACTCAAGGAAGGACTAAAAAAAAAGTAAAACATCAAGAACATTAAATGTAATATATAAATAGGAAGAGAATGGAGAAATGTATTTTTCTTTAATCTAACAAACTGTAAAAAATGTAAAATGTAAAAAAATAAATAAAATTTGGTTAGAATCCACTAGAAAAATTAGATTTCATAAAAATAAAATAAATACATGCATAGGGTAATTCCGGGAGAGTTGGAACACCGGGAGAGATGGTATCTCGGGAAATTAATCATTAAATAAAATTTTAATTACATACGTAAGAGTCAAACAGTCCATAAACAACATATAAAATGGTAATCTGTTGCTAGAAAAATTATAAATAAAATTATGTTCCATTGTTTGTAAAAACGAGGTTCGCGAGAATATCTAAATAAAAAAGATTCAAGATTGTAAAGATTCGAAGATTTTTGCAAAATAAATGTTTTAAAATCACATAAAGAAAGTGTATTTTATGTATTATTCAAAATCGACTACTCAATTTTCTGTCATAAGGGCATTTACAAAAAATAGAAACACCGTGTTCCATCTCACCCGGACAATTTTATCTCTCCCAGAATCGTTGCTTCTATACAAATACCTTTATAAATTAAGAAGAAATGAAAAAAATTCAAAACATTTTCACGTGCGAATGTACGAAGGTTATTGTTAAAGTATTTTATAAGAATTAGAATTTTCTGATAAATTTCTTAGATTTTGGAGTGGTTTTAAAAAAGGTGTTCCATCTCTCCCCGACTTACCCTAGATGTATAAAGATAAATAAAAAGGCCACAAAAGAAATTTAAAAATCATTTAAAAATAAAAAAGTTTAAGCAAATTAAACCAAAAACATTTTTATAATATTACATTTGAAACTAATTCAACAAAAATTTAAAAAAATAAAGAAAATCTACAAAATATATGAAAGATTAAGTACATTTGCAAAAAAATCTCACAAAAAAGTAGACAAGATGTGAAAACAAATTGAATAAATTAAAAAAAAAAAACTAATATATTTATTTTTAAAAATATATAAATAATTAAGGAAATCAAAGAAATAAAAAGTTTAGTGAATGTTACAGTAATGTTACGTCATAAATAACATAACATACTAAAATTATTTTTTAAATCTATCGGTGGTTGAACAGTGAGGGTTAGGTGTACGAGTAAATGAATCGAGAGACAGTTGTACAAATATCTAAATTTATTGTTTACACAAAGGCTGATCGACGTTAGAAACCTACAAGCTGAGGTGTTGAGAGAGCGACGAGAACTGGTGGCAGAGTATGGACAATCTGAAACAGGTTTTATCTTTTTACAAAGGAAATAAGATAAGGGTTTGGGAAAGCGACAAGGGATTAAGAATATTTGGAAATAACCTTTTAAATTTAATGTGAAGATTCTTAGACCAAGCTCAGGAACAAGAGTTGAGTAATGATGGTCGAACCTTGGGTGGAATCTGGCAATCGGTCAGCTGAGAGACTAATTGAATGCTGGCTGAATCCTGGCAGGATATTGGCGACCAGCCAGCTGAGGGATCGGCAAGATGTTGGGTGAGTTCTGGCGAGGTCCTGAGAACCAATCAGCTGAGACGTCGCTGTGATGTTGGCCAAACACTGGCAAGAAACTGGCAACCAACCAGCTGAGTAGTAGAAGCGATGTTGGTTGAATGTTGGCAGGATACTGGCAACCAGTACTGGGCGAACGTTGGCAGGAAATTGTCTTGTATTCAAATTTGATTAAAAGATGCGTAGATTTTGAAGAATACAATTCGTTGAAATAAGATTCGTAGAAAATTGACAACTAGTCAATTGAGATGGTTGATGAACAGAGTTTCTGGTCTTGAATTATACTTGTACGAAGAGTTGACAACTGATACGAAAATTTTGACAATCAGAGTTTCGGGGTTTGAATTAGACTTGGCAGGTTACTTGTAGAGATTGACGATATTTACAGGTTCCGGGGTTGAATTTAGACTGGCTTGTTCTGCTGGTCCCTGAAGCTTTTATTTAGAAAAGTAATCGATGGAGTTTTCCTAACTCCCAGTGGGTGTCAGGAACCACTTAGCACATTTAATTTAGGGTAATATGCATGTTTCTCGAGCATCATATCTTCCCTATTAGCGTTCCGATTGATTTTGTCTTTAAACAAGAGGGTTACTTCGGTCGATAGCCAAAACGTTACTATTTAAACATTGATTTTTGTAATAATACAATTTCATTTTGAAATAATTATAAAATATGTTACTTGACGTAACAGTAAAAAAATTGTGTAAAATAACATTAAATAATTTGCATAAAAAGAAGAAAGTTAAAAAAATCCTGAAAAAATGACAAATAGAAAAAAAAATTCAAAAGTAAAAGAAAAAATCTTAAAATTTTGTAAAAATAAGTATAAGATAAAAATTAAACAGATTCGAAGAAGTGAAATCTTTTAGAAATCTTGTAAGACTTAAAATAAAGATTACTGTAAATATAAAAAATAATTATTATTATTATTTAATTATTTTGCATTAATTAATATAAATTTAAATTTGAGTTATTTGAAATTTAAAAGTTTTAACAAATTGGAATATGAATTAATTGACGTTTGGAATTTATTGAGATTATAATGACTTGCAGATATAAAAATTGAATACTATTTTTTGCTACCTTAATACCAAAATTTTTTAGAACGTAGTTATTTTGATCATTTAGGTTTTTTTTTAATTTTTAAAATTTTATAAAAGATAAAATATTAAAATTGAAATTTTTAAAATTTATCAAAGTGGGTTTTTTTATGGTTTGCGATTTTTACATGGAATATTAGGCATCCAGAGAATTTTGCGTTTTTTTTAAATTAAATTATGATTTTAATGAAAACACCTCAATGATTTAAATCGAAGTGATTTAAATGAATAAGGTCCCTGGTTCTGGAAGTAAGTTACATAGTAGTTTCTATTGTATTTTAATATATATTTGTAAAATACAATAGCGATTTTTAAATTCTACCCAACGTACTTCCGTAACGACGCGATGTGCGCAATTGTACACCGAAAAAAATGAATAGTCGATATGACTATGCTCCTAGTTACGAGAGGAGCCCACGAGGAATCAGAGTAACTTTAACTAGGAATCCTGATTGAGATATCCAGGACCCTAGTTAATGTAACTCTGAATTCTTAGTGGGCTCCTCTCGTAACTAGGTGCATAGTCAAATCGCCTATTTATTTTTTTCGGTGTAATACCTGATTGAGCGACAGCAAAAGTTTCACGAAAGGCATTAGATTTTCAAAAATATGTGGCGATTTTAAAAAGGTTAATAAAATTATCTTTTTGCATAATAAAGATTTCATCCTTAAAATTATTTTCAATTTAAAAACGATTAATTTCATCACGCTACTCGTAACTTATTCATTTTATTGCTGCAATTTTTCTACTAAAGTGAAGGGGAAAAGAATGGCGCCATCCATTAAGCTTAATCATATTTTTCAATTTTGTTCTATGCATAAACGAATTTCGAGATGAAATTTGGGATATTGAAGAAGAATATCACAAGAATTACTGACCTGGCCTAAAAAAAAACCTCGTGCCCTTCCACCACTAACTACATATTTAGTGTAAGGGTTTTTTTTAGTTCAAGGTGGAACGACATGAGATGTTTTTACTTTTAAACCAGTCCAGTAATCTTGGTAATATACATTCTAAGTGCTCCAAGCTTCATCAAAAAATTTTTGTTTGTTGAGGAGAAAGCCGAAAACTGCGATTAAACTTATCGGTTGACGTAAGTCTCTTCGATCTGACCTTAACCATGTACACCTGAAAAATACTTAGAAATCGCTTAAAGCGTCTTTTATTCTGATTTTTTTCTATTATAAAGAAAATTTTTCTATGTTTAAAGATTCAATATTTCAAGAAATGTTAAAAAAATGTGTTTTACTTCAGCTAATGCTGAGTAATTTTCAGTTTTCGACGTTATAAAGTATAACTTAGACCAAAATAATTCTACTGTTTTTTCTATAATTTGTTTTTAATACCTGCAGCTGTCGAATTGTTCAGTATGAACTTCATCCTCATATATTATATGAGAGAACAATGGTCCTGCCCCATTCTACCACCTGCGCAGAGTGACTTTTAAAGTCACTGGCCGGGTGGAGAATGAGCCCGGGACGAGTGAAAGAAGTGATCAGCTACCGTAATGGCAACTGATGCACTCACATTTACTCAAATTAACTTGCATCATTGCAAAGACGCCTCAGTAGTACTGATGAGGGGTATGGCAAAGATGCACACAGGTATATCGTTGATCCAAGAACCTTGGGTTGTACGAGATACCATTAGAGGGCTTCGGGGAAAGAGTTTCATTTGTTACAGGGACCCCAAGGCTAAGAGACCAAGAGCGTGCATCCTGGTGAAAGGTGTATCAGTTACTCCTTTGTTGGACATGTGCACTGGAGACTTAATGGCGGTGATCACTGACTTTAAGGGAATTGGAAGGACCGTCATTGGATCGGCTTACTTCCTCTACGACGGCAGGACCAATCCACCAGTAGAGGTTGCAAAACTGGTTGATTACTGTACGGTAAGGGGGCTCCCCCTGGTGTTGGGGTGCGATGTTAATTCGCACCACACACTATGGGGGAGCTCTGATATTGATCAAAGAGGTTTGAATTTGTTGAACTATCTAATTAATACTAACTTAGGCATCCTAAATACAGGTTCAACACCAACTTTCAGGACTAAGAACAGAGAGGAGGTGTTAGGTATTACACTCGGCTCTGATTCCATATCCAATAAGATAAGAAAGTGAAGAGTATCGGATGAACCTTCACTTTCTGATCATTTACAGATAACCTTCGAGCTGATGACCACGGTTAGTTCCACACCTAAATGGTTCCGTAATCCCAGGAAATCGGATTGGGCTGGCTATGTGACTGAGCTTAAGAAAGCGCTGTTTGGATTTCCAAAGAAGACCAGGGATACTGAGACTCTTGATAGGGCGGTGGAGATTTTTACAAAAGCCGTTCAAACGGCCTTTGAGTGCAGTTGTGTTCCAACTAAAACTCATAGGGCTACTACCATCTGTTGGTGGAATAATTATTTGGACAACCTCCGTAAGGAAACTAGGAGTTTGTTTAGACGTGCTAGATCAAGTCGCACGGAGGTAAGTTGGGCCATCTATTCCCAGACAAGGAACAACTATAGGGATAAAATTAGTAAGGCTAAGCAAGATAGCTGGGCTTCCTTTTGCTCCAATATAAACAAGGGAAGGGACGCGTCCAGATTGAATAAGTTGCTTTCTAAAAACCCTGATTCAATCATGGGCACTATGAAATTACCCGATGGAACTTTCTCCGAGTCGGACGAGGTGACATTGGTGCACTTGATCCGGACACACTTTCCGGGCTTCACAAGGTCTGGTAGTGGTGATCCCGTATCCTGGCCTACGGCTGATCTCCCGAGGGCTAATTATGGTTCTCGTAGAGGGTTGGCTAACAGGATCTTGACCGCAGACGGGATCAGGTGGGCCATTGGATCATTTAGTCCCTACAAGTCTCCCGGACCGGACGACATCTCTCCCGTTCTCTTACAAAGGGCGAGCGAAAGTGTAGTCGGCCCGTTGGTAAGGCTTGCTAGGGCAAGTTTGACTCTGGGATATGTTCCAGAGATATGGAGGGGTACGAAAGTGGTTTTCATACCTAAAGCAGGCAGAATTGGTTACACCTCACCGATGGACTTTCGGCCGATCAGCCTAACATCTTTCGTCTTAAAAACAGTAGAAAGACTGGTGGATAGATATATCCGCTGTGAGATCCTGTCTAGACATCCGCTTCACAGAGATCAACATGCCTATAAAGCAGGACGCTCTACTGAAACAGCCTTAACTAGAGCTGTGCATCTAATTGATGGTCAGCTAGAAGTAAAAGGTTTTGCTATTGGGGTTTTTATGGATATCGAGGAGGCCTTCAATTACACCTCTAGGGATGTAATACAAGTGACTATGCGCGTCCATGAATTCCCGGAGACAATCGTTGACTGGACCTGCCACATGTTAGGCAATAGGAACCTTATAACAAGTAAAGGTGATACTACCCTGCGGGGGGTCGTTGATTCTGGCTGTCTGAAGGGAGGAGTTATCTCACCTTTGCTGTGGTGCCTGGTGGTTGATGAGCTGCTAAAGTTACTCACAAAAAAAGGCTTCCATGTGATTGGGTACGCGGATGACATCTTGTTGATTGTCCGTGGCCAGCACCTGGAGGAATTATTTGGAATTACATTATTTGGAGGAATTACAGCAGGCTTTGAACCTTGTCGACAATTGGTGCCGACGGGTCAACCTGTCCGTCAATCCAAAGAAAACTGAGGTTGTCGTCTTTACGAGACGCTATAAGTGGAAAGCTACACGCACGCTGAGGCTCTCGGGACAAGAACTGCAACTGTCAGCGCGAGCAAAGTATCTAGGAGTCATCCTGGATAGTAAACTGGCCTGGAATGAACACTTAGAAGATAAGTGCAAGAAATTTATGGCAGCCTTCTGGCAATGTAAAAGAGCCATCGGGCATAGCTGGGGTTTAAAACCGGATACACTAATGTGGATCTATAAGGCGATTCTGCTCCCTAGGCTAACATATGCATCTGTGGTCTGGTGGAGTAAAGTCAAATTGTTGTCCTGAGGTGCATAACGGGGGCGTTGGGTACCACACCTATAATGTCCCTGGGTGCACTTTTAGGGCTGGAACCACTACACCTTACCATCAAAGCAGAGGCGGTTAAATCTGCCCTGAGAATAAATGATGGACTTGGGCGGAAGTATGTCAGGTGAAAGGGTTACGTGACACTTCCCGCTAGTTTGGTGAAAAAATCTATCTTCAAAATGAGAAGTGATAGAATATCTCCGCAATACCTCTTTGACAAGAAATATAAAATTACCTTACCAGCAAAAGAGGACTGGAAAAATGGACTCGTGGTCCTCCCCACTGATGTTGACATCTGGTTTACGGATGGAGCCAAAGGGGAAGTGGCTATATCATGAAACAACTATGGAGGACTCGGCATTTAAGCTTGGGTCCACTGTAACTGTTTTACAAGCCGAGATAATGGCACTGCTCTATGCGGCCTGTGAGATCGCGGAACTCTGTTGTGGTAGGAAGATATTTTTCCTCTCGGATAGCAAGGCGGCCTTACTGTCCTTGAATCATTACTCAACAACATCTCATCTAGTTTGGGAGTGCCACTGTGCACTAAATCACCTAGCTGAGACTAACCGCGTCACGCTCCTATGGGTCCCAGGTCACTCTGGAATTAGGGGTAACGAGATGGCGGATCGACTTGGAAAGGCGGGTAGCAGGAGCCGCACTGTTGGCCCTGACCCGCCTGTAAATGTCTCTAATGCAGTGTTGGCCTTAGAATTCAAACAATGGCTACGCGCAGAACACCAAAAGGAGTGGAATGGCTATGCTAGTGGCAGACAGGCTAAGTCACTCCTTGGTAGCACTATCAACCTGAAACGAGCTGCAGACTTCTGTAAGCTCAGCAGGATAGATGCCAAGACCCTAACGCAAATATTAACTGGCCATGGGGATCTTCGCTATCACCGACACAAACTAGGCATCATCAATGACCCCGAGTGTCGGAAGTGTGGGATGGAGGATGAAACCTCTACTCATGTTCTCTGCCATTGCCCTTCGCTAACTAGCGAACGACTTCACCTCATAGGAAAACCATTCCTTGAGGAAGCAGATATCGCGGCCATGACTCCGGCTCGGGTTCTCTCCTTGTGGAGGGGGCTCTGGGCTTAGGATTAGATGGCTTGTTTTTGGGGGGCGTAAAGGGATTACCCAAGCGCCGTTGGTTGTACAACCATTCCCCTTCTCTTAATAATAATAATAATAACAATAGTCCTACAGTCCCTTCTTTTAAATTTTCTATAACATTTGGTGTAGGAGGAAATGAATTCAACCTACAATAATGAAAGAAAATTAATAACATTAAAACAATGTATACATATGTACTACATAGGAAGGCATAAATATCTCCTAAAATTCTCATTTTACGGAATATATTCTTAAGGGAAATTTCTGATTTAGAATTGAGAAAAAACACACTTTTTAAAACTGTTTTTGTAAAAAAAATGTTTATGTGTAAAAGATTCAGTAACAGTTTAAAAAATATTGAAAGAGTTGAGTAATTACAGAACAATAAGGCATAATAAAAAGTTGTAAGTTGTTTTCTTAGAAAAAAGAAAAAAACTTTTAAAAAAATAAATACATTTTGATGAATTTAAAAAAAAAATGATCAAGATTTCAAAAGAATAAATTGTTAAAAAACGAATAAAAAAATTGATATAAAATAAAGTTAAATGCAACAAGTTTAATTTCAAGTACGTTTACAATCATTTTGGGTTACCTACAGTTTGTATTATTTAAAAGTTTGGTTTAAATTACTTGATTTTTGAGATTTCTTTATATTATATTATTTATTTTGTTGAAATTAAAATCATTAAATTAAATTTTAAATGAATTTCATTGAATCTCTTTAAAAATTTTAAATCATTTTTACTTGGAAACTTAGATTGAGATATTCACAAATACATAAAGTTTAAGGAAGTAAGTAAAGGGTATAAATAAAATAACCGAAAATGATATGAATGGAATAAGAGTGATAAAAAAAAATTTCAAGGAAAAAATTTAAGCAAATTTTTTTACTAAGAAAAAATATAAGATATAATTAAGAAATTGATACGAATAACAAGAAAGTATGCAAGCAAAACATTTGAAAACCAAAAAAATATGCAAACATGAAATAAAAAATAATAAAATGTAGCAAAAATAACCAAACTTTAAAATCTTACAGAAAGTAAAAAATAAAAGAAAATTTCTAAAAGAATGCAAATTAAAAAAATTGATTGCATGCAAAAGTATATTAGGCAACACTAAAGGTGGTATATATTCGGTAAATTTATAAAGCATGAAATAGACAAACACGTGAAAAGATGAGGTTATGTTGAAGTTTAATATTTTGCTTTTTGAATGAGAAAATATCTTTCTTAATGAAATATTCTTTAGACAAAATGTGGTCAATTATATTTTATAAGCATAATGAATCGAATAAATTTGCTTTTGAATAACAGTTACAAGAAATCCACATTCTAAAACCAAATCGGTAGTTCTTTTAGTAAAGTGAATTTTTCGACATTTCTATTAAAATACAAATTTGTTTGGTTTATGTTACTTAAAACATGATTTGCCACCTTTTGCTTGAAAAATATTGCATTAACAAATTTTTTTCTACTCCAAAACGCGCGAAATATTGAAAGTCGAACATAACCTCTCTTCCAATTTTTGTCTGATTTCTGCTTAAAAACAGTAACAGAAACAATTAATGTGAATGGGTTTTAATTTTGTTTTTTCTGGTAATCCATTCCAAAAAAAAACCTATGTATGTAATTATTACTTACCTATCAATAATCTCGTCTTCACTGCTTTGCGAATCTTCACTCTTAGATTGCTTAGACTTCTTAGATTTTTGCTTGGAAAACTTTTCTTTTTCCTCCTTAATGACATTTTTAATAATTCGCTGTAAGTGTCGCTTAGAATAACCACAGGCACAGGAACGTAATGTTTTATGCATTTTTGTTCATTAATTTTTTTCGATCATACAAGAAGCTCGTGTATTCCGTTTTTTAGAGATCCTCAAGGGAGAGTTGAGACATGATGACTTGGATTCTGATTGGTCGCGAGTTTCCGGAGACGGATGTTTGTAAAAAGCTAATTTCATTGGACCAAAATGGCGTTTCGATTTGAAATGCTTTTAAAACAAACATTTTTAAACTTAGCCCGCTCTTTTCCACCAATGATACTACTTTCAACGTTGTCACTTCCGTTTCCAGAAACCCGCAAAGGTAGTAGAAGGGGAAACTTGTTTACAACATTTTTGATTGGTAGAAGACCTTTGGACAGACTTTCCAAACATTTCCACTAATCAAAAATATTGTATGAGGCATGCGCAGTTGAGCAATTGAGCATGGCATCTCTGGACCACGCCGACTTGAGCCACTTTTGCCGCCAAACCGGCGAATTGACTGCCATTGCTCATGCTCAATATTTTTGTAAAGAATTAATTATTATTCACGATTTACGTATGTAGTGTGTTTAGGCAATTTAACAAATGTTCGCAAGTGCTCAAAAGGTTTATAGTTACTAGAGTAAAGTGCGAGTATAGCAGAGTGAAAAAACGAAGTCTAAATAAAACAGAAATAGTAGTAAGTAGGCAAAGTGGTTATATTATTTCAAAATTTTAAACACGGTAAAATTATAAATATTTTATATTTTCAGGTAATCATGGAGAACAATAGTAATGAAAATAAGAACGAGTATTGTATTGTTAGTTTTGAGGATGGAATCGCCATCATATGTACGTGCTGGGCTATCTTTGAAGACGGTGAAATTTGTGGCAGTTATTATCGACGTGATGGAACCTCTACACAAGTGATAAAACTTCTTTTGTCTCGGCGTTAACTTGATGAAACTGCAGAGGTTTTTCCAATTAAAGAATTTTATTGTTTCGCAGGTATAATATGATCTCCTATCTTTATTTTTAATTTGTGATTAATGTTTACTCAAGAAAAACAAATAACATACGTATTTTCCCACATAAAATAGAAATTAATAATTGTACGGACTAGAATTAAACGTCTTTAGAATATGCAAACACATCGTTCGTTTGGTAGTTTATACTATAGTCGTTTAGATTTTATAGTCAAAGATTAATTTCATTAATTGTGGGATAAACGTAACACTCCTTGTTATTATCAAAGTTTTCGTTGAGACAAGATAATTTAATTAGATTAATTTAATTTAAGGATGAATTGGACAAACTTTTAAAAAGAGGTTATGTTCGACTATAATATTTCACTTTTTAGAATAAAAATTTTTTAATACAATATTTTTAGACAGAAGTGGCGAAAAATACACATAACTAATAAAACTATACTACAACAAAAATTTTGTTTCAGAAAACGAATTTTTTTATACATTTTCTCGAGCATAAACTCTTTTCTTATATATTTGTCCGATTAATTGTTTTTGTGATTTCTCGCATTTCTTAAAAATTTCCTCTAACTTTTGTTCTTTTAGTATTTTTAATATTTTAAAATTGTTTAGCCATTTCTTATTTTCTTTGCGTTTTTTAACTTTTTAAATTTTTCTATTTTTATCTATTCTATTTCTTATTTATTTTTCCCATTAAAACTTTCGAAAATTTTAGGAGGGAGGTTCCGGTCATGACCTCTTGCTCCCACATAGACACGCGCGCTTGTTTTAAAGATTTTGAGTCATCTGAGTTATCTTTTAAGGATGATTGATAGACAAATACGACAGTGTTTGTCAAAGACTTTTCTCTCCTTTGGTTAAAATTTGCAGTTTGACAATTTATTTTAAAAAAACCAAACACTTTTTCCACTATACGTCACACGTATATCTCAAGAAACACATGTGACGTGTCGCGGCCATTTTCTGTATCAAGTATGTCAGTTTTATTCCCCTTTTCGTTTCTTCTGCTCTTGGAAACATCCAATCATGGAAAAGTTATTATTTTTTAAATTCTTTATTACCTACGATATTGTTAACTAGAGCGATTTCGTAGAAAAAGTGTTTGGTTTTTTTAAAATAAATTGTCAAAGTGACAATTTTCACCTAAAGAGAGAAAAGTATTTGACAAACACTGTCGGATTTGTCCATCGATCGTCCTTAAGCAATTTTCTAATTTATTTTCTGTATCTTGCAGGGACTTATGCTGCAGCCTTAAAAAAGCGGGAATTGTACGAAAAAATTTCTGATGTTGAAAGCGATGATACAAAAAACAATGAAAAATTAAAAGCTTCGAGACATTTAAGAGCGGTTAAAATTAAAGAAGAATACGTTGTTGAAAATATGTCAAAACCGCGTAAACCTTTAGGTAAGTTTTTGTTATTTAATGAACATTTCTTTAATTAAATTGGTCATTTTTTAGCATTTGTTTTATTATGGAATTTTTTTAACAATGCAGCAAACATTGGAAATTGTATGTGGGCGGGTGAAGAAGTTAATAAACTAAATTACCCAACAAAAAATGTGATAAAAATACTGAAGATAAGTCCCAGCCATTGATGACAAATCAGATCTTAGACAAGACAGAAGTCATGGGCGACTCTATGTTATCTGAAATAGAACCCACAGTGGACTCTATCATCTGAGACAGAATATGTTACTGACGTTACAAAAAAGAAAACATCTGAGATACTGGTTGCTTTATCGTCGAAGGAAACAATTAATCTACCATTGAAAGAACCGATTGCTCAATTACCAAGAGAACCGATTGGTCTATTATCAAAGGAACCGATTACTGAAGCAGCAAAAGAATCGATTGCTTCGTTGTCAAAGGGACTGAATATCTCATCATCGACGGAACCGATTACTCAACCTTCGAAAGTACCGATTGATCCTTTATCAAAAAAACCTATTGCTTCATCATCAAAGGAACCGATTACTTAACCATCGAAAAAACCGATTGATTCTTTATCAAAGGAACCTATTGCATCATCATCAAAGGAACCAATAGCTTTATCATCGAAAACTTCTAAGGGTTCATCGAGAGCTTTTAAAACTTCATCCTCAAAGGCGTCAACTCCTTCATCATCGAAGATAATTGATCAAGAAATAGAAGAAATGGAGGATAACATCTCAAATATATTAATATTTTTACAAGTTCAAAAATTATTCGATTTTATTTGAAATAAAAGAAAACTTTTTCCAGAAAGTTTAGACACTGCATCCCATCTCTGCAACACTTGACTTTTTGAATATATAAAAAGTAACGTAGGTCGTAAAATTTTTCTAGACTTCACCCTCCTCCCTTCTTAAAGCCTTACATAATTTATGGATGCAGCCTAATCACTCAAACTTTTTGTTTTCGAATGCCGTAGAGATTTGTAAAGAATTTTTCAAACGACTATCAAAAAAATTTTCGAGCATCTCTCACAAAGCCTTTGAATTTTTTTCGAATGCTTCAAAGACTCGACAAAAATTTTTCACTTTGGAAGACTTTGAAAAATGTTTAGAATATCTCTGAAAGCCTTAAAATCTGTTTTGTATGTCTCAAAGATTCGTTAAATATTTTTCATACCATTTTCAAAGCCGTTGAAAGGTTTGTGGGATATTTGAAAAATCTTTTGTGCGCTTCAAAGGTATTGAAAATTTCGTAATGAGTCTGTTTTGAAACTTTTTCATAAAGGAAGTAACTTTTATTATTTTTTTAAAGTGTGTATTTTTAAAGAAATTTTTTTAAAAATTGGTCCAAAAAATATTAAAAAATGATTTACTAGAATGATACGCACAAATAGTTTCTTAAGAGGTAAAGGCGGAATTTGTCCGTAACATTTCTCTTCAAATATTGAATATTTTATCACAAAACTTGATACCATCACCTAAAATGTCATAAGAAAGGTCTCGTTGACCTAAATATGTTTGAATTTTAAAAATAGCAAATTGTTAAAAAATTAATTTTGAGTTAAAATCCAATCAAACTTTGATCAGAGAAACCTTTCTAATGATGTTTTAAGTAATTCTACCAAGTTTCATGACAAAATATTTAATATTTTGAAACCAAAATTTGTGGAAATACTTAAAATATCATTAGAAAGATCTCTCTGACCCAAGTTTGTTTAAGTTTTGCCTTAAAGTTAACTTTTTAAAAAATTAGCTGATTTTCGGAGAATTAAAAAATCAATTTTAAGGCAAAATTTAAGCAAACTTGGGTCAGAGAGACATTCTTAATAATTTTTTAAGTAATTCCACAAAGTCTCGTATCAAAATATTTATTATTTTAAGAGAAAGTTTACGGACAAATTTTGCCTATACCAGTAACGACATTCTTCATCATATGCCCTTAAGCAACATTTCCAAAAAATCCAATGTGACTATACATAATTAAATTTTAACCTATCTTTAATTTGTTTAAAAGAATTACTATCAGATTAACTATATAATACAATTGTCTTTCAGTCGTAGAAATTTTTAATTTATTGAAATTCTAGTTCACCGAATTTGTAAAAGTAAGAATTTTAATTTAATATACTTTTTGTAAACAAAAATTTTACTTAAATGAGTTTTCGTTGCATAAATTGATCGTTTAATAAAAATTTTACATAATTAATTTTCATATTTCAGAATATTTGTTGGGAAGGGGGGGGGGGGGGAACAAAGTTATTCTGAAATAACATTTAACTAAAAATCAAAAAGTATTTTTTTCCAGCTTTATGACTAATTTGTTTAATTACTTTATGATTCAAATCAAACTCCTCACTTTAATTTTAAGAGTGTAGCTAGGAGAGAATTAACATAACTTAAAAATACTTTTCCAGGCAGCGTATAATTTTGAAACTTAGCCAATTTTTTTCAGAAAAAAAAATGTAATTAAAAATCTGGCCATGTACCTATAATTTAAATTTTATGCTTATTCTAAAACTAATTTGACATTTTAAAAATATGTATTATTTGGGCTTCAGTTTCTGAACAAAATATTGAAAATGATGAACAAAACAAGTGCTCAATTTTTAATTTTTTGTTCAGAAACTGAAGCCCAAATAATACATATTTCTAAAATGTCAAAATAGTTTTAGAATCTGCATAAAACTTAAAATAGAGGTACATGGACATATTTTTAATTTCATTTTTTATTTCTGAAAAAATTGGGTAAATGTAGAAATTGTACGCTGCCTGGAAAAATATTTTTATGTTTATGTTAATTCTCTCCTTGCAACACCCTCAAAGCACATTTTTCAAATACTAAATAATTTTTTAAAAAAAAATCAAAATCAAAGATGTCAAAAAATAACGTGTTTCAGTGCGACGAAACCGTTTCTACCAATTTTTAATTATATAATTCTTTTTAGTCGAACTCGTGGTAAAGTTTTGCGTAAAAAGAGAGAGGAAGGGCGTCCGAGAAATCTTAGCTATTCTTACATGTGAGAGGGTCAAAATAGGCAAAAATCTTCCTTACATAATTAATAAACAGCCCCTTATATAATATAATGTATATATAATATATAATGTTTAAAAACTTAAAGTAATATAATTTTTACAGGTCCAGTTAGCTCAAACTTAATTTTTAAAAAATTATGTTCCATGGATGTAAAATTATCGTACGTTACTAACAATAGTATCAAAAACATAGTGGTGGAATCTGGAGATCCGGATCTAACAATGTTTTTGTTTAAACAATTTGTTTATTTAAATTTCAGCGGCACTATAGCAAGATTAGCAGAGAATGAAAAAATGGCGGAATTCGAAGATTCTTCAAAATCTGATAAATCTGAGAAAGAAAATTAAAATAACTGGGCGATTTTTTTAATAATTGATATTGTGCATATATATACTATTATTCGTTGGATACTTAAATAAAAAGTAAATTTGAATCTATTTTTTACTTGTACATCTAGATTCATATGTTACTTCGGTCCAACTTGTCTTACTCATGTATCCTAGACAAGTGCGATCGAGACGTTAACAGCGCTAGAAAAATAGCATTGTATTGAGTGAGAGTGTCTGATCTAAATATAAATTTAAATACTCTCTTATTCCAATGTTTTTTTTCCAGCGTTGTAAGCTTTTGTCAGCGCTTAAGGAATTTATAAATCTGAGTGTACATGGTCTACAATTCCCTATTATTGGATTCCTTTGATTTTCTTGAAATAATGATAAAATAATAATAGCTATTAATTATTATATATAATTTTTACTTTTGTTTAATTAAAAAATTGAGAAAATATATATACAATTGTGTAATTAAAATTTGTATTTTTCACATTTTTGAATTTTTTGTATTTGAGTGCTTGTTACTAATAGTTACTTCGTTAATTTTAGAATACACGTTGCGCGTTGACAATCACGGTAGATATTGTTTATTCAGCAGTGATTGCTTCATATCCTATAATCAGAAGAAAATGTTTTTCACCAGTCGAAAATGGATTAAAGTATATTTATAGAATTTTTGATTACTATTAAATGTCTCTAAGAAAATGTGTCTACTCTTTTTTTCTTGGACATATGCTAGAATCCGCAAAAGACGGAGAAAAATTGTTCTTAATATTCGACATTTGATTATATTATATAATTATTAATATAATCAAAATTAAATTATATTTTTTATTCTAAAGTTCAGTGTTTTTATGAAAAATGTGTTTATTAAATAAATGGTTTACTCGTTCTTTTTAAAAATTGTTTCTTTTTCTATACCCTTTTCTATCCTCTATTATAATTATATATAGTAAATTACATTATTCATAATCTGAAATGTTTAATTCACAAACATTTTTTTTATCCCACAGGCACAAAAATGGCGCTTTTAGATGCCTGTAGGCAGGGTCTAAACGCATTCATTTGTTCGGCCGTGTGAAAATGGCGTCCATTTTTTCCCTAGGGAAAAAATGAACAGCTGATCTATGCATTTTTTTCACCTTAGGGAAAAAATGGACGCCATTTTCATACGGTCAAACAAATGAACGCATTTCGGCCCTAACCTACAAGCATTTAAAAGCACATCTTTTGTGCCTTTTGAATAAAAAGTATCGTAAGCAACATGGGTTTAAATTCAGTCCAATTTGTTTACAATGATGTTTGTGTACTCGTTTTGTATCAGGCTTCGCCCTCGACTGTCACTCGTACACAAACATCAGCGTAAACAAATGGCTGCCTTTAACCCCTTGTTGCTTAATATACTATTCATACTCATTTTAAAGAATTCTTTTTATTTTCTTTAAATTAAAATTACTTTTTATTTTCGCATAGTTCTTCTAGCAAACATACAGCCAATTAGCTTTTTGAATTGAAAGCGAGTAGGGGAGAGCGGGGCAATCCGAACCGGCGGGTAATTCGGCTCATTAGCGATTTCACGCCTTAATTAGAATCTAGGAGGGAAAGGTCGCTATAGAATATAGGTCTCAACATTTTAGTTAGGTAAACGAAATTTAGTATAATTCTATTGATTCAGCCTCGTGTCAGGTAGAGTATTATGTTTTTATGCGTCGCGCGTACACTTTTTACTTACAAACTTTTACGTTTTTAGTACATTAATTTACGAGCCTAATTTTTTTGGGTAAGTTTTTTTTATGCTCTCAGGTGTGCTCTTTCGATACACCTATGCTATTTTATTTATATGTATCAAATGTGACTTGTATTTGTTTTAAAGTGCCAAAAGTCAGGGTGGGGTAAATGGGCTCACGCGACGGTTAATCATCTTATCCGAAAATACTTTGTCTTGATCCGCCCCTGCTTAATTATGATAAGAATATGACTACTTTTAATAATTACCAATAATGAGTGTACTAACTTTTTTATTTTTTATAAAAAAATAAAAAAAAGTAAGGTCTAATGAATTTTCTTTAATTTTAGGGGCCCCAGTCCCCCCCCAAAAATTTTGACCTTGATCCATCACTGCATAATTATAATAAGAATATAGGTACTTTTCATATTTACAAAATAAAAGTTATTGAACTTTTTTATTTTTCGTAAAAAATAAAAGTCGCCGAATTGCCCAACAGGGTGAGCCGATTTACCTGCCAAATTTGTAGTTTGAGAATTTGGTATATCTGCATTCAAAATTATCTAGAGCTAAAACTATAAAAGATAAATCAAAAAGTCCTTGCAAATTTGAAAGTGCAAATGATAGGCTACTAAATGATATATCCATGTTTGGATTTAAAAAATAATTTCCTAACTTTTTTCCTGTCTGACCAAAAGTGAGCTGAATAGCCCTAGTCTCCCCTATGAACATTTTACTTTTTACAGAAAAAACGCACAAAGTTCCCAATTTTATAGTGACAAATTTATTTTAATATCGTAATGTAATAAATATTATAAAAAGTTGACTGGTTTAAAAAAGTATAACTCAGTAGCCTTAGTAGGATTAAGACTTTCAAAAATTAATAAAATTATATATTTATCAAATTTTTAAATTTATTGTCGTATAAATTATTAGTAAATGATTTTAGAAATTTTTTTATTTTTGATATTTATTTTTTTATTGCAAAAAATTAAATTGTAACAAATTAATAACTTATAAATGCGTTAATAATTAGATAATTATTTTTTAAGCCATTATTGTAAATCAGTATATAAAACAAAAAACTAAAATATTCCTCTTTTATATGAGAAAAATGTTAATAAAAATGTTAGAAATAATATAGTAACGTTTCTCTTATTAACTATCTTTTACGCTTATTCTTTTATTCCTGTTTTAACTTATATTCCTTTCGGGGTTTAAATATGCTGCGCTTTTTTTAGTAACTTCTGTCGGTACTACAACATTCTTACTTATCTGGTCAATGTATTTACAGCATGCTGCACCTGTCAATTTATACTTCTCTATAATTTAGTTCAACATCACGATTAAAGCAATCTCAATAATTACTAAAGCAGCTTCAAAAATTTTTATGATTTACAATATTTGTATTAAATATGAAGATATCACACTTTATAAGGACAATTCGTTTATACAGCTTCACGTACTACACCACATGGCGTAGTGGTTAGCACATCCGACTTGCAAGTTTAGGGTCGCGGGATCGAGTACACCAAAGAGTAGATATTTTAATTCTTTAGTTAGGTTATAAATATGTTAGAATTGCGAAAAAACAAATGAGCGTGAGTTTCTTAAAAACTCGAAGTATAGTTTAATCATAAAAAAACAGTAATAATTGATAAAAACCCGACATTACTATCCAGAAAGTTCGCAGAAAGTTCACAGGGAGTTCGCGAAATGTAATTTGAATCATTTTACATTTAAGTTAATAAACATATTTTTAAAAAATAAAAATTTTCTTTTTTAATTCGCAGCGAACTCACAGCGAACTCACAGCGAGTTTACTTTGCGAATTTGCAGCGAGTTTGCATTGGGAATTTGCAGCGAGTTTGCAATGCGAACTCACAGTAAGTTTACATTGCGAACTCGCCACCAGGAGAACAATTTACTATTCGCAGGAAATTCGCAGGGAGTTCGCAATGCGAAATCGCAAACTTCGCATTGCGAACTCCCTGCGAACTCGCTGCAAAATCATGTGCTATGTGGGGACACAATAAATTCCGACTCAAATTAAAAATTTTTAACACGTTAAACTTTTACAATTCAACTTAATCATTTTTAACACTTAGCATATAAAGTTTCAGCACCAAATTTCAATTCTAATCAAGAGCACATGGCAAGCTACGCTACAATTCACTTCCGGCGACTCAAAAATTTAGTTCTTCATCAAAATTTTGCATCAAAATTACTGAAATATATAAATTATCACTTAAAGACGAGATAGAGATTATCATAAAAAAAAGACAATCGTTTGACATATCCGATTTAATAAAAAATCTTAACAAACGATAAACTTTACGTTTCCTATAAGAAAATTTTTGCCTACACTAAATACAATGAAACCTACTTACTCAAAATTTTTCTGAAGACAATATACTTTTAATTCAATTATTTTTCTTTAATTATTAATACTTTTTTTTTTAACAATCGGTGATAAGAACTTCAACGAGTCCAAATTGATAGATGTTATATTATCTATCACACACCGACTTCCCAAATTATTCTTCCTGAAGCAGAACACAGAGTGAATTCTCAGAATCTTCCGGCTCATTTAGATGCCAGCACATGTTTTACATCCTTTCTCTACACACGTTCGTCCATCCCGTGTTATCCTTATATGACTCTCGTCGTCAACAGTTGGTATGTGTTCTCAGGGCCGTGTGACAATTAAGGACCCTATCCCCTCATCGATTTTATACTTATTTATCCTTTACAAACTATTGTACTTGCCAATCCAGAGCCGTTGACTCTCCAGACATATCTTCGACGAGACCAAGCCCTCACAAGTCCGGATCTTGCTCAGAAATCCTTCCTTGAAAATAGGAAACACGCTTACAAACGGCAGGGCATACGCATCAGAGTTTCGCGTCGATAGACCGAATTTTGACTTTGGACTTTTCTCATTCAAATTCCAAATAGTTTTCGCCCTGATTTTGTTATCTGGTTGCCAAATGACCATATTAATTCAGAGAATTTTGGCATCTTCTCTGAAATAACAAAATCGCAGGTTTCCAGTATCTAACAATTCAATATGAGGTAAAGTTTTATAAAAGGAAAATCTGGTATTCAGCGTTGATTTCATTCCAAAATCGATGATCTACGGGTAGGTGGCGACATCGGACGACAGAGTATAGGAAGGACTAACACAGCGATGTGAATCTGCTATGTTGACTGTGCTGTGAGCTGGAAGGGCATAGGGCGGTCGATTTAAATCCCTTACTATCCACGCTCGATGAGTCGATAAGCCGTGAGGTGCTGCGAACTAACGAAGAAAAAAGTATAAATATATTTTTTTATAATATAAAAGTCGGAGATTATGAAGAATCGTAGCTTCTCCATTTTTGATACGATTTATTTCTATGATATCTCCTTTATTAAAAATTCCCACAAAGGTCCCTTTCCCATGTAGGAACTTAAGTAGGTTCTTACGTAGAGATCTACAATCCCGTTTTCTGAAGAACGTCCTGTCACAAATCACATAGATCCCTACACTTTATTATTTAGTCAGCACATGTAAACTTATTGTTATTCTAATCTTTATTTTCATTTTTGTTGGATATTCAAGTTTTATAAAATGTTGTTTTTAGGGTCAGTCTCGAGATTTAAGAGAAATGATCATTATTCCATTCGATGCTGCACTACTCATTGTCTAATAATATTCTAATAGTCTTATAATAATCTTGCAGGTGGCAGAATTTACATGCAATTTAAAAGCGAAGAAAATATAGAACTATGTAAAGAGCCACTCCTCTCTCTAAATCAGGTTTTACTAGGTAGTCGTAATTTGAAAAGACCGGTTGAAGATGTTCTCGAAAATGATGCTCCACGAGCCGCATTGGCAGAATAATGTTAAGAATTTTTTGTTTCAAAGAACTGGATTATAGAATGACATATATTGTTTATATTTGTTAACAGATATTTAGTTCATTTTCTTTTTTTAATATTTAAAATATCAACTTCTTTCAGTTCATTTATTTTTTAGTTATTATTAAAATTTTATTGAATATGTCATTCTATAATCCATTGATTACAAACATTACGTCAAATAAAGAAGATCATAAATTATGTGAAGAGCAACGCCTCACTCTAAATCAGGTTTTGTTAGCTGGTCGTAATTTAAAAAGAACGGCTGAAGATGTTCTCTAAAATGATGCTGAACGAGCCGCATTGGCAGAATAATTATAATATCTTTTTGTTTTAAATCACTAGATTATAGAATGACATATTTTTTTATAATTATTAACAAATATTTAGTTCATTTCCTTTTTGTAATATTTGAAATATTAGCTTCTTTCAGTTCATCTATTTTTTAGTTACTATTAAACCTTTATTAAACATGTCATTCTATAATCCATTGATTACAAAACATTACGTGGACAGAGTACGTTAAAAAAAATATTCTTATTTATTATTAATGAATAGAATTATTAGTTAAGTAAGTACTTCGTATGTGATTTTCAAAAACCAAAGAAAAAATTATTAGGGTGGTTCAAAAGTATGCAGTAAAAAAATTGATTTATATATATTTTGCTCCTACACCCTCAAAAATTTTCAAAATGTATAAAAAAGTACTTTTTACTTTTTTAATCATTTAATAAATTATAGGGGTTCTATATGTTTCTATCAAGAATAATTGATATTAATAGAGTATTAAGTAAAGTATGGAATATTGTTGTTAAGGCAATTTTCAAGACATACTTCACTCTATTGATGTTTTAAAATATTTTTGAAGCTTCTGTAGGCAATTTAAGAAACAGTCTACTTCATCAATGTAAAATGAATTTAAAATTTCAAGAATTTTAAGCCTCTCATAAATACCGTCCAATTCAAAAAGAGGAATAGGGGTATTTTTTCAATTTCGAAACTTTTTGGGAGGGTAGGAAGAAACTTTTTCAGACTTTCGGTTCTACGGACCACCCTAATGTCGGTAAAAATTCCTGATTTGTCCACATCAAAAAATAAAATTTATTTAAATTTTGCTAAAGTGCTTTCACTCTCAGTGGAAGTGTAAATACCAAATATTTTTTTTGAGTTACACAGTTTTAAAAGTTTGAATTTTTTAAATTTATTATATTTCTAAGTAGATTGAACAAAAGTTAACATATTTATAATGATTTTGGAAGCTTTTTTGAAGTCTATTCGTTGTTAATAACAGTTTTTTTGTAAAAAAAAATTTTGAGCTTGAAATTAGAGGTGAAAGTTTTAATTTCATTGTGTCTCGAAATCGGATTTTATAATAGTTATTTATGACACAAGGACTCTAAATGGCACTTTGTAGTACGAGTATGTATCGTAATACGAGCCTAAGTCCAATCGCAGCCGAGGCGAAGTAGAGGTGGTGACGAGGCTTCATCGAACGTAGCCGAGGCTCCACCGAAAAGTAGCCGAGGCTCTTATGTGGCTTTGCCGAGTTGTACGATACACGAGAACTTAAGTGCTGAAAGGGTCCAAGTGTCATATAACATTTTTTATCACACATAAAACTAAGAATTCGAACCTAGGGAGAGGTGGTTATCGTAAAAAAGGGCCTCCGGGGGCATTTCTAGGTGGGAGCAGGTCGACAGACTTAGAAAAGCCCCCGAAGGGCGGCGAAACCGTGAACAGCCGTGAAGATTGGGCACAGCTGTACCATAAAGTAAAGGTCAGCTGACCAGCATCAGCCAATCAGATTGCGACTTCATTTACTTTACTGCCTGGGCCGTGAAATGAGCTCTTATAGGTTCCCAAACAAGCCGTAAAATCTAACTTTTGATGTAAGTGTGATAAAAAAGAATTTTAACATATCCTAATAGAAAACTTTAGTTCTTTCCTATAACACATGTAAAATTCAGAGTGGGATTAAATATTTTTGTCAAAAATGCTCCTGTATTTTTGCCAAAAGTATTTAGAGTCGAATTCTGATTTTTGCATGTCTTATAGAAAAAAAGTGAAGCTTTCCATTGAGAGAGGTTAAAATTTTTTAAAAAAATTTGATTTCCAGATTCCTTATAGGAAAAAAGTCAAGCTTTCCATGGAGATAGATTATTTATTATAATAGAATACCCTGTAAAAAAAGCTTTAAAAATCACTATATATAAGTTAACTTTTATGCAATATACTTAGAAATATAATAAATTTGAAAAAGTACATTTTAAAAAAATTCAAAATTTTAAAACTGAACTATTTTATGGAATTTGAAAATATTTGGTATTTACACTTCCACTAACAATGGAAACACTTTAGCAAAGTTTGAATACATTTTATTTTTTGACCTGGACAGTTAAGAAATTTTGCCCCATACATATGTTAACTTTTATCCAATCTATTTAGAAATATAATAAATTAAAAAAAATACATTTTAAAAAAATTAAAAATTGTAGAGCTGGGTAATTTGAAAAAAATTTTATGATATTTGAAAATATTTGATATTTACACTTCCACTAACAATGAAAATACTTTAGCAAAGTTTGAATGAATTATATTTTTTTACCTGGACAGTTCAGGAATTTTTCTTCATATATATAAGTATATATAAATATATTATATATAATGAACCTATATATTAATTAATAAGAAGGCATAGGAGAATGATATTTCTATAATAATGTTTATAAATCATTTACTTTTCTCTTTCTTTTTTTCATTAAGTAACAAAATTGATAAAAATTGTAATTATTTATCATTTTATATCTTATTGACTTCCTTTGTTTCCTTTCTTTTTTAAAAATAAAGAAACAAATAATGTAATTATTATTTCAAAAAATAAATTGTGATATTATATTTGAAATTATGAAATATGAAATATTTTCATTCCATTTACATTGAAAAAACTGGAAATATATCCTTCTTCCTTTTTGACACAAATTAAGATTGAAATAGGATCAGTGCATTATATTTCACCTAAAATGCATGCAAATCGATGAATAATATTTATCCAATAAGGAAGGCTGCCAGTGGAATAATGACATGAGTAATTGAAAACTGATTTTCAAATTTAATAAATTCATGACAATAATAAAAAGATTGAAGAAAATGACATTTAAAGTAATTAATTTCAAAATTTTAAAAAATATTTGAATATTGATAGAAATAGTTGTAACTTGAAAAAATAATTAAAAAATGGACAAAAGTAATTGATCCTTACTAAGAAAGAAGTTATATGCACATGAGTTACCAAGGACCGTTAGATTTTGAGTTAGGAAGGGCCGTTAGAAAGTAACGCTTCTTTTTGGAGAGAGTGAGAAGCAAATATTTTTTTGTCCTACATGCACGAAAAGTATGTCATTTCGGGCACTTAATGCGGGTGCAAAGTGAGTCATTCCCGCCCGGGGGTAGGGTAAGCGGGCGCAAAATACATTTTCGCCCGCTGACGTCACCGAAGCGGGCGCAAAATACATTCCCGCCCGCTGACGTCATAGAAGCGGTCGCAAAATACTTTCCCGTCCGCTGACGTCAGAGGAGCGGGCGCAAAAGTTATGAACACATGCGCAGTAGTATTACATAACACACAAATTTTTATGGTATTTATACAATAATATGTTCATTAATTGTTAATTAGCTGAAGGTTTTGCCGCTTGTGCCCTCAATGCTATACTTACCATGCAAGTAGGACAAAAAACGTTGTTCGCACCACGGGCGCAAGGTGATTGTAGCTTGGACGAGATTAGGAAAACCTCGGCTGCAATCAACTGTTTTGCGCCCTCGATACGAAAATAACTATTGCAGGTAATGAGAAAGAGAAAGGCAAATTTTCTCTTTTTTCCATTAAAGTTCGAAATTTTCGCCTCTTTTCCTAAAGCTATTAACCCTCATTATGTAAGGGTTCGTTCGGACAATAATTGGCCTAGCAGGAGGTTTATTGTTTGTATTTAGAAATAAGATTAAAATTTGAAGAATATTAGTATAATGAAGTAACCGAGGGTCTTTACCAGGCCATATGTAAAAGAAAAGAGCGCGCATAGCGCGCCATTGTTAGTGCTAGTAATTTTAAAAGAAGTAAAAAGTTGAAGAAAATATTTGAAAAGTTGACAAAACATCTGACATGTTGAAATAAATAATTCAATGCTGGTGTAAAAATTAAAAAATTATAGACAAAAATTGTAAAGTTAAAAAAAAATTTATAAGTTTAAAGAAAATAATGGAAAGTTAAAGAAATTAATTGAAGTTTGAAGATAATAATTGCAATTTGAAGAGAATAATTAAAAAATGTCAAAAAAATTTAAATATGAAAAAAATAATTAAAGTTTGAAGAAAATAATTTAAAAAGGTGTAAAGAAATTAAGAACTTCGTAACAATAATAAAAATAATAATGAATTTATTTGAAAACAGGTGTAAGAAATTTAAAAGTTTATGACATAAAAAAAATTGAATAAAATAATTAGGGGAGAGTCGCTAGTTGTGAGACGGGTTTTATTTTTTACTTATAAATTGGAAATAGGTAAACGAAATCGTAAATAAAATACACCGTTCAAAAAGTAACTTAAATACGCAACTTTTATTCATAGAAAGTGTAGTGTTCAGATGAACTCGAAAAATTTTATGATCAATTTTCCGAGCACATCTTTTTAGTCAAAAAAAAAAAGGTGTCCAGTTGTGAGACACTTATAAAAAAATGCTAAAATTTAACAAATTTGGCATGAAACATTATGTTTAATATAAATAACTAAATATATTGATAATACATATTATTATATACTTAATAAAAATATTTATTCTTTAAAATATGACTATCAGTTTTCTTCATCAAAATCGCTGTCGCAATGTAGGCAAATGAAATAAATTGTGCGCATGTTCCCACACTTTAAATAATTGTTGTGTTATCAAATGTACGTAACGAACTAAACAGAACAGAGCGCTTTATGCTGCATAACGAAAAGTATAGGCTATTCCAGATGGGCGGCGCCACCGTCTCACAACTGGTGACTTGCTGTGTCTCACAAACGGAAATTGGCGCTATTTTGAAAGAGGAAAAAGAAAAAATTTCCAACTGTAGATTGAAACAATGCAATATTGCATTACAAAATATAAGGAAAATACTAAATAAAAATGCATAACATTTAGCTTTTCCAAATAATTAACTTAAAAAAAAAGTACTTTGCACATATTGAAAAAAGTTTAAGCTTAATTTTTGTTTTATTGATTAAATACTAAGTAATGTCAATAAAAGCTGACAAATTTATAGGAATTTGCTTTTCTTAATATTGTCTTTAGAATTGTTATAAATTGACAATAATGAATTGTTTAAACAAATGAAAAATTAATCATAACAATAGTAAAATACATTATTTACCTTTAGTTAACAATTATAATTAATTACCTTAATGATTTTAACTTTTTTTTAAAATATACGAAAAACAAAACTCTTGGTGTGTTTTATAGTCAGCGTACATGTGTTCACAATTGCTATAAATAAACAATAATAAATGTAAAAAAATATATTTTTTTTAATCTTTATTGCTTTGTTATCATGCCCCATGCAGCTAATAAAATTTACAGAGAAATTTATTAAGCAAAATTAGAATTATTAAGGAATAAGTTTTTCATAGGGTAAATTTTACCCTACCTTACGCTCGCCGGGTTAAAAAAGTAATTGAAAAGTTTAAAAAATAATTGAAATTACAAGAAGATAATTGAACAATAACAAAAATAATTGTAATTTAAAAGAAATAATGGATAACTGGTGCATAAAAGTCAAAATTAAAAGACCATATTTGAGAAATTGATGAAACAATTAAAATTTTAAGAACCTAATTGAATATTGACATGAATAATTGAAAGCTGGTGTCAAAATAATACATGAATAGAGAATAATTGAAGTTTAAAGAAAATATAGATTTATAGATTTATAGATTTGGTGTTCTTATTTAAAGTAATAAATGGATTAGTTGATTGTCCACTTATTTTAGCCAGTTTGAATTTTGTAGTACCAAACAGATCTTTGAGAAGTCAGGATCTGTTTAAGATTAATTTCAGGAGAGCAAACTACGCTGTGACTTCTGTGATCGAGCGCTTATGTAAAAGGGGAAATTATTACAGTACCGCTCTGGACTTTTTTGGAGTTAGTCTGTGCCAGTTTGTTAATAGTGCACGTAGAATTGTTTTTTTATAGACAGCATTTCGGCAGCCACGATTGTGAAAACAAATCTTTTGTGATATTAATTTAGATATAAATGATTTTGTTACCATATATTAGATAAAAGATTTAGATAGTGTGTATTCTTTTTATATTTTTATACGACGATTTATATTAGCGCCTAGGCGCAAACGGGCAATTTTTTCTCACTTGTATGCCCGTACACTGTTGTTAAATAAATAAATAAATAAATAAATAATTGTAAAAGGTGTAGGGGAGAGTAGTCAGAGTTGGACAGTGGTCAGAGTTGAATCATCTCGTTTATTTTGTTTTATTACAGTAGATCCATATGTCGTTGTGTGTAAATACTTGTTAGCAATGCCAGCAAACTTTTTACATGGATTGCAGTGAAGTGTGCGAACTATATAGACGTATTAAGCGAGTCCGTGTTATACGCCCAACAAAAAACGTTTTTGTAGTTTCAAAATTTGATAATTAAATGTAGAAGAAATATGTCAAAGACAAATTAAGTTGACTAAAATTGTTCATTAAGATGTTATACGAAAATGTGGAACGTAATTTGGTGTTTGTATAAAGCGTTCATGGTGTGTGTGTGATATGAAGCTAAACGACGCTTGAGTCAAGGTTGGGGCATCCAAAATTTTGCAATTCTGAAGCATTTTTGCAATCAAAATGAATGTGTTAACTTAAAAAGGTGTCAAAAACTTCATTTCTATTGGAAAGAAAGAAAATTCAAATTTTTGGTAATACTTTTTCACTTTCAGATCAATTTCGCTATACAAGAGGAAATATGATTTATTTCAATTTCATGTTTCCTTTTGTCATTTCCAAATGTATTTGAGTGCCATTCTATCATGTGAAGGTAAAGATATTGTCATTTTCAATCATTTATCTTCATATTTCATTGATTTTCTACAGTGACCCAACTCTGACTACCATGTTCAACTTTGACTACCTTTTTTTTTTTTTTAATTGCCTATAACTTTGAAACTTTTGGTACAAATTTTTTGCAATGTTTAGCAAAAACATTGCATTTTAGTAGAACTTTCCAATAATATAAGAGACATCGCAAAATTCGGCCTACAGGAGAAGTTATATAGAAAAGTCAAAACTATATCCAACTCTGACTACTCTCCCCTACAAAATTAATAAACTCTTGACAATAATAAAAATAATAAAGAAAATGATTAAAATTTGTAGAAAAGAATTTAAAACTAATAGAATAAATTTAAAAATTCATGGCAATAAAAATTTATTTATTTATTTATTTCTTTATTGACGGGCAAAAGCCCATCACAATATAAAATTTAAAAATTTATTTTAAGTAACAATAAAATTAAAATTTGATATAACAATAATAATTACTATATTAAATATTAATAGGTCGCACTCAATAATTTGAAGAAAATAATAATTGAAATTTGTAGAAAAGAATTCTAAAATTGCAAAAATAATAGAAATATGAAAAAATATTCGTAAAATGACCAAAAATACTTGAGTAATAACAACAGTAATTGAAATGTAAAGATAATTATTAAAAAATAACAAAAGTAGAATAGAAACTGCTGTTGAATATTTAAATTTTCCTGTCAATAATTTAAAGATAGAAAAAAAGAATTTAAATGTTGAAGAAATAATTGAAAAATGACAGATTGAAATGAAAAATTGTGTAATAAATTTAAATATTCATGACAATAAATTAAAGACTGAAGAGAATAATTGATAAGTGTAAACAATTAATTCAGAAACGCAACCCTTCGGGAAGTTTTTAAACTTGCAGCAAACTTGATGCAACTTTTTTAACTTCTAAAATGGTTAAAAAAGTTACAGAAAAATTTAAACTTTATTTAATTTTTTAAGTTCAATTTTTTCCAACAAAGTAAAATAACGTCATTTGAATTTTTAATAAATTAAACTATTCGACACTTGAAATTAATAAAAGTTATTATTGAAATTTATATAAGTGTGTAACATATAAATTATTGTTACTTTTAATCAATATCTCCTTATAAAGTGTACCTCTCTGCATATTTTGTCTGTAAACTATAACAAATTTAAAATTTTCTTATAAAGAGAATGAAAATTTGTGAGAAAGTAAATTCGATCGAAGGAAGGCAAATAAATAACATAAACAATGTTATTTTTTGATAGTCAGAACGACGTTTCGACGACATGGTTCGTCGTCATCATCAGGTTCTAAAATTTTATTAACAAAAAATAATGAATTGTCACAAACATAAAAAGAAAAAACAAACAAAAAACACTAAAAAATAAATAAATAAAATTTACCGAAATTAAAATGAAATTATAACATATTGTAATTTGTCGAACAGTTAAAATATAATCCAAATGCTACAAGCATTTTGTCAAGACTGAGTTGAAAATATTTTTAAAAATTTAAAGAGCAGTAGAAATTCGGAGTCAGTGAACTTAAAGGTAAACAAAACAGAGACGGATATAGAAAGAAAAGTACAATCACAATTTCAATCGATTGATTAATGGAAAATAGATTTTGTTCAGGTATAAAATATCTTCTTTTTTGTTAATAGTAAAACCGTGATTTTTAATATGCAACATTTCAGAAAAAACACGTTTTTTATAATTTGATTCACGATCTATAATATGAGAGTTATTCCAATCGAATTCATGATTGTACTTAGATTGATGTGTACTGAAAATAGGATCATTGTTATTGCAATTTGACTTGTGTTCATTAGTACGTTTTGTTTCGCCAATATAGCTCGCAGGGCAATCTTTACAATCAATTTTGTATACAATATTCGTGGTATTCCATTTATCTGTAGTATCTTTGCCCAGTTTTACGATATTTTTAAAATTTTTTTTTACAATTGTTATTGGTTGAATGTTGGCAGATTTAAAAATTTTTGATAATCTAGTGAAATTAACATAATTAAAAGGTATACCAACATTCGGCATTTGTTTATACAAAAGTACACGTGGATTGTTAGAATTATTTGCATTAATGTTTTTAAATTTAATATTTTTAAGACGTTTGGTTATATGTTTATTAATAAAATCCAAAGGATAGTCATTCTTCATTAAAATTTGTTTTACTTTCACTAGATTATTTTTATGAAAAGATTTATCAGATAGTAAGATAGCTCTATCAACTAAATTATAAACAATGTTGATCTTTTGTTGTACAGGATGATTTAAAAAGTGATTGATAAGTCTGCCTGAAGAAATGGGTTTCTGGTACCAATTATTAATTATTTTATTATCTTTTATTTTCAGTGTGATGTCCAGAAAATTAATTTGTTTGTTCTTCTCAAGTTCATAAGTAAATTGTAAATGTTGATCAAATGAGTTAAATATGTTAATAATCAAATCAACATGATCTTTATGTAAACTCAAAATTATGTGGTCAACATATCTCTGGTAAAAAAGAGGAGTGCAATTATACTTAGTTTTTAATATTTTCAAGCAATCACTTTCCAAATCATCCATGACAATATTGGCAAACAAAGGTGATATGGGTGAACCCATAGGAGTACCATCAATCTGTTGGTAGTATTTGTCATTAAACACAAAACACGTATTTTCATAAAGAAAGGTCGAGCATTTCACAATGTCAGCGAACGGAATTTTGCAATTCATAATACAATTTACTCGTCGTTCTAAACTTTGTATGACTAAATATAAAGGAACATTCGTAAAAAGCGAAGTGACGTCAAGAGACATCAATATATATTCGTCCGGAATAGTAAGTTTATCCAGTTTTTTAATAAACTCAAAGCTATTATTTACATGAGATTTTGGTAACTGAATATTTTGTTTTAGATCATTATACAAAATTTTTGCTAGCAAATATGTTGGGCTATTGACTAATGAGATAATAGGTCGAAACGGAGTGTCTTTTTTGTGAACTTTTGGAAGTCCATAACACTTAGCTAAAACTGTGTCAGTTAAAGTTAATTCGTTGTGATGATATTTACGATCTAAAAAGTCATTGTCATTTAAGTCTTGAAGAATTTTGCTAGTATTAGTTCGAACTTTATTTAACGGATTTAATCTTAAAAGCTTATAAGTAGAAGAGTCACATAGCAGGTCAGACATTTTTTGATAATAAACAGATTTATATAGGCAAACGGTAGTGTTTCCCTTGTCAGAATTCGTAAACATTATATCCGGATTTTCTTTTAAAAAATCGTTTGTTGATTTTATTTTTTTAGAAAATTGTTTGTCGTCATGTGACGTTTTCACAACTTTTTTTAAATTAACGTTTAAATTGTGTGTAATATTTTCTCTAATTTTATTTTTCGAATTATTATCAATATCAAATCTGCAAATCGACGATTCTGTATTTTTTAAAATATTAACAATCTCTGGATTAGAAAACGAATTTGCAGAACTGTGATTGGGACCTAAGGCCACAACATCGATGACATTTTTTGGTAAATTGACGTTAGTTAAATTCACCACCCATTCTTTCTTATCAGAAGTTTGCTGTTTAGTTTCTAAGTTAGAAATGAGTGAGTTGAACTTATGAAAATATTTATTCTTCAAATTTTTGCGAATGGAATTGAACTTTTGATTAGTAAGTTCAAAAAATTTGAGTTTTACATTTTTTTCCAAAGGCGATTGTTCAATTTGCATTTCTTTATAGTTCAACTTTCCTTTTAAAAAATTGATATTAAAATGAGTGTCCCTGATTTGTGTATTTAAAATTTTATATAAAAGTTGTTGTTTAAGATGGTTAAAATAATTATTACATGTTCTACTATAAAAATTAAGATGATTGAAACGCATACCCATATTGATTATGAACTGTGGCAATATGTTATGACTCCTGCAACTTAGTAAAAATTGGCGTCTTGACAAAGATTCAGCTAACTGTCGACGTGTAGAGCTGTAGTCCTTTAGAAGCTTGGAGAGATTAGGACCATGGTGTTCAGCAATAAATTTGAAAAAACTTGATTTAGCCATTAATGGAGAGTACATAATAGATCCAGTACTCGAATATCTTAATTAAAAGACAGATTCCCTTCCGAAATGTTTATTATGTGAGAAAGTAAATTCGATCGAAGGAAGACAAATAAATAACATAAACAATGTTATTTTTTAATAGTCAGAACGACGTTTCGACGACATGGTTCGTCGTCATCATCCGGTTCTAAAATTTTATTAACAAAAAATAATGAATTGTCACAAACATAAAAAGAAAAAACAAACAAAAAACACTAAAAAATAAATAAATAAAATTTACCGAAATTAAAATGAAATTATTACATATTGTAATTTGTCGAACAGTTAAAATATAATCCAAATGCTACAAGCATTTTGTCAAGACTGAGTTGAAATATATCACCGTTGTTTGCCAATATTGTCATGGATGATTTGGAAAGTGATTGCTTGAAAATATTAAAAACTAAGTATAATTGCACTCCTCTTTTTTACCAGAGATATGTTGACCACATAATTTTGAGTTTACATAAAGATCATGTTGATTTGATTATTAACATATTTAACTCATTTGATCAACATTTACAATTTACTTATGAACTTGAGAAGGACAAACAAATTAATTTTCTGGACATCACACTGAAAATAAAAGATAATAAAATAATTAATAATTGGTACCAGAAACCCATTTCTTCAGGCAGACTTATCAATCACTTTTTAAATCATCCTGTACAACAAAAGATCAACATTGTTTATAATTTAGTTGATAGAGCTATCTTACTATCTGATAAATCTTTTCATAAAAATAATCTAGTGAAAGTAAAACAAATTTTAATGAAGAATGACTATCCTTTGGATTTTATTAATAAACATATAACCAAACGTCTTAAAAATATTAAATTTAAAAACATTAATGCAAATAATTCTAACAATCCACGTGTACTTTTGTATAAACAAATGCCGAAAGTTGGTATACCTTTTAATTATGTTAATTTCACTAGATTATCAAAAATTTTTAAATCTGCCAACATTCAACCAATAACAATTGTAAAAAAAAATTTTAAAAATATCGTAAAACTGGGCAAAGATACTACAGATAAATGGAATACCACGAATATTGTATACAAAATTGATTGTAAAGATTGCCCTGCGAGCTATATTGGCGAAACAAAACGTACTAATGAACACAAGTCAAATTGCAATAACAATGATCCTATTTTCAGTACACATCAATCTAAGTACAATCATGAATTCGATTGGAATAACTCTCATATTATAGATCGTGAATCAAATTATAAAAAACGTGTTTTTTCTGAAATGTTGCATATTAAAAATCACGGTTTTACTATTAACAAAAAAGAAGATATTTTATACCTGAACAAAATCTATTTTCCATTAATCAATCGATTGAAATTGTGATTGTACTTTTCTTTCTATATCCGTCTCTGTTTTGTTTACCTTTAAGTTCACTGACTCCGAATTTCTACTGCTCTTTAAATTTTTAAAAATATTTTCAACTCAGTCTTGACAAAATGCTTGTAGCATTTGGATTATATTTTAACTGTTCGACAAATTACAATATGTTATAATTTCATTTTAATTTCGGTAAATTTTATTTATTTATTTTTTAGTGTTTTTTGTTTGTTTTTTCTTTTTATGTTTGTGACAATTCATTATTTTTTGTTAATAAAATTTTAGAACCTGATGATGACGACGAACCATGTCGTCGAAACGTCGTTCTGACTATCAAAAAATAACATTGTTTATGTTATTTATTTGCCTTTCTTCGATCGAATTTACTTTCTCACATAATAAACATTTCAGAAGGGAATCTGTCTTTTAATTAAGAGAATGAAAATTAATGAAAAAAATTAGGGACTAACTTCACTTTGGATTTTAAAACGTGGACAGAAAATGATGAATAAATATAAAAACTAAGCAACTTCACTTCAAGTTTTAAAGCGTGGACAGGATAAATTAATAAATATAAATATTAACTAACTTCAGGAGTTTACGGAGATTATTATTATTTAATTCGTACAGTTCATTGTTCTCAAATAGTTTATAAAATTACTTTTATTAGATCGCATGCATTTGGGACGCATAAATTTATACCGATTGACATTTGATCGACTGGACATTTGGACGAATTGACATTTGGACGAAATGACATTTGGACGAATCGACATTTTGACGAAATGACATTTGGACGAATCGACATTTGGACGAAAGGACATTTGGATGAATCGACAATTTGACGAAACGACATTTGGACGAATAGACATTTGGACGAAATGACATTTGGACGAATCGACATTTTGACGAAAGGACATTTGGACGAATCGACATTTTGACGAAAGGACATTTGGACGAATCGACATTTTGACGAAAGGACATTTTGACGAATAGACATTTGGACGAAATGACATTTGGACGAATCGACATTTTGACGAAACGACATTTGGACGAATCGACATTTAATTGAAACGACATTTTGACGAAACGACACTTGGGCGAATCTTTTTTGGCATATAAGTTTATTCTCTATGTTGTACTTGTTCATGGTTTCCAATTATCAAATATTCCAAGTGTTGATAGGGTTCAGTGTTTATCCGAGAGATGGAGCAAGAGGTATTAAAATTTAGTTAATCTGTTGGTAAATTACCTAAAAATTATCAAAAAATATAAAAATTTCATTTTATACACAAATTTAATACTTCTAGTTCCATCTCTCGGAAACAAACTGAACCCCGTCAAAACTTGGAATAATGAATAATTTAAAAACCATGAACACGTACAACATAGAGAGTAAACTTATATTTCAAAAAAGATTCGTCCAAGTGTCGTTTCGTCAAAATGTCGTTTCCATTAAATGTCGATTCGTCCAAATTGTCGTTTCGTCAAAATGTCGATTCGTCCAAATGTCCTTTCGTCTAAATGTCGATTCGTCCAAACGCCCTTCGTCCAAATGTCCAGTCGATCAAATGTCAATCGGTATAAATTTATGCGTCCCATGCATTTCCTCCAAAACTTAATTGATTGAATTTATAATTGTCTGAAATTTAATTGTCCGAATTCGTAATTCTGTTCATTTCCATTTGGTAGAATTTGAAATTACCAGAATTTGCATTTGTCCTAACTTTTAACTTTCTGAAATTGCATTTTTTATATAATTTTAAAGTCAGTAGACTAGCATTTGCCAAAAAATTTCAATCAAAGAAATGTCATTTTTTTAAAGTTTCAATTTTTCGAAATCGTATTTGTTGGAAATTCTAAAATTCAAATTTGCAGTTGCCTGAAGTTTGAAATTAAAGAAATTGCATTTGTCCGAACTATGAAATCACTAATTTCGCATTTTTTCGAACTTTGAAATCATGTAACTCGTAATGAGCAAATTATTTAAGTACCCAAATTTAAGTACCTAAATCCTTAAATTAGCATATATTGTAAGTGTTAAGGGGGGAACACCAGTTGTAACTAAAAAAAGTGCTTTTTTCAATAATTTTTTCTTAGAAAACCATGAAACTTTTTGAAGAATCCTATTTTTTTAGATAAAAGTACATGTTAAAAGCTGTAATGTAAAAAAAAGATTGTTTTTTAACCAAAACTTTCAAAGATATGAGCCATTGAAGCTGCGCCTTCCAAAAAAGGTGATTTGCGGTGATCAGGATTCCGTAAGTATGCTTTGTCTAAAATGCAAAAATGAAATTGATTTACATTTTTTTTAAGATTATCCTGTTAGTGATCAAAGGATTTAAAGAAAAAAAAATTGACAAAATGGCGACCTATCAAAGTCAAAAGTATGATTTTCGTTAAAAAAATAGTCGATTTTCAGCTATATAAAAAAAGTTTTGCATTAAAAAAAAAATCCCTCAACCACTAACTTGGATTAGATGTGCAAATTAAGCATAACAAATTTTAAGTGAATCAGTTTAATGGTTTTCGAGTAATCGTGATCACCGACTTTGAAAATGTCATTTTGAGAAAAATGCATTTAAAGTTTCAACATACTTTTTTGTCAAATACTTGAAATGACCTTTGCTTCTCATATTACTCTATCTTTTCTCAAAATAATGAAGGGTAGGTACGAAAACTGTAAATTTAAGCGTAAAACAAAAGGGGAATAGCCATTGAGCACCAGGTGTAAGTCACAGTGCTCTTGAATCAAAAGCAGGATTTTTGAAAATGGATGGAAGATTTTCGAACGTAGAGTTTTCCCACATGACCTCTAGTTTCCGAATTTTTAAGACCCGAAATCGTACCTGATCCTATTTTAAAGATACATGTATATATAATTATATATATATACTAGGGGGGCTTCGCCCCCCTGCTTTTAACTTTAAACTTCTTTAACTTGAGTTTCAATTCAAGTTTTACTTTTAAGTTTTAAAATAAATATTCATATATATTAATGCATTAAAATACACAAATAACTATATTCATTAAAATTTAGATTCTCTAATTGAAGTAGCCTATATAGTTAATTATTTCAATTAATTTTTATCTAAGGTATGTTTTTATATAAAAATAAATACAAATATTTTGAACTTATATCAAAAAGTTAAAATTGTAAATAGATTTACGTTTATTTTAATTTAATAATACTCTTTATAGATTGGTTTTTAGCCAAAATCTTTGAAAAAAATTCATATAAACTTTAAACAAATTTTTAGGTTACTTAATTTTCATAAAATTTCTTTCCAAGATGCACCGCGAGGAGGTGTAATAAGCTTTAAAGTTTATCACAAACCAATCTTATATCTCACCTAACCTAAAAATTTATTAAAATATTTTAAATACACTGAAACAATCTTTTGAAATTGTCTTTCTTATAGACAAGAAAAAAATAGACAAATACAACTCAATTACAATTATTACATCTTGATCCAAAAGTTAGATAGAAGCTTGACGCTTGAAAATAAGCTTTCTAAATTTTCCAACTTGAAGTTTCTATCTTAAATTGAATCACGATGTAACAATTTAAATTTAGTTGTATTTTTTCGAAATTTTCTTCTGTCGATCCGTCCTTCAATTTTTAACAGTAGTTTATTATAATTAATTAAAAATAAGTTAAGTTATTACAAATTAAGTTAATACAAATTTTAACTTCCAAATAATATTGAATACAAAAAAAAAAAAATTATTTTTATTATTATTATACTCAACACTATAAATTTCACATAAATATAATTTATATAATTTAGATTTAAATATAAATTATTTAAATATATAATTAAATATTTAATTTAAATATAATTTAGAATTTCTCTTTTGCGCCAAATGTGGAACTGTCAAACATAAAACATGAAAATATCTATTTGTAAATGTAAACAAATAATTTAAGATTTACAATAATGTTTTATATTTGCCATTTTATATATTTTCATGAAAATTTAAAACTCCACATGGAATCAAAATTCTTTTTTGAATTGTTCAAAATTTTAAAGTTATAAAAAGGAGATTAAATCAATGTGAAATTTATAGTGTAAAAATTGAAAAATTATAAAAAGAAAGAATACATAATCTTCAAAGTATATGTAAAATTTTCTACTTTTCATTTAATTTTTAATTTAATTTAATTGCTGATAAAAATTTGTTTCTTCATTGAAAAACATTAATTATTTTAAATTTCTTTTTTATTTTATATAATATTTCTAAAATTTATTTTTCTTAATTCATTTTAATATTCATAAAATTTAGGTTATTTAAAAATAATAATTATCCAAAAAGATACCTGCGCTCTTTCTGTCTTATAATTTCATAATTATTTTTAAAAAACTCTTCTTTTAAAACAATAATTATATTAAATTACTAATTTGTCAATAACATTTATAAAATTTCAAAATTTATTTTGCTTTAAATTTCAAATTCCACTAATATTTCCCTAAACAACGAAAAGATTTCGTGTCTGTCGCTGTTAAAATGACTTAAGAAAATAAGAGAAATGATTATGATAATAAAAATTCATCATCAAAAAATAAAAAAATTAAACTCAATATGTTAGTTCATTGAAAAACATTAATTATTTTAAATGCTTTTTTATTTATTATACATAATATTACAAAAATGTATTTTAAAGAAAATTTTGGCCTAGACCCAATCCTGCGCCCACGACTGGCTTAAGGCTGGCCTAGGCCTTGCTCCTAAGCCTAGCTAAAAATTGACTGAGCCAGGCCTAGTCCAGTCTTGAGCTGGCTCTAGACTGGCTCAAGACTGGCCTAGGCCTGGCTCTAGACTATTCCAAGCCTGGCTAAAGACTTGCTCAAGATTGGCTCACGACTGGTCCAGGCCTGTAAATTATACGTAGCAACCCTGTAGGCGGTCAAATCTTGAAACAGCGGCGGCAGCGGCGGCGGCGATATCATTTATAATATAGGGAGATATATATATATAGCTAGATATATATACTATATATATATGACATATATAGAGGGGTAGAGGTGGAGGTGTGGCAGGGATGGGGAGGAGATGGGAGGAGAGGGGCCATCGCTGAAGTCTGTTTCAATATTTGGACCCTATGACATATATATATATATAGGTACATATATATATATATATATATATGTCATAGGGCTAAATTCTTGAAACAGCGGCGGCGGCGACGGCGACGGCGGCGATATCTTTTTGTAATATAGGAAGATATATATGTCGTAGGCAAGTAGAAGAATCAGGCATTTAGATTAATTTCTAGGCATTAAGCTACACTTAGGCAAGTAGAGAAATGAAGATGTGTAGGATGCACATTCTTTTGTTTGCCTGAATTCATGTAGGCATTAAGCTTATTGACTAGGCAATAAGCTAACTGCCTAAAGTGTTCCTGGAAAATAGAAGAAAAGGGATATTCTATGACGAAGTACAAACACAGATATATAAACAAACTTTCGATGTACATAAGTAATTAAACATAAAGAAAATTGTGGGTATTTCTTTCGGTTTTAAAACTTTTTGGGTGGTAAGAGCAAAAAATTTTGGACTTTTGTGTTTACGGACTACACTCGTACTGAAGTAGTGACGCTACTAGGCCGATGGCGTCAATGGCGCGAGCACGCTGACAAGTTTGTTATTTATTTTCTCCTTTAATTGTCCACTTTTGCCAATGTTATATGGAGTTGGAAATGACTGTGTTACATAGAACATCAAAACATCAAATCACACTACTTGCTATAATTTTTTTTAAATTAATTAATATTTTAGAGATTTGTTACTTTTATATAGAATAACAATTTACCAAAGTAGTAGTTATATAGAAGACCTTTCAAAAAATGACATATTTGAAAGTTGTTTTAGTACAATGTATAAACACAAAATACATTGACTTGAACAATGACCTGTTATTGCTTGACAGACGTTCTGAGGGCGTGTATATGTTATAAACAAGTCAAACACTATATGAAAGTGTTTATAAAGACTTCCTTATTAGTACTTTAACAAAAATTATATTAACTATTTTATGTTAAATAACCTATGGACCTTGAAAGTCTAAATAGGTAATGTGATACTCATAATTGCGGATCTACCACAGGTAAAATCAGTCTAACTCTAAAATAGGATCAGATACGATTTCGCGGTTTGAAAATTCTAAAACTAGAGATCATGTGGGTAAACTTTACGTTGGAAAATCTTCCATCCATTTTCAAAACCCTTACTTTTGCTTCAAGACCACTGTGAAGTGTTGGCAGATCTAGAGCGACCTGACGCGCTGCCGCATTGTGCTGTATATCTCATTTATTTTTCACCTGATCAACTTAAAAATTCGCAGACACATTTCTAAATATGTATACTTTAAGAAAATGCTAAAAAAAAGAAAAACGATTTTTCGAAAATTACAACTGGTGTTCCCACCTTAATGTTATAAAATTAAGTAACTTTGTTTACATTTCAAACATAAATTCGTAAGTTCTTTATTTTATAAATGTAATGTAAAAGTAATGTAATATGAAAGTTTTAAGACATTATTTCCATTATATTAAACTATTTTTCTACATTGATATATATTATTATTATTCATTATTTTCACGTTGTTTTTGTAAGTTGCGTTTATAAAGAATTATAAAAGTTGACCAATTTTTTTTTATGTAATTAATATATTCATTCGGTAGAGGCAAGCAAACATGCAGGCGCTTTCCTATGTCACTAAAAAGATGTTGGGCATTTAATATTATACATTTTTGTAAACTCAAATAATGAAAATTTATGAAACTGAAGAATTATCTTAAAAATGACAAAAATTATTGTCAGTGGAAAACAGAATTAAAAAATTTACTACATGATTATATAATTCAAAAGAATAGTTTAAAAACTAAGCAATTAATGGGATTAACAACAAACTGAAACTAAAAATTTTACGATTACCCTGACGATAGTGTTGGATTGATTTTACTCACTATTTTCCTGAGGCATTCTAAAATTTGTTTCCGAGGCAATCATTTTTTATCCGAACATAGAAATGGATGTAACTTGACTAAACGTTATTCCGAATCATTCCGAAATATTCTGCTTCATTGCGAAGATAAATTTTACACAGTTTGAATGCTTTTATTTCAATCTGCACCAATCCGTTTCAAACCTGAATATATCCCATTAGGATTGAAACTGATTGATTATAGGAATGAAACTGATTAATTGGGAATGATTCGTAAAGAATGTTTCATCAAGTTATATCCATTTTGAATAAAAACTGATTTGCTGGGAAACAAATTTTGGATGACCTCGGAAAGACATTGATTTGAACTTATGTCTTTAGGAGATTGGATCTCCGTATCTATTAATTAAAACAGCTTTAATTTAGAACTAATTAACGACAAATTTTTTTAGCTTTGCAATGGTTTATAAAAAATTTTAAATCCGTAATGTTTGATAGCTGAGATATTAAAATTTGAATACGGTCATGTTTTTAAAACCATTTCGGTAAGTTGTCTTACACTTTTGTCTGGTAGTGTATAACTACCCCATTTTTTTTTGTTTTAAAATAAATAGTTATTTATTACACTCAGCGAAATGGATATTTAAACTCATTATCCTGGATATTAAAAAACAGTAATTTTAATATCTGGATATTAAGTTTGAATATCTAAATACTAAGTTTTAATATCTAGATGCTTAATTTGAATATCCACTAATATCCATTTTTCTCAGTGTACTAAATGATTTATTAAAATTATTTTAAGTTTCAAATTAATTATTTTTAATTATTTCAGATTTATGAAATAATAAGTAGTTAAAATAAACAGTTTAATAATTTGTTAAAACAAATTCATATTCTTGTAATTAAAGAAACGGCTGTATAAATTTCAAGACTTTGAAAACATTTTAATAATACTCACAGTTAAATTGGTACAACTCTCTACCCTATTGACAAAAATGGCCACATTTGTGCCCACAAATGAGGGCACAAATGTGGCCATTTTTTTCAATAGGGTAGCTTCATTTGATTAAAAATGGAATTTAAATAGTTTTTTTAAAACAATGCTTGAATTTTAATAATATTTGTTAATTCTCACTCGGTGTTATTAATTGACATGTATAACTGAATTTATCGATTTCTCCGAGTCAGTCAAAAATTTTAAAGGAAAGGTTAGAAAAAACACTTTTTTTAACGTTTCGACAGACAATGCTGTCCTCCTCAGAACTGTAAAAATTTATTAAAAAATGGATAAGATACTTTACAAAGAAATACATTAATAAAATTTATAATATGAAAAAAAGTTGTAAGTTACGTTAGAAAAAGTATTTTTTTTAAAAAATTTAAATGGAAAAAGTCATAAATATAAAAATAATCATAAATAATCATAAATATAAAATTTTGACTGACTCGTAGAAATCGATAAATTCAGTTATACATGTGAATGGTTGAATTGTTTCTTTAATTTATGGTTAATAATTTATTTAGCGTTGAAAAATTGTAGGAGGAGTCCTAAAAGAAAAGAAGACATTTGTCATTGCAAATTATTTTTCATTCTCTTTGTTTACATTCTTGTGCTTGTTGTAGATTACTTCCATTTATGTTTTTCTCCCTACCCTTCTACCTTTCGTTCGTAGCATTTATTCCCTCCATACTCAGTTGAGTCAGTGCGAACTGTTCTATGCACCTCTGAAGAGTGCATGTTCAGTAAATATACTGTAAGGTGGGGAGAGAGATCTGTCTGTATTTCATAGGTAGAACTTATTCCCTTTCATAATCAGTTGACTTAGTGCGAACTATTCTATACACCTCTGAAGGGTGTATGTTTAATAAAGATATTCTTAGGATGGGACAGGAGCATTTGTCATGGTAAGTTTTCTTTTATTCTCGCTGTAACTAATGCATACTTCGGTTGTGTGAAAAATTAACAGTACTATTTATAAATAGTTTCTTTTTTGAATTTTGTTTATTATCGTATCTTTTTCCTTAGAGTTCTTTTCTTCTTCAATTTTTTGTTTACTAGAACTACAAAAGCGCGCTACGCGCGCCCAATCGTTATTCAGGTTACACTCTAAAAACAAGTGTCTTCTTTTGTCCTCACTTTTAAGACATTTTAGGGTGTCTTAATTTTAAACCATTGAGATAGTGTCTTAAAACTACCTGTAAGACGCTTTCTAAACGTCTTATGTCTCAAAATAAGACACTTGTAAGACACCTGTTTTTACAGTGTACAAAGAAAACATTAGTGAAGAATGTCACATTTCTGTATTTAATAAACACATCTTATGTCAGTGATGGATTATAAAGTTCACGTCTGGGGATGCACAGTAAATATTTGCAGGAAATGATATGAATAAAAATATAGAAATGTGTTTAGGAATTGATAAACAAACATTGTCATTTTTGAAGAAATAATAATAAAGAAGTACATGAAACGTTCAGACTGGACTGAAACTTGAACAGCTGTCAAAAATATGGGGGGTAGGTGTTTAAGCACCCTTAACCCCCCCCCCCCCGGCTACGACCCTGCTCGCCCTCTTCTATTGTGTTCAGTAGAACAATTTGTAACACAGACGACATAAGAAAATAATATTTTTTACCTATTCAGTTGAAAATGTTAAATTCATGTTAATGGGTGTTAATTATCCTTTTTTTTTCTGTTTTTTAAGTAACACGCATTATCTCAAATGTAAGCCGAACTTACCCGAGAGAGGGAAATCATAATATTTCTGGTGACAAATTTTTTTACTTGATATTCATTTATCTAGTAAAAATGCACTCTTATAGAAGTACAAAAGAATGGTCTAAAGGATAGGGGGACGATTTTAGAAAAATTTCGCGGGTCTAAGTGGGGGTGGGAGAGGTCAAAAAGTGAGAAAATTTTAGAATCGCTGTTTGCGCATTTCAAATCGGTCATTACATTTCTTAATACAACTTTTCATGTAATCCTCCTTCAAGCATATCCTTTTCTCCTTCTTTTCATTGAAGAATTATCATGAATTTTTCCGTCAACAGTTTTCAACATTTTTTACTGAATTAAAAATATTATGTTTCGCATATTTTAAGGATTTACTAATTTTTTTTACTAACACGTAGAGGAATCTTCGTAAATCTCTTTAACCTTATACTTACCCCCAACCAAGCAGAAATGTTCTTTTTTCATTTATGAAAATTTACTATATACTATGATATTTTTCGTATAAAAATTTGATTTATTTAACAATTATATATTATATATCATAAATAATATAACTGTATGATATATATCTCTTTCTAAATGTAAATGCTATTCGTTAAAAAATATAACTTTCCGTGTAAATATCAGGTAAAAAAGATTTAAAAAGCGTCCTGTATGAGTTAAAAAAAATAGTAAACGTCTGAAATATGCAAAAAATATATTGTACCCACAAATATAAATTGCTGAAAGAATCAAAAGATTATCAAAATTTCAGACGAAAATATTCGTGACATTTCTTTAATGAAGGAAGCCAAAAGCGAAATGCTTCTAGGAGAGTTTAATGAAAAATTGTTTTAGGGAAGAAGCGGCGCATCGGCTAAATCAGCGTACGATCATTTAGAGCGCGCATGGTATTCTGTAGAAACTGCTGATGTTTGAATTGTCATAACTTGAAAAATATCCAATAAAACCATTTTCTGATTTTTGATTATGAAAAAGGAGCATTTAATGACATTAAATCAATCACAATCCAAAAATCAATTTATTGCTTCTTAGGTACCTTTCCTCGGAGCACGTCACATATTTATCCTTTCTAAGAAGTTTTAATACACGAAGAATAGTGAGTTAGCCGCTGCTGCCAACCAAATTTAGCAAACACTTATTAAGTCACCGCAGCTATGTATTAGCTAAGGCAGCATGTACATTTCCTACGTCTGCTAAAAGTACGCTATGATAGGTAACAAATTTAGATTCCATATCTAAATCTAGTGTGACGTAGTTTATAAACAGCCCCTATAAACTAATGAAATACTTCAGGTACACGTTAGCTGCAGTTTCATTATATTCTTTGTCCATAAATAATATTATGTAAAGCAGCTGTTTTAAATTCATTGAATCCTGAATAACATGAAATATACTTCATAATAATGATTTATTTTTTCGAGGAAAGAAAGTGCCCCATTCACGCCCATTCCTGTGAGGTACAACCATTATTATCACTGTTTTTTAATCACACATGCGGAAGACTTTCTTTTCCATACATGTACATTGAAATACAGAGTATTTACCTCTCCATTAGGGAAAAGGAAAAAGGAAAAAGGAAAATCTGCGTGGAAACATATTTCCAGGCAGTTGTGTTTTCTGGTATTATTCTTAAGATTCTTATTTTAAAAAGTATAATGAAAAAGTTTAATAATTTATATTCAATGTCAGGCTATCAAAAAGTATATAATTAATTTTATTCCTTTATTTATTCCTTTTTTAAATTTAACATTCTTTGCGTTTCTGCATTATTTAAAGTAGAAATAGGTGAAATATTTTTGCACTATAGAACATTATTCTTTGCTTCCCTAGATCATTAATCTTCTTCTTATGTGTTAAAATTGCAGAACAACCTTCCACACTTTCTGTGCTTCAGTTATTTTTACAAACAATTAAGAGTTATTGTTTTCCTTCTCGGGTAAAATTATTTCATTCTAATTGTAATTCATTAGATCTAGAAAACTAATTTTACAAAACTTAATTATCTAATAAACAATTTTCTAATATTAAAACATCCAATAACCAATTCTTGAATTAGCAAATTAGCAATTTACACGTTTACTAATTCTTACATTAAACAACTATACAATAACAATTTATTAATAAAAATTTTTGTAATTTACTAAATTTACAATGGATATATTTTTTAAATATGAATTACTCTATTTAAGTATTAATAAACAAGTTCAAAATTTACACCATATACTGATAAACTGAGCCTCTAATCCGAACGTATAAATAGCTCTGTTAAAAAAAATTATTTAAAAGTATATCAGATATAGTTAAAACAAAGTGAATAGTTAAAAATATAAATAAAAATATGGAAATGTAAACAAGAATCCATAAACAATTATTACAAATTTAAATAAATAAATACATAAAACATTCTAAATGTAGTTCAAAATGTGCTTACAAACGTAGTTCGTATATCGTCCGATAAATTGTTTAGTTTTTCTTAATGGTAATTAGAATAATGTACATGAATCTCAAAATGAAGTATTGAATCTGAAATTTCAGTACGTTATGTATATTTCATGTCAATACATGTACTACAGGCATGTACATATAAAATTGAAATCAAAGGTTTTTGTATTTGTGTTTTAAACAAAAATTGTAATTAAAAATGTCTTCATAACATTTGGAACTTAAATGGGAAAAAATAAAATTTGTGCACTTACTATTCTAAACATTAATTTTGTTTATTTGCAGGTAAAATCCTTTTTATCAAAATGTGTCATGAATCATATAAATCCTGTATTAAATACAACTAAATATTAACGATTTGCATTATATTTGAGAAAAAAGAATAAAAGTAATAAAAAATGAATTAATTCAGAACTTGTATAAGTTTCAAATGATTTAAATCTAAACAAAGGACCTTCCTATGTTTTTCAAAAAAGATTTTCATGCATATTTTTACACACTTTCTTAGATAACTTTCCTAATGAACGTAACATTTTAATATTATCTGTAACCATACATTGTCATGATATGCTTTCAACTGTACTACAAACTACTTTCTGAATATATTCTATTTCTACAATAATAATCATTCCAAAATTTCATTGTAAACATAATTCTTAATACATTTTCTACATCTTTGACTTCCTAAATAAACTGTAACTGCATTCAATGAACGAACTCTTGATAATGCAACATACAGTTGACCATGATTAAAAACATCTTTTCTTAAATCAATTGCAATTTTATTAAATGTCTGTCCTTGAGATTTGTTTATAGTCATAGCAAATGCTAATTTAATTGGAAACTGTCTTCTTTTAAATGTAAAGGGATAAACATTTTCACAATACAATAATATTCGATGTATGAATACAATATTTCTACGCTTATCTCCCGTTAATATTTGGCATTTAATAACATGATTTGATAAAGCTAAAACCAATAATCTTGTTCCATTGCATAAGCCTTCGTTAATGCTAAGGTTTCTTATAAGCATTACAACGGAATTTATTCTTAAATGCAAAACATGTGGTGGTAAACCAGGTGGTGATAGAGTGTTCAAATAATCAGGTAAAATGACTTCATGATCATTATTATTATCACCATTATCTACACTGTCAATACTTCTATAAACTTTTTCTTCCCTCTTATCTAATAACTGTACTACATTATTATTAATTTCATCTACATCAATATTTCTAGGAGCTAAAATAGCACACAATGCCAAATCTTCAAATCTTTTCTGTTTAATCAAGTCTCCATATACGTCTGTACTGATATCAATATTTCCTTCTTGCAGAATGTTATCTGGTAATTGAACACAATCTTTTACATCATTAGATGTGCCATTTCCTATTTCAAGTAAAAAATAAACAAATTTTGTTTCTTCCGGTAAAGCTCGCATGTTTTCAGATAATGTAAATTTTGAAAATATCTTCCATAATTTGCTATATTTAATTGACAAATTGATAATTTCAGATCTGGTACCATTTTGTTTAATTGGTAATACTTGTCTAAAATCACCTCCCAAAATTATCGTTTTACCACCAAAAGGAACATCTACTTGCATAATATCTCTTAATGTTCTGTCCATAATCTTTAAAGCATACTTCGGTGACATTGGAGCCTCATCCCAAATGAATACATCAATATCTTTCAAATAAAACCCCTCTTTAGACTGCACTTTTATACTTGAAGATGAATCACTATATAATGGCACTGGTAAACCCAATACTTTATGAACTGTTCGACCCATTGGCAGCAAGGTTGCAGCCATCCCTGTAAATGCCATATTACAAACAGTTTTACCTTGACTTCTTAATAAATGCCACAATGTAATATACATAAATGTTTTTCCTGATCCTCCAGGGCCATCGACATATACACATCTACAAGTATTTTCGCTATTATCATTCACTGCATTTAATATAAAATCAACAATGTCTTTTTGTTTGACATTCAATTTATCATACTTTTCTTTTCCCAACTCTTTTTCCTCTGCAATATTTATAGAATGTGTAATTTGAAAACTTTCAGTTTCATTTTCTATATCCATTAATCCAAAAAAATCATGTAAGTTATAACGTTCTTCAGATAACATGTTTTTTACATTTATGTATGCCATTTTTTCAGCTGCAATATTATAAACGTTTCTAGCATAATCTTCAGACATAGAAAATTTAAATTGTTCCCAAAGTTCACCAGCATTTATAGGACGACAGTGAATTAAAATTCTAACAAATAACCTTCGAAGTGATTGAGGCATCATCCATAAACTTGACTCTTCTAACGTTGCCTTCCATTCATGATCATCCTCTATGAGTCCTAATGCTAAACAAGCTGACGTAACTGTCTCATGTAATATGCCATTAACAGTCTTTAATGATTCGTATGAAATTGCACCTTTAGTTGTAAGTAATAATAATCGAAGGTGAAATAATTCTAAATGGCATGGACTAACAGAATAAATTCTGAATATTGCCTTCTCCCTACGTAATCTCTTGTTCCATTTACATTATTTTTTATCCCATGAATAGTATTCAGAAATCTCAGTATAAAAATTGTGACGAGCGTTTGCATCACGTTGATTTAAATTGAAGTAGTATAATAATTTTGTATCTTTATTTAAATTAAATGATATTTCTTGACCTGCATCTCTTTGCCGAAGAAGAATATTTTGCTCATTTTGCAAATGTATTGGTAAACGATTTATACTATGACTTTTTTTGGATAAACTTTAACTTAAAATTCCCCATGCTGCTTCTACTGGACCCACATATCTATTTTCTTCATAATGATTGATTTCATTATGATTAATAGTAGCTTCTGCATTACTATTTGTGATGATAATTGATGCAGCATCATGACCCTTATAAATATATTTATACAAATATTTCACGGACTTAATACTCGATACAACTTCTACATTAATATGACAATTGAATGTTTGCGAAAGTTTAGGATAAAACGGTACAACAAAACGATTATCAACAATATATTCATTAGGTCTTGTATACGTTTTCCCTGTATCTCTTCTTCTATATAGCACATAGCAATTGTCTTTAACAGTAGTGTCCTCTTGTAAAGGTTTAGGAAAATTTTTCGAGCATTTTCCATCAACAAAACACCAATCTCCACAAGGACCGTGTATATTGTTTGACATAATAATTTCATTTCATTGTTATAAACAAATCCGGTTTACCACGTTTTGCCACAATAGCCATTGAATCTTGATATAGTTCCATCATATTACGAGGTGAATTAATAAATGTTGATGGTAACACAACCAATTTCCCTACAGGTGTATCATTGCTTTCCGCTACATCATTAATGTGATCTATTAACCCTCTGTAACTTTCACTTCGTAATTGTGTTTGATGATTTGCACAATACTGAAGTCGATCTTTTTCCATTTTTACATAATTGTCAACCAGCCACTGTTGAAATAATCTTCCACCGCATAAAAACTGATTAAAAATATCATCTCTAATTGCCATTTTATACTTTACATAACATGCCCTTGATATTCTATGTTTTTTTAATCTTTTATCTGCATCATTTCGAAGCATATCAATGCAATAACCTTTTTCTCCAAAAGGATATAATAGAGGATATATGAATGGTTCTACACAAGGGTCCAAACTACTAACTAATTGTAATTCTTTACTTGTTTTGTTGTATACAGTGACATAAGACACCTTCTGAATTTGTATTAAAAATAGCAGCTACTTCATTAACTCTTTGAAAATTAAATCGCCGTGAATCTTTTCCTTTTTTTAAAGTAAATAATAATTTTAATTCTGGAATTTCTTCATTATTTTTGGTCGCTAACTCTGTTCCTATTTCTATAACTTCTTTCATCATCCTAAACGATCGAGTGAACGTATTATGATTTCTCATAAAATTCTCAATTCCTCTTACAATACCTTTATCCAATCTATCATTTTTGTTTAACCTGTATTCAATTGCATCATCAGGATCGTAAATAAACAATTGTTCATAAGACGGATCATCACCGTTTTCCGGGAATAAAGCATTATTCATTTAATAATATATTTGACCTTGGATTTTAAAACAATATGGTCCTCTTCGTCTACCATTAAAGTTAATAACATTAGCATTAAATGACGCAAAATCAAATGAATTATTTGTATCATCTTATATTCTGCTGAAAATGCCTTGATTTCTCATGTGAACCATTTAATAACGCTTGTAATTGAGATGGATAGTTCAAGCCTTCTAATTTAATACCTCCATGGCTACAACAATCAGAGTAAGAATAAATTTTTTCATCACTTTTCTTCTCCTTCGAGCGTTTAGCATCAGAATGAGTAACTTTGGTACTAACTTCTTCATCTTTGAAGTGTTTAGCATCACAATGCGTACAATAAAAAGACATTTTACCTGGTAATCCTCTGCATAAGTACGTGAATGCAATTTATTTAATTCTACATTTTCTAGACAATTACCTAATGTACTCAATATATTTTCCTTATTTACATTACAATGGAAAATGGATGGAGAAACATCATCCTCAATAAAATCTTGATTACTTATTTCTACATTTTCTGACTGTGGAAGTGTGAGAAAGGATGTTGATGGTACAGAATTCACAACTAAATTATTAGAATCTGCATTACAAGTTTCTTTTTCTACCTCTTTTGATGCAATACTTTGCAATTCCTTTTTTTCTTTTAATTTAGCACGATAGGACCTCATTCTTTCTTTTTGGAATTTTCGAACTTCCATTTGTTTCTCTACAGTTAAATTAGCACGATAAGACCTTACTCTTTCTTTTTCTCTTTCCGATTTTCGAAATTCCATTTCTCTTTCTACAGCTACATTTGCACGACCACACTCAATTCTTTTCGTACTAACAATATTTTTATTAACTTTTTTTATTTCTTCTACTTCTTCCTCGGTAAATATTCGTTTTTCTTCAAATCGTTTCCTTTTTGTTAACGTGGCACTACAACTTTGCATTCTTTTCTCTGACAAAGTATTAATCTTTTTTTTCTTTTCTTGTAATATTTTTGCTGTTCCTATTTCGTCTATTGGATACAACATACTGAAAGGTTTTTTTGTGCAATTATAGGGGTCTGTAAATCAATAATTTTCGTTTTACTTGCTTTTCTTACTTCACTGCCCTGTAATTCGTGCTTCATTGACATACTGCGTTCTTTTAATACATCTGAAGAAACACATTCAGAAGTAATTATATTATTATCAGTAGTAACATCAGTTACTAATCTGCAACACTTTTTACTTTCGTCATTCGAGTCATTTGTTTCAAGAAATATCAATCTTTCAATTTCATCATTATTCAAGTCATTAAATCCGTCGCTTTGTACTTCATGTGAATGGAAAATAGATGAAGAAAAATCATCCTCATGGCAATGTCGAAAATGTACTTGTACATTTCGGGAATGTGAAGGTTTCTGGAAGGATTTTGATGGTATTGAATTCACAACAAAAGATTCAGAATTTGCATTGCAAGTTTCTGCTTTTCCCTCTTTTAGTATATTACTTTGCAATCCCTTTTTCTCTTTTAATTTCGCACGATAGGACTTCATTCTTTCTCTTTGGAATTTTCGAACTTCCATTTGTTTCTCTACAGTTAAATTAGCGCGATAAGACCTCAGCCTTTCTCTTTCCAATTTTCGAATTTCCATTTCTTTTTCTACAGCTATATTTGCACGACGACACTCAATTCTTTTCGTACTAACAATATTTTTATCAACTTTTTTTAATTCTTCTACTTCTTCCTCGGTAAATATTCGTTTTTCTTCAAATCGTTTCCCTTTTGTTAACGTGGCACTACAACTTTGCATTCTTTTCTCTGACAAAGTATTAATCTTTTTTTTCTTTTCTTGTAATATTTTTGTTGTTACTATTTCGTCTATTGGATGCAACATACTGAAAGGTTTTTTTTGTGCAATTATAGGGGTCTGTAAATCAATAATTTTCCTTTTACTTTTTTCTTTTACTTCAGTACCCTGTAATTCGTTTTTCATTGATTTACTGTGTTCTTTTAATACATCTGCAGAAAAACTCTCAGAAATATTAACATTATTATCAGTAGTAACATTAGTGACTAATCTACAACACTTTTCTCCTTCGTCATTCGAATTCTTTGCAATTTTATCATTCTTCAAGTCATTTAATCCGTCACTTTCTACTTCATTTAAATGGAAAACAGATGCAGAAACAACTTCCTCAATGGAATGTCGATAATTTACTTGTACATTTTGGGAATGTGAAATTGTATGTAAGGATGTTGATGGTACTGAATTCTTAACAACAGATTCGGAATCTATATGGCAAGTTTATTTTTTCACCTCTTTCGATATATTACATTGTAATGTCTTTTCTTCTTTTAATTTAGCACGAGTACACTTCATTCTTTCCCTTTTCAATTTTCGAACTTCTATTTCTTTCTCTTCAGATAGACACGCACGATGAAGTTTTACCCTTTCTGTGCTCACATTTTTTTTGTCATTGTGCGGTTTCTCCATCTTATTTGGCATTTTATTTATATAATATAAATATGTCAAATTGTAATAAATCTAATAATATCTGAAATTTGAAAAGCCAAATTTAAAAATGTCAAAATTTGTAATGATGAGTTTCAGAATTATGTTAATAGCAATTTTAACAGTTCCCAATTATCTAAAAAGAAATGTACAAAATGCCGATAACGAATTTAATAAATTTCTAAGAATGAAATATTTCTAACATAAACGTTAACATTCCAATTTTTAAATTTTATAACTTTTAAAAAATGATTGGTATTAAAAAACCAATGTACCCTTTAACTAACTTTCAAATTTTCCACTTCACAAATGTTCTATCATTTTACTAATTTTCAAATTTTTAACTACGCATTTTTCTAATGTTGTACTTTCTCAATTGTCCATTTTACCAATATTTCAATTAACCAAATTTACACTTTGTCCTTTTTCCAAATTTTACATTTGAATAATTTTGCAATTTACCAATATTCCAATTTACAAATTTTCCAATTTACCAATTTACCAATTTTCCAATTTACAATTTTCTTCATGTACCAATTTTTCAAAGTATCAAGCTTCCAATTTACCAACTTTCGAAATTACCAATGTCGCAGTTTAAACAAAAATGAAAGTCGAACAACGCCGAGTAAATATTAAATCTTGCAGCAAGCACCAATTGAAATTTGAAGAAATACTGAGTTTTTAATTAACAATAGCGTGCTAAATGCACAGGAATTTCACAGTTTGTGGTTTTAAAGCAAGAGAAAATAAGGTTACCTGGAATAGATAAAGACAACAATAGCGTACAAAACGCAGGTAGAGTTCACAGTTTATGGTTCTTTCTTATATTCTCGAAATTCGAAACTGAGGTATAGGATTTACGTGGGATAGATAAAGACAAGAATAGAGTGAAAAATGTAAAGAGAGATGCAGAATATGGAACAGATAAGGACAACAATAGCGTAGAGTGATGAACAGCAAGAGACAATAAGGTATAGATGTACCTTGGATAGACAATTAACCATAGCGTTAAAATGGTTTAAAATCAACTTTCGATGAAATTGAGCTAGAATTTTCTGATTTCTTTTCCATTTTCATGGAGCAGCCATAAAGAACTTATTTATTTGCAATTCGCAGTGTATATTCAATTGTTTAAATTTTTTTAATTTGTTTAAACAATTTATGTTTCTTATATCTTCGAAATTAAATATTTCTTTTAACAGCTGTCGATTCTTAAGTAACAATTGACAGAAAATTTGTTTCTTAAATATTTATTGTATTTTTTTTAAACAATCTAAATTGTTTAAAACAATTTTTCATTAAATTCTCTTAAAAGTATATCGCTTCCGACTTTTTTCATTCAAAAAATATCACGAATTTTTCCAATTTGCAATTTTCAAGATATTTTGATTGTTTAAACAATTTATATATTTTCGACTTTAAGTACTTTTTTTAACAGCTGTCGATTCTTTAGTAACAATTGAGAGAATGGACAAAAAATTTGTTCATTAAATATTTATTTTATTTCTTTAAAGAATTTAAATTGTTTAAAACAACTTTTTATTAAATTCTCTTAGAAATATTTCCCTTTTGACTTGCTTCATTACAAAAATATCACGGATTTCTCCATCTGCAATTTTCAAGATATTTTGATTGTTTAAACAATTTTTATTTCTGGAAACAATTTAATTTTTCCACATTAGACGCAAAATATCATAGTCAGTGGCGTAACTCTTAAGGGGCAAAGTGGGGCAATGCCCGACATTTAATTACGCGAACTTGCATTTGCCCGAACGTTGAAATCACTGAGTTTGTATTTGTCCGAACTTTGGCATCACCGAACTCACATTTGTGTTAAAGAAATGACCGTACCCCCTCCTCCACTTATCTTCCAAACTATTTCAGTTAGAGAGCAAAAATTTCGGACACAAATATTTTGTAATACTAGAACAAAAACTGCGCGCTATGCGCGCCTTGTCATGGTGTCATTTTAACATATGAATAAATAAAGGCCAGCTTATAGAGTATGATGTAACGGGAATAAGGTTGTAATGATTATAACACTATTTTCCTAAAATTCTAATTTATATTTTGTCATGAAAATCGTTAGAAGTACCTGAAACAAAAATAGAAAGGTCTGTTAAACGTGATGTTCCTTAAATATTGACTAAATATGAATTTTTGAGTTTCCTTTTTTTCGAAAATTGTCAAAAATAAATTGTAAGCAAATATGGGAAGAAAGAAAATTTTATTAAAAAAAAGTAAAAATGAAAAGAAATGTATTGACGATAGATCGATGTAATATATAAGAAGTGCAAGTTTGGTCATTTCAATGTTGGAAAATTTCAAAATTAGTCTAAATGCAAATTCGGAGATTTCAAAATAAAGATAAACGTTAGTTCTGTGATTTCAAATATCGGAAAAATGCAAATTTGGTTGTTCTAAAATTGTGACTAATGTAGATTTATTGTACAAAAACTGATTTCGTCCCATTGACTGCAATGCAAACCTGTCATCCAGGTAGCCGCCATTTTGAATTTCTCCCCATCCAACTTGAATATCCTTATAAGAGTAAAGCCCAAAACATAATGAATACGGTTACGGAAGCTAGGCATGAGATAAAAAAGGACAGAGACTGTTTCTGTCCTTCTCTGTCTCATGCTTTAATCTCGTACGCGTATTCAATCTGTTTAGAGCTTAAAATCCCATGTGATCAGAAAGCGCAAATGCATAAAATCATGAAAGTGAGAGAGACAATAATATGTACCTACCTCTCTCACTCTCATAATTCATGGCTTCGGTTTTACGCTTCCTGCTAACACAGGATTTCACCCTAAGGATGTTTAAGTTGGATGGGGATAAATTCAAAATGGCTGTTATCTGGATAGTGACGCGCTTGTGCTGTTTGCCCCAAGTAGTAACTAAAGTAACCTAACTGGTACTTTCAAGTAATTACTGTTAAATATTTAAATATAAAATTGTATGTACGGTTGAAATTAAAAAATAAAATTGTAAATAAAAACAATGTTTTTAATAACAGATAAAGTACATTTGCATTCAAGAAATATTTTATTCACTGATTTTCTACCGAATAAATAATTAAAAACAATGTTTTTAATAACAGATAAAGTACAGTTGCAATCAAGAAATACTTTATTCAGTGATTTTGTACGTGATAGCAAACACAAATATATTTGTGTATACACTCATAACCTTACTTTCAATATTTACATTGTTTTAACCATTACATTTATAATTGATGAAACTCTATTCAACTGTTTTCCTTGATCATAAGACCTACAGATGTATTTCATGAACGCACTTTTAAATAATAAATGTTGATAAAAATGAATACTTGTGCATAATTATGCATTTACTATATTACAATCTTTTAAATACAATTAATACCATGCAAATCTTCATGTGTTTTAAATTAATTAAAAAGATTATGTGACCAACCTCATACAATAATTTTCTAGTTATATAGTCAAAATAAATTATGCGCAAACCCACAATTGAAACCGATATGTATTTAAATGTAATAACCCTGCTAAGAGTAAAAAGATAAAAAGGGAAAGAAATATGAGGATAGAAAGTGATTACACTTTTCCTGTCCCTTCCATATATCTACTTTGCATTCCAAAAACACAATATCTTTCTATCTCTAAACTTCTGCCTCTTTATATCTTTTCTTTATTCGCTTTGAATATGTATCTGTTTCTACTAAAATAAATAAATCTCTTCCTATCTCTTCGTCCATCAACTATTTTTATCTCTTTCTATATCCCTTTTCTATCCCCTTCTTTTTAACTTTGCTATAAGAAATGAATCTCTTTCTATTCCCTATCTTTTATTTTATCTACCATTTTAAATACCCAATTGCTTTAGTTATTTTATATGGTATTATATATATCTATATATACTGAAATTAATCTGATATTTAACGCGTATAATACTGAAAAATCGTTTGGTATGATGGAGCGATCCCCTAACCTCGTGCGCATTAACCTCTTCTATCTTTTTCTATCCCACATGGTATTTATATTTTTAAAGATCCATACTGGAAATAAAGAGATAGAAATCTTATCACTTTTTATCCTTTCTTATCTCTGTTATAGAAAGAGATACATTCTATTATTTAAATATACATTTTATTATTTCTCTATTTGTTTATAACAAATTGTTAAAACCAATTTTTTTGTAAATAATTTTTAATATAGAAAATAATTGTTTAATAAACGGTCCTCTTTCCCGTGTTCACTTTTATGATAAAAATTTTTCCCTAAGCATGAACCTTAATGGGTTCATTTTCATGAACTATTTGCAACTGTGCTACAAAGTACCTTCTATAATAATATTATATGTTAAGAATATATATTCTATTTTTACAAGAAGAATTATTCAAAAATTTCTTTGTACACATAATTTTTAATACATTTTCTACTTCTTTGATTTCCTAAATAAACTTTGATTGAATTAAATGAACGAACTCTTGATAATGCAACATATAATTGACCATGATTAAAAACATCTTTTCTTAAATCAATTGCAATTTTATGAAATTTCTGTCCTTGAGATTTGTTTATAGTCATAGCAAATGCTAGTTTAATTGGAAATTGTGTTCTTTTAAATGTAAAGGGATAAACATTTTCACAGTACAATAGTATTCGATGTATGAACACAATATTTCCACATTTATCTCCCGTTAATATTTTGCATTTTATAACATGATTAGATAAAGCTAAAACCAATAATCTTGTTCCATTACATAAACCTTCGTTAATACTAAGATTTCTTATAAGCCTGACTACGGAATTTATTCGTAAATGCAAAACATGTGGTGGTAAACCAGGTGGTGATAGAGTGTTTAAGTAATCAGGTAAAATGACTTCATGATCATTATTATTATCACGATTATCTACACTGTCAATACTTCTATAAACTTTTTCTTCGCTCTTATCTAATAACTGGACAACATTATTATTAATTTCATCTACATCAATATTTCTCGTAGCCAAAATAGCACATAATGCCAAATCTTCAAACCTTTTCTGTTTACTCAACTCTCCATATACATCTGTACTGATATCAATATTTCCTTCTTCCAGAATGTTGTCTGGTAATTGAACACAATCTTTTACATCGTTAAAAGTGCCATTTCCTATGTCAAGTAAAAAATTAACAAACTGTGTTTCTTCCGGTAAAGCTCGCATGTTTTCAGATAATGTAAATTTTGCAAATATCTTCCATACTTTGCTGTTTTTAATTGACAAATTTATAATTTCAGATCTTGTACCATTTTGTTTTATAGGTAATACTTGTCTAAAATCACCTCCTAAAATAATCGTTTTACCACCAAAAGGAACATCTACTTGCATAATATCTCTTAATGTTCTGTCCATAATCTCTAAGGCATACTTCGGTGACATTGGAGCCTCATCCCAAATGAAGACATCAACATTTTTCAAATACAACCCCTCTTTAGATTGCACTTTTATATTTGAAGATGAATCATTATATAATGGCACGGGTAAACCCAATATTTTATGAACTGTTCGACCCATGGGAAGTAAGGTTGCAGCTATCCCTGTAAATGCCATATTGCAAACAGTTTTACCGAGACTCCTCAATAAATGCCACAATGTAATATACATAAATGTTTTTCCTGATCCTCCAGGACCATCGACATATACACACCGACAAGTATTATCGATATTATCATTTACTGCATTTAATATAAAATCGACTATATCTTTTTGTTTGACGTTCAGTTTATCATACCTTTCTTTTCCTAATTCCTTTTCCTCTTCAATATTTATAGAGTGGGTAACTGCAAAATTATCAGTTTCATCTTCTACATCCATCAATCCAAGAAAATCATTCAACTTATAACCTTCATCAGATAACATATTTTTGACATGTATGTATGCCATTTTTCAGCAGCAATGTTATCAACGTTTCTAGCATAATCTTCGGACATATAAATTTTTAATTGTTCCCAAAGTTCACCAGCATTTATAGGACGACAGTGAATTAAAATTCTGACAAATAATCGTCGAAGTGATTGAGGCATCATCCATAAAGTAGACTCTTGTAACGTTGCCTTCCATTCATGATCATCCTCTATTAGTCCTAATGCTAAACAAGCTGACGTAAATGTCTCATGTAATACGCCATTAACAGTCTTCAATGATTCGTATGAAATCGTACCTTTAGTTGTAAGTAATAATAATCTAAGGTGAAATAATTCTGTGTGGCAGGGATTAACAGAATAAATTCTGCCTATTGCCTTCTCTTTACGGAGTCTCTTGTTCCATTTACATTTTGTTTTATCCCATGAATAATATTCGGGAATCTCAGTATAAAAATACTGACGAGCATTTACATCACGTTCATTTAAAAGGAAGTAGTCTAATAATTTTGTATTTTTATTTAAATTAAATGATATTTCTTCCTCTGTATCTACTTGCCGAATAAGAATATTTTGCTCATTTTGTAAATGTATTGGTAAACGATTTATACTGTGACTTTTTTTGGATAAAGTTTTACTTACAATTCTCCATGCTGCTTCTACTGGACCAACATATCTGTTTTCTTCATAATGATTGATTTCATTATGATTAATAGTAGCTTCTCCATTACTATTTGTAATGATAATTGATGCAGCATCATGACCCTTATAAATATATTTATATATTAATATGACAATTGAATGTTTGTGAAAGTTTAGGAGAATAAGGTACAACAAAACGATTATCAACAACATATTCATTAGGTCGTGTATAAGTTTTACCTGTGTTTCTTCTTCTATATACCACATAACAATTTTCTTCAACAGTAGTGTCTTCTTGTAAAGGTTTAGGAAAATTTTTTGAGCATTTTCCATCAACGAAACACCAATCTCCACAAGGACCGTGTATATTATTTGCCATAACAATTTCATGTAATCTAGGATTAACCAATTCATCTGGTATTTCAGCTGAAATATGTCCATCAACACTCTCTGGTGTTAATATTTTTGAATTGGACGTTAATATAACCAACAAATGGATATGTGGTAATCTCCTTTTTTGAAATTCTATAACATAAACGTAGGACTTGACATCTCCAAAGCATTTATTCTTAACAATACATTCTATCAAATGTTTTACTTTTAAAGAAAAGACTCTCGCGACAATGTCAGGTCTATCAGCTACTGTTTGATTAGGTAATAAATTTTCTGTTATTTCTTTTCACTGTGGATTACATGTCATTGTTATAAATAAATCTGGTTTACCATGTTTTGACACAATAGCCATTGAATCTTGATATAATTCCATCATATTACGAGGTGAACCAATAAATGTTGATGGTAAGACAACTAATTTTCCTAGAGGTGTATCATTCCTTTGTGCTACATCCTTCATGTGATCTATTAATCCTCTGTAACTTTCACTTCGCAATTCTGTTTGATGATTTGCGCAATATTGAAGCCAATCTTTTTCCATTTTAACATAATTGTCAACCAGCCACTGTTGAAATAGTCTTCCACCGTATAGAAACTGATTAAATATATCATCTCTAATTGCCATTTTATACTTTACATAAGATGCCCTCGAAATTCTATGTTTTTTCAATCTTTTATCTGTATCATTTCGAAGCATATCAATACAATAACCTTTTTCTCCAAAAGGATAAAATAGAGGATATATAAAAGGTTCTACACAAGAATCCAAACTACTAACAAATTGCAATTCTTTACTTATTTTGTTGTACACAGTAACATAAGAATTAGGTATTTCACCTTCTGAATTTGTATTAAAAATAGCAGCTACTTCATTAACTCTTTGAAAATTAAATCGCCGTGGATCTTTTCCTTTTTTTAAAGTAAATAATAATTTCAATTCTGGAATTTCTTCATCATTTTTTGTCGCTAACGCTGTTTCTATTTCTATAACTTCTTTCATCATTCTAAATGATTGACTGAACGTATTATGTTTTCTCATAAAATTCTCAATTCCTCCTACAATATCTCTATCTTATCTATCATTTTTGTTTAACCTGTATTCAATTGCATCATCAGGATCGTAAATAAACAATTGTTCATAAGACGGATCATCACCGTTTTCAGGGAATAAAGCTTTATTCATTTGATAATATATTTGACCTTGTATTTTAAAACAATACGGTCCTCTTCGTGTACCATGGAAATTAATAACATTAGCATTAAATGACGTAAAAGCAAATGAATTATTGTAACATCTTATATTCTGGCGAAAATGGTTTGATTTCTCATGTGAACCATCTAATAACATTTTCAATTCAGATGGATAATTTAAAGGTTTCAATTTAATACCTCCATGGCTACAACAATCAGCAAAAGAATACTTTTTGTTATCATCTTTTTTATGTTTCAGGTTTTTAGTATCTGAATTAGTTATTTTAGTACTAACTTTTTCATCTTTGAAGTGTTTAGCATCACAATGAGTGCAATAAAGTAACATTTTACATAAATAATTCTCTGCATAAGTACGTGAATGCAATTTATTTACTTTTAGTTCTTTTAAAGAATTATCTGATGTATTCACCAAATCTTGATTTAAACAAGAAATAGAAGAATTTTTAACTGTATCATAACAATTATTTGTGTCTCTCTCTCTTAACTTATGATTCTCTAATTCTGCCTCTATATAATTTTTCTTTTTTTTTGCACGACAACGTTTCACTCTTTCCCTGTTCAACATTTGTCCATGAAGAAGTTGTTTATCTTTTTTATTATTTTTAGACAATTTATTAATTTCTACTTCTTCTATTCCATGTAATGAAGGAAAAGATTTCTTCACTTGAATTACAGTATCTTCTGAATCAATCATTTTTCTTTTACTTGCTTTTTTTTTACTACGTCACTTTTTACTTCAATAAACTGCAAAATAGATGGAGAAACAGCTTCTATAATGGAATTTTCATTATTTATTTCTACATTTCGGAAATGTGAAATTGTCTGAAAGGATGTTAATGGTATTGCGTTCACAACAAGAGTTTGAGAATCTGCATTGCAAGTTCCTTTCTCCACCTCTTCTGATACATTTATTTGTAATTCCTTTTTTTCTTTTAATCTAGCACGATAGCACTTCATTGATTCTCTATGCAATTTTCGTTTTTCCATTTTTTTCTCTACAGTTAAACTCCTACGATATCGTCTCACTCTTTCTGTACTGACAATTTTTGTACCAACTTCTTGTAATTGTTCTACTTCTTCTTTGGTAAATCTTTGCTTTTCTTCAAATCTTTTCCCTTCTATTAAACACGTACTAAACTTCTTCATTCTTGACTTTGCCAAACTTTCAATATCTTTTTCCTTTTCTTGTAATATTTTTGTCCTTTCTACTTCGCCTATTGAATCCAACATACACAAAGATCTCTTTTCTGTAATTGTAGGTTTTGGTAAATCAGTAATTTTTCTTTTACTTGCTTTTCCTTTTACTTCGTCACTTTCTAGTTCATTAAACTCCGAAATAGATGGAGATACAGCTTCCGTAATGGAATCTTCATAATTTCTTTGTACATTTTGGAAATGTGAAATTGTCTCAAATGATGTTGATGGTATTGCGTTCAGAACAAGAATTTTAGAATCTGCATTACAAGTTCCTTTCTCTACCTCTTTTCTTACATTCATTTGTAATCCCTTTTTTTCTTTTAATCTAGCACGATAGCGCTTCATTGATTCTCTATGCAATTTTCGCAATTCCATTTTTTTCTCTTCTGTTAAACTCCTACGACATCGTCTCACTTTTTCTGTACTGACAATTTTTGTACCAACTTCTTGTAATTGTTCTACTTTTTCTTCGGTAAATCTTTCCTTATCTTCAAATCTTTTACCTTCTGTTAAACTGGTACTACACTTTCTCATTTCTGTCTTTCCCAAACTTTTAATATCTTTTTTCTTTTCTGTGCTCACATTACTTTTATCATTTTGTCGTTTCATGATTTTATACAAATCTTTATTTATATAATCAAAATATGCCAAATTGTAAAAATGTTAATCTAATAACATATCAAATTTGCAATGCACAATTTTAAAATGTCCAAATTTGAATGACCAGTTCACAGTTATATTAATAGCAATTGACACATTTGCAAATATCTAATAGAAATGTTACCATTTGTATTTTCTAATTTTATAGCCTTCCACAAATGATTAAAATTTTAAACACAATTCATCAATTAACAAATTTCGAAATGTTCCAATTTACAAAAGACCCATTTTAACAATTGTCGAATTTAGCAATTTTTCATTTTTCTATTTTTACATTTATTATTTATCAATTATATTCAATAGTCCAATTTACCAGTTTTCTATCTTACCAATTTTCCACTTTACAAATTAAACAATTTTCCAATTAACCTATTTTCCAATTTACCAATTGTCCACTTTGCCAATTTGCCAATTTACCAATTTTCCAATTTACCAATTTTCCACTTTGTCAATTTTCCACTTTACTAATTTTCCAATTTGCCAATTTTCCAATTTACCAATTTTCCACTTTGCCAATTTTCCACTTTAACCAATTTTCCACTTTACCAATTTTCCAATTTTCCAATTTATCGATTTTCCACTTTGCCAATTTTCCACTTTACCAATTTCCAACTTTGCCAATTTTCAACTTAACCAAATTTCAAATATAACAACTTTCCAAATTACAAAATTTTTCAATGTACCAACATTTAATACAAAAATTAAAGTATACTCAGTGCTTATAACTGCTACCTCTTGTTCAGAAATAACAGTAAGTCTAATAACTTGGAAATTGTACGGTATAATGATTAGAAAAGAAAAATATTTCTATATCTATCACTACCTGCCTCGTTCTATTTTCAAGAAAGTATGTTTGCTTACCTGAAACAAAATTATCTCTCTTTCTCCCTCTTGGTCCCTCTACATCTCTTTCTCTTTCTCCTTCTCTCACTCGCCCTCTCTCTGTCTATTAATAGTCTTTACAAAAATTATACCTTGTGTTCGACATATTTTTCATTTTTATTATATAAAAACTCGATAATGTCATAGCGAAAACAACAAAACAAAGTTGGGGGTCTTTAAGGTCCCTAATTACGAATCCATCATTTGTTTTTTAAAATTCAAAATGGAATAAATGAAACATTTAATAATCCGTGTTACATATTTTTTTTAGGTACAATGACTTACAATTATTAAAAATTAAATATTATTTTTTATTTCTCTTTTGTGACCAATATTTTTTAATCTCATTTTAATAATTACAAATTCAATTTTTAAAAATATTTTACAGTAAATGTTTGTAATTTTTCCTTACTAACAAATTACCAATTCAAAAATATAAGAAAATTGATTTGTCTAAACAAATTAAAATTGTTTTTATTCTTTAAACAATTAATGAAATTAAATAAATTACACTAAATTCTTTTAATTATTTTCATTATTCTTCTCTTCACTATTTAAAAATTTCTAAGCTTTTAAGATATTTTAATTAAAAACAAAGTATGAACAAAATTATTTAACAACTAAAAATTAAATTAACAACATAAGAAAATAATATTTTACACCTATTTACTTGTAGCATATTTATTAATTGAGGGCCTGGATGCAATTAAGAGATACGGGCAACTTTCGAAGTCCACTGCTTCTGCCGGAGACTCGCTGTACGCGGGGCCAACGAAAGTCACGCGTATTCCCTTATTGTATCCAGCCCCTCAATTGTACTTTCCTTAAAAGTTTGAAAATTATTTTTTCAATTTCAAAAATTTTTTTTTCAAAACCATCATTAAAATGTTTACTTAAATTCTTTATTAACTGTACAATTTTTATTTAAATATATAATAATTAATTAAATATATAATAATGATTAAAATACAATATTATTTGGGGTCATTCACATATCACGTGATAAAAATTTTAGCTAATTTAAACCCCCTCTCACCTCTACGTGATACTTTTTCTATTGTTCAAAAAATTGATTTTCCATGGAGCGTGATTTTTTGCTTACCCCCCTCCCACCCCTAAGGATAACACGTAATACGTGGATGATTCCTTTTCCAAGAAATAACAGATAACGCCTTTCTGTATAATAATATAATATAATTGTACGAAATAAAGGGGGGTTGCTTTAGATTTTAAGAAGTCTTTATATATAATACTATAACCTATAAAGGCGCCGTAAGTTATATTATTATTATACAGAAAAACGTTTTAAAATCCAAACCAACCCCCCTTTATTTTGTACAATTATATTATATTATTATACAGAAAGACGTTTTTAAATCCAAACTAACCAACCTATATTTCGTACAATATTATATTATTATACAGAAAGACATCTTAAAATTCAAACCAACCTCCCTTTCTTTCGTAGGAATGTATGGTATAATTATTCTTTTTAATTTATACCTATGCTTTTTATTAAGGGAAGCGGTAAAAAAGATTTAAAAAGCTAAGAAAATTAGGAAACGTATATAATTTAAGAAAAAATATCGTTTCCTCACATATAAATTGTTTAAACAATCAAAATTGCAGACGGATAACTTTGTGATGTTTTTTTAATGAAGAAAGTCGAAAGCGAAATGCTTCTAAGAGAAGGTAATAAAAATTTGTTTTAAACAATTTAGATTATTTAAAGAAGTAATATAAATATTTAATAAACAAATTTTTTATAAGTTGTTACTAAAGAATCGACAGCTGTTAAAAAAATATTTTAATTTGAAAATATAAGAAACATACATTGTTTAAAATAAATAACTTCTTATTATCACAATTTCATCAAAAGTTGCTTTTAAACCATTTTAATTGTATAAACAATCGACTAAATTAAGTAAATTAAATTGCAATTAAAAAGTTGTAAGCTTTTAAAATATTTAAAATAAATGGTGGTTCTTTAAGACACCCTGTAGAGAAACGAAGAATATCATCATCAGCTAACTCTGCCTTTTTCTATCCCAGACACCTGTTATACCTCTCTCTCTCTTTCACATTTCGCACGCTATATTCTAAACCTTTAGGTTTCTCACGCTTTAGTATATTCTGTCTTGCCGTTTCTCACCAGCCAAGCATTACATTCTTAAGCATGGCAGTATATCTATAGCTATGACTAACTGATTTCTTATATAGGATATTGCTTAAAAAGATTAACATCTAAATCTGAATTAGTGATTTTCTCCTAATGAATTAGCAGAAAATCGCACACAAAAAACAAAGTCTTAAAGTCAGGATTGGCTACTTTTTTAGATTTGCCTGAAATTAAGTCGATAACTGAATTAAAGTGCTACAATTTCTTCATAACATACATCTTCAGTCTTAAAATGAAAATCAGTTAGTGAATGTCCTGGTTTCTATGTAGTTATCGATGCTTTAAACCAGACACAATTGAACTGTTCTATTAGTATATCTTAGAATGTTTGAAAGTAATGCTTACGAAGATACTTTTCAGCGTTTCCGGAGGCTGAAAAGTAGTCCTGATCGCCTGACGTTACCAGAAAGGATTTGCGCATGAGCAAACATCAGATGTTAATGGCGATGTATCCAGTAGATATTTCGCGACGCGATAATTTTGAAAAATTTCGTAGTGAATTTTTGTGTTTGTGGTGCTTATTTGTTTCTGTGAAACATATAGAAAATTTTCTTGTGAACAATTAATTTTAGTGATTTCTGATTATGTATACAGTACCGTCGGGAATTGTCAGTCCACCTATTTTTTAAGGTTTGAAAAACGTCTTTAAACGTACAAAGTATAATTATTAAAAATTTTCTGTGTTTATTTCCTTAAAGTAGATACAATTTTGAAGAAAATCAGGCTTGAGTGAAGTGAGTTAGTTAATTTTTCATTGAAATATGTTAAAAAATGTGGAATTTTTAATGTTTTACAAAAATTGAAATTACTCTTGAAATAATAAAGGTTTTTTAAAGTTCCTATGCTTGTTTTAAAGGGAATTTACTGGAAAATAACATTGTTGTTCAAGCATTAATGTGCAATTTTTTTCCTAGCATATGCAAGGCTCGGAATTTGAAACAAAAAATTTATCAAATTTTGAAGACACTATTTTGACATAAAAATAATTTTTAAAATTCCAATATATATATTATATTACTTCCTTCTGAAAGTTATTGACAATTATGACCTTGGTATATTTTATATAGCTGTATTTGATATCAAGATATAAACAATAATTTTTTTATATTTTTTGGTCCAACTTCCGAGCCTTGCATATGCTAGGAAAAAAATTGCACATTAATGCCTAAGCAACAGTCTTATTTTCCAGAAAATTTCCTTTAAAACAAGCATAGAAACTTTAAAAAACCTATATTATTTCGAGAGTAATTTCAATTTTTCTAAAACATTAAAAATTCAACATTTTTTAACATATTTCAAAGAAAAATTGACTAACTCACTTCACTCAGGCCTTATTTTCCTCAAAATTTTATCTTCTTTAAGGAAATAAACACAGAAAAATGTTAATATATGTACTTTGTACGTTTAAAGATGTTTTTCAAACCTTAAAAAATGGGTGGACTGACAATTTCCGACGGTACTGTATAAACAAACTTTTAGTGTACTTCAGAAAATCTTGTGAAATTGACAACATATTCCGGCAAAACTAAACTCTTAAATTTCGTATAGTTTCACAAGATATTTTGGATTTTATAAAAAACTAAGGATACTTTACAGTTTTTGAATATAATACCAAATCACACATAAGTTTTTGAGAAGAAATTTTTTAAAATATGGCTTTTATTTCTAATCTGCATCCGTCATATAACGAGATATTTCAAAAGTTTTGATAACTATTTTCTAATACAAATGTAGGCTTCATTTCAGATTTCTTAATAATTAACAATAGAATAATATAGTGTGAGGTTTGAAATTCAGCCCATTTATTGGCTTTAAAATAAATTTTAGTTTTCAGTGTGGCTTTTTTTCAGCCCACTGTGTGTATTGCTTTCATGTCATTTTCTTTTGCTGAATTTCAACTGATAGCGGCTTCTTTCGTTTACACCTTCAAAGAAGTCCAAAATTTCGACTCGTTTTAATACTTTGTTTTTTGTGTGACGGTTACTATTTAATAGTGAAAAATTTCATTATTTCTTGGGTTCCTGACACCCTTATCTTCTCACTCGTTTGTCCGTCGCCCAAATCCATTACAACACCCCCCCCCCCTTAAAAGGACAAACTATTTGAGATAGAGAGTTGAAATTTGGTACACTTATGTATTTTCACGTGTAGATTACAGGAAAAATATAGCGAACATGATTGAACATGATGTTAATAGCGTTGTCAAGGTTAAATTTTTTTTTTAAAAACATGTCACACCCCCTTATCTTCCAAACTATTTGACCTAGAGTATTGAAATTTGGTACTCATATGTATTTTCGCAAATTGAGTACAGCAAAAATGTAGAGAACATGATTGGAATTGATGGTCATAGAGTTGTCAAGGAAAAAATTTTTTTTACAGAAAAACGTGCTCCCTCCCCCCTTTTTTCCAAAATATTTGACTTAGATGTTTGAAGTTTGGTATACCTAGGTATTTTTACGTGTAGATTACAGGAAAAATAAAGCAAACATTTTTGGACTTAGTGTTTTAAAGTTATTAATGAAAAGTTGAAAAATGACAAAATACCCCTATGCTGGAGCTCAGCGTATTTATCCTTAGGTTACGATTTGGCAACAATGTGTAATTTTATGCAGATTTTTTTAAAAACCCATAGAAATTGTGGTTTCAATTTATTATCATAGCATTTTCTTCGAAAAATTGAAATTTTACTGAAAAAAATTTTTTCCTTTCTAAACAGCTATGATATTCCACAGTTTCAGATCATTTTTCTGTACAAACTGTTCATTTTCATGTCTACATTACTTTAAAATTTAAAAATTAATCCCAATAATAAATATCTAAAAAATAATTCAATTGAATCGTTAAAAACAAAAAATTTAAAACAAATTTTCAAACTATTTTAAGTTCGTGTACAGAACCCTCCATATGCGAGTCCGACTCATACTTGCCTGGTAATTTAATAGAAAACTACTAATTATTAGTATAAACCTACTAATTTCAAAGTGAAATATCTACTAATTGAAAAAGTAAACATTTATTATTGCAATTAATAGATATTTCACTTTAAATTTAGTGGTTTTCTACTATAATTTAGGAGCTTTCTACTAAGAAAAAGTAAAATTTTTTACTATTTAATAGTAACCGATTTCTATAGGGGGGGATTTCATATCAACTGATCAAGGTGAAAAAATAATTTTCACTTGTGACTTTCCAATTCAGGTATTTTGTAGTCCTATTGGATGGTAATTATGGGTAAAATTTTTTTTTACATTTTGATTTACTGAGGGGGAGGGGGTAAAAATTTTGGGTTACCGTCTTTTTTGGTATATATGTGCTCTTAAATAAATAAATAAAAATTTTCAGTAAGTTTGGTTCCGAGACCGGGTTTTTTGTATTTTTTTTTTTTTTTAAACGAAAGCTGAGACTTTTTTCTATAAGAACCCATAAATCAACTTAAGGGACCAAAATATTTGATAAATGAAAATTAACAATTTTGTACTCGCTCGGGCGCTGCGGATCAGTGCGCGACTCAGGGCAGTGTTTGGTATTATTAGTAGTGGTATATGGGAGGATATTTTAACGCTCTCTGCATTTTACAGGATTAAAACTGTTATTGCTTGAATGCCTGCATTACGTTAACGTAAAAATTTTGAAAAAAATTTTAATTAAAAAAATTAAATTTATAAAAAATATCAAATTATTGAGAACATTAGAGTGGGTTTGGAGTGTACAGTAAAAAAGTTAGTTGAACTGTTATGCTCTGTCCCACAAAAGGTCTCTAATTATTTTATATATGTATATTTATATATATATATATATATTATACATATTGTATTCTAAAAATCGGTTAATATTAATATAATGCTATGATGATAAATAACACAGTCCCACAAAAAAAAGAAAGTGTCATGTACTTTTGACCGGAATACCTTAGCCCTATGTATTTTGACGCGCTGAACACGAATCTGAAGTCCATTTTGCTCCATCACGTCAGGATTTTTTCCTAACCTCAAAATCAATAAAATGACACTTTTTGTTCATTAGCATGTGAACCCGACTTAACATTAATACATGCCTTGAACGAATAGAAAGCTTGGATTGTGACCTTTAAAACGCTTTTTTAAAAATTGTTCTACGATGATTTTTAACGAAGTTATGATGTTTTATTTAAAATATAAATTTTTTCCAAATGTAAATAACACTTCAATTATTGATGTGGTATGGTGTAATGGAAAAAAATGATTTTAAATAAAACATCATAACTTCGTTAAAAATCATCGTAGAAAAATTTTTAAAAAAACGTTTTAAAGGTCACAATCCAAGCTTTCTATTCGCCCTAGGCATGTATTAATCTTAAGTCGGGTTCACATGCTAATGAACAAAAAGTGTCATTTTATTGATTTTGAGGTTAGGAAAAAATCCTGACGTGATGGAGCAAAACTGACTTCGGATTCGTGTTCAGCGCGTCAAAATACATAGGGCTAGGGTATTCCGGTCAAAAGTACATGACACTTTTTTTTTTTTGTGGGGCTGTGTAATTTAAAATTGATATCCCAGAGGAAGAAGCTCTTTATTGATTTTCGTGAATTTGTCACAGATTTATCCCAAAAAATTCTTATAAGTCTTAACTCAATCATTTCTGAACAATTATTTTTAAAAATTATAAAATTTATTGAATTACTAATTTTTAATATCTATTTTTTATATAGTTGCAAAAAATCACCATAAAAATATAAAATTTCAAAAAAATTTTAATAGATTAAAATTATTTAAGTTGTATTTTTATGAATTTCTAATTTTTTAAAACAATTTATTATTCATAATAAATTCATAATTAATCATAAAAATTGTATAAACCCACTCTAATGTTCTCAATAATTTGATATTTTTTATAAATTTAATTTTTTTAATTAAAATTTTTTTCAAAATTTTTACGTTAACGTAATGCAGGCATTCAAGCAATAACAGTTTTAACCCTGTAAAATGCAGAGAGCGTTAAAATCTCCTCCCATATACCACTACTAATAATACCAAACACTGCCCTGAGTCGCGCACTGATCCGCAGCGCCCGAGCGAGTACAAAATTGTTAATTTTCATTTATCAAATATTTCGGTCCCTTAAGTTGATTTATGGGTTCTTATAGAAAAAAGTCTCAGCTTTCGTTTAAAAAAATAAAAAATACAAAAAACCCGGTCTCGGAACCAAAAAAACAACAATATATTTTTGACCTTCATTTTTTAAGGTCAAAAATTGTGTTTTCTCAAAAATGCATATTACCAATCGAAAGGGCATGAAAAAATCTATCGAAAATGGTATTACTGAAAATTTTTTATTCATTTATTTAAGAGCAAAAAAATACCAAAGAAGACGGTAACCCAAAATTTTCACCCCCTCCCCCTCAGTTAATATTAATCGAAATTTAAAAAAAATATAACCCATAATTACCATCCAATAGGACTATAAAATACCTGAATTGGAAAGTCACAAGTGAAAATTTTTTTTTCACCTTGATCAGTTCATATGAAATCCCCCATAAGTAGAAAACCACTAACTCCATAAATGGAAAAGAAAAACATAATTCTCAGTAAATGTAATAAAAGGTTGATTTTAAATAATTTTAGTTGTTTAAATATTCATACAAATGAAATTAATTAAATTAAATGAATAAATTTCTTTTCCTTTCGCAATTTAAAAAGTTGTAAGGTTTTGATATATTTAATTAAATCAGGAAATAGGAAAAAAATTGTTTACGGAAATTACAACTATTAAACGAATTAAAAATTAATTTAAAAACGTTGCGAATCTTATATTTCATTAAGTAAAAAATGTATACGACAAAGAAAATAAGAAGATAATGTTGTAGACCTCTTTATTTACAAATGATTAATTTACGTTCTGGGTCGCTTTTAACCCTTTTATACCTGTGGTCTCTGATACATATAAAGAAATTATCAATTAATATAGGTTGTTTTGATTACCAACGTTCATATTATATGTAAAAAAATAGAAAGTTACATAGTACGATTATATAGGGAAGAACGATTATCAGTAGGTAGAATTTTAATAAACAATAACAAAATTATAGTTTTCAAAATTTGCTTCAATACCCTTCAAATTTGTTAATAGGGATTTCTAGGGTTGCTGATTAAGAATACACCAATTTCAGATTATTGAAATTCGAGTTGGTATAAAAAAATACTATTTAATCAATGTTGAGTGTTTGTAGTTTTAATTAATTTTATTAATATTAATTTCACGTAGTTTTTGGTGTTGAATCACATCTTGGGGGAGAAGGGATTGATTTTGATCTCTCACCTGCGTTCGTCTAAGCAACTGTCTACACATTTTTGATATTGAATTTGATATGAAATTTTAGACTTTGGTGATGCTCTGTGCCGCGCGTTGCACGCACCTTTCATGTTCTAGTAGATAGAATATGCGAGAAATAAATTATTTACATAAATATAAATTGTTTAAACAATTGAAAAGACTTCAAAATATCAGCCGGAAAAATTCGTGATAATTATTTAATGAAGAATGCAAAAAACAAAATTCTTCAAGGAGAATTTACTTCAAAGTTGTTTTAAACAATTTAAATTGTTTAAAAAATTAAATAAAATATTTAATAAACAAAGATTGATATAGTGTGATAGCAGGTAGCTTATGATTCCAATTTAGTTGGAATTGTTTTTATACAAGTAGAAAAGTGATGATTAGAAAATATTAAATAATATATAAATAATATATAAATAATACTTAGGTACTTTAGAGAAGTCGATTTTCAAAATTTGAGAATAACTTCCCCATAGAAGTTGATCATAAATGACCTAGACATTGCTTTTATACTTGGGTACTTTAAAGAAGTCAGCTTTTACTTTTTGAGGTTATCTTCCTGGAGAAGTCGGTTTTAACATTTTAAAATTAACTTCCCTGAAGAAGTTGACTGGAAATGAACTGGACATCTGCCGGGTAGTTAAAAACTTTAGAGAAATCAATTTTTACATTTTGAGGTTAACTTCCCTGAAGCAGTTGACCAGAAATGAAACGTTACGAAATATGTGAATTTCCCCTAAACATATGCATCAAATTATTATTTGCATATTTTTATTCTTCAATTAAGTTATAAATATATAATATAAAAACATACATAAATTCCAAGTTTGATGCTTACTTTTCACTATAGCAAACATAAATAGCTGCAAACGTACAAAAACCGCAATGAAAAAATTAATAATCACAATAATTTATTTAAACAATTATTAATTACAATAATTTATTTTAACAATGGTTATAAACAAGAAAAAATTAATAAATAATCACAATAATTTATTTCAACAATTGTTATAAATAAATTCTTTATTTTGGAAAAAGTTAATAAATAGTTACAATAATTTGTTTAAACAATGGTTATAAATAAATTTCAAGTTTGATGCTCAGTTTTACCTATAGCAAATACAAAATACAAAAACAATTGATATAAAATACAAAAACAATTAATTAATTAATTAGTTATTTAATTTCATTAATTTAAACAATACAAAACTAATTTATAAATGTAGCGAACTTTTCGTTTCGTTTAATTAAAAAAATTGTAAAAAAGTCTTGCACTTACAACATTTATCAAGTTCTCGTACAAGGGTGCCTTAGAATTTTCACACTGCTCTAAAATCTCTTTTCTCATTCTCCCTTTCTCTCTCTCTCTCTCTCTCTCTCTCTCACTCTCTCTCTCTCTCTCTCAAACGAAGAATCATCACACCTTTCTCTCTTTCCAATTTTCACGCTACACTGTTGTTGTCTTTATCTCTTCCAGGCATATTCTATACCTTATTCTCTTTTTCTGTACGCACACTATTGTTCTCTTTATCTATTCCATATTCTTCATCTCTCTTTTTGCTTTCTTGTCCTACTCTAACCCAGGTAAATTCTATACCTTACTCTCTCTTACTTGCTGAAAAAACATGTTCTGTACGCACGCTATTGTTCTCCAATTCTAACGCAGGTAAATTCTATACCTTATTCTCTCTTACTTGCTCAGAAAGCATAGCAGTATATCTATATCTATGACTAACTGATTTCTTATATTGGATAATTTCAGGTCGTTTTGGTTCTTTCTTTAAGTTACTTTTTTCTTTGGTATATGTCTATGATTTTGTCTTCTTTTTGTTCTTTTTTTCATTAGTTCCTTTCATAGTTGGTTTTAATTTGGTTTTTTGATTTGTATTTTTCCAGTGATTTTTAATGAATTGATATGTAAAAATTGACTAGAAATGAAATGAAATGAAATGGAATGATGAATAATTCATATAATTGATAAGAAATCTTTAGAATGAAAATAGATATTTAGAAAGGTTTATAATTATTATTGCACGGAGCGAAAAATCTTGACTTTGTAGCATGAAGTCCATCCCTGCCTTTGCAGTATACGCTCCTTCACGCTATTGGAGTAAAAATTTGTGCTATTTTCGCGTGAGTCCACGCTATAAAAGCATGGAGCGCTTGCTTTCGGATTTCGAATTCACTTACTACAAAGGAAGGGGAAAACTTCGTGCTATAAAAGCTAAATTTTTCTCTCCGTGTAGTAATACATGAACAATAATATTTTCTGAAAAAAAAAATTATTTTATAGAATGTAATAATCTATTGAGAAAGAGTTTTATAATTTTTAATAATATATATGTAATAGTATCACAGTTTAATAATTTATTTGGAAAAAGTTTTAATATTAATTTGAAGTCTTTTTATTTTTTTTTCGTTTTGTTGTAAATATTTGTTTATAAATGAAAGAATAACTTTTGTTTTCTAAAACTTTTTGAAGATGGAAAAAAAGTTAGTTGCCGTAAAATTGAATGAAATAATAGAAAATAATGAGAAGATTTTATTAAGAAAACTAATTGAAAGTAATGTAAAACAACCAATTCAAGAAGAAAGCATAAATGAAATGGCAGAAGCCAGAAAGAATTCGAAGAAAGGAAGAATGAGGCGATATCGTGCAGGAATAAAAGAAAAGAAAGAAGCAAAAGAATTTGGTATAAAATTGAATACAATAATAGAAGATAAAAATGAAGAGTTTTCTAAGCCTTCAACATCTCTTCAAAAAGAAAATACATTTGAAGGAAAAAATGATTCTAAGGGATTAGTAAATAATGATTTTATTGAAAACACATTAAATAAATGTGGAACAGTATGTGACAAAAGTTTCTTAAAGATAGGTAGTAAAAGGAAAATGATTGATTTACCGCAAAATGCAATTGAGGTAAAAAAATCAGTTCAAGAAGAAACCATAAATGATATATTAGAACGCAGAAAGAATAGAAACAGAGAAAGAATAAAGCGATATCGTGCAAAAATAAAAGAAAAGAAAGAAGCTAAAGAATGTGGTATAAAATTGAATACAGTAACAGAAGATAAAGATGAAGAATTTTTTAAGCCTTCAACATCCCTTTGAAAAGAAAGTACATTTAAAGAAAATAAGGATTCTAAGGGATTAGTAAAAAATGATGTCATTGAAAAGACATTAAATAAATCTCGAAAAGTATGTGGCAAAAGTTTTTTAAAGAAAGGTAGTAAAAGGAAAATTATTGATTTACCGCAAATTGCAATTGAGGTAAAAAAACCAGTTCGAGAAGAAACCATAAATGATATATTAGAAGCCAGAAAGAATTCGAAAAAAGAAAGAGTGAGGCAATATCGTCTGAAAGTAAAGGAAAAGAAAACAGCAAAAGAGTTTAATTTAAATTTGAATGAAGTAGCAGAGGATAAAGAAGAATTTTCAAAGCCCTCAACATCATTTAACAGAGAAAGTCCTTTTGAAGGAAGTAATAATTCCAAGGGATTAATAAGTTTTAATTGTATGGATAATACCTTTAATAATTCTGAAAAGGAATTAGAGAATAGTTTATCAAAAAAAGCCAGTAAAAGGAAAAATCTAGATTTACAGGGCAAGACAGCTAAAGTAAAGAAATCAATTGAAGAAGAAGTTATAAATACAGTCTCAGAAGCTAGAAAAAATTACAAAAAAGAAAGTATGAGGCGATATCGTAGGAAAATAAAGGGAAAAAAAGGAGCAAAAGAATGTAATTTGAAACTGAATGAAATAGCAGAGGATGAAGAAGAATTTTCCAAGCCTTCAACATCATTTCACAGAAAAAGTGTAGTTAAAGAAAGTAATGATTCTAAGAGATTAATAAGTGATGAGAGGCGATATAATACGAGAGTGCAGAAACAAAAAGTAGTAAAAGAGTTAGAATGTAATGAATTGAGAATAGGAGATAAAAGTATTTCTGCAGCAGCAATAGATTGTAATGAATTAAAAAGCGAAAAACAAAGTATCATAAATGAAGTAGCTGATTTAAATAACGACAAAGTTTTTCGTGCGAAAGAGAAGGGGAAAAAAGATGCAGAAGATTATCTTGGTGAAATGTTATTTATCTGTAAGAATTGTGAAGCAAAACATTTTAAAGATGAAAGAGTTATTGACAGAGCTGGTTCTTATAACGATTGTTGTAGTCATGGAGGTGTCGAGTTAAAGAAATTAGATTATTATCCATCTGAATTAAAAGTGTTATTAGATGGTTCACATAAGAAATCGAGGCATTGTAAGGATAATATGATATGTTATAATAATTATTCAGTTTTGCTTCTTTTAATGCAAAGGTAGTGAGTTTTAATGATAGAAGTTGTGACGAAGTGTTTCGTCACTTATCGGCAGTATTAATTGAAATGTTGGAAGATTAATAATAGTTCATTTGATCGTTATTGGAACTGAAGCTGCCGGGTGCTTTTTTATTTACGGCCCTGATTGGCGCTCTGTTTCCGCTTCGTCGCAGTCCTCCTCTGATAGCCCTTTGTCTCACGTGGGGTGTTTGAGCGACAGAGATTGGCGAAAATGCGTTTCGCGCTATTTTCCACGTTTTCCCTCGCTTTACCGTGGCGACCTCTTTTCCCTTGTTACAGGTGATTCTACAGGAGTGACAAAGAGTGCAGATAACGAATCAACGAGGATACGGAGAAAGAAGATACGGAAGGGGCGGAGACCCCCACCCCTTTGAGTTCTGATTTGCCAAATTGATGCCTCGTTGCCGTGGTTGTCTCGCCGGGATCTTCGCGAGAGACGTTTGGTTTCCCTGTCGCGAAATTAATACGTTAGTTTTGTAAGTGAAAACTATAATTGAGAGGAAGTGCTACTGTGGGTAATTGGTGGACTCCGAACAAGTGGAATTGTTCCCTGAACCTCTCGAATTTTTTCTGTAATTAACCGCCCTCCCACGTGTAAATAAACATACATTTTTGCTAAGTGAGTGACGACCTTTATTTGCGTTATCAGCACCCATTTTCCCTATCCCAGAATTAGTGGTTCCAGGTCGGAATACCAACCAAGGCCAACGATTCTGGTAAGTGTTGGAAATTGTCCGGGGTGTTGAGTCGTCTTCTAATTTCTCAATGGCCTCGTGCTACGGCGGAATTTCCCTTTGGTCGTGTGGACGCTAGTAGAGTGAATTAAATTATTTGATGTTTAGAAATTTTGATTATTATTTTATTTAAAATCTGGTAATCATTACAAAGTAGAGGACCATTTTGTTTTAAAATTTGAGATCAAATATATTATCAAATGAATAATGCTCTCTTTCCTGAAGATGGAAATGATCCGTGTTATGGACAGTTGTTTATTTATGATCCTGATGATGCTGTCGAATACAGATTAAATAGAAATGATAGGTTGGATAAAGATCTTGTAAGAGAAGATGAGAATGTTATGAGAACTCATAATGCATTTAGTGAATCATTTAGGATGATGAAGGAAATTATAGAAATAGAAATAGTTCTGGCCAGAAACAGGAATGAAGAAATTCCAGAATTGAAATTATTATTTACTTTAAAAAAAGAAATCGATCCACGAAGATTCAATTTTCAAAGAATGAATGAAGTAGCTGCAATTTTCAATACAAATTCTGAAGGTGAAATACCCGAATCGTATGTAACTGTTTACAACAAAGCAAATAAAGAATTACAATTAATTAGTTGTTTGGATCCATGCGTAGAACCTTTTATTTATCCGATATTTTATCCTTATGGCTATAAAGGTTATTGTATTGATATGATTCAAAATGATAAAGAAAATCGATTAAAAAAACATAATTTCTAGAGCAGCTTATGTGAAATATAAAATGGCAATTAGAGATAAAACGTTCAATCAGTTTTTACATGGTGGTAGATTATTTCAACAGTGGTTAGTTGATAATTATGTGAAGGTTGAAAAAGATAGACTACAATTTTGTTCAAAAAATCAGGCACAATTACAAAGTGAAAAGTACAAAGATCACATTAATAATGTATTGGAAAACAATGAAACACCTGTTGGAAAATTAGTTGTATTGCCTTTAAAATTTATTCATTCACCTCGTAATATGATAGAACAATACCAAGATTCTATGTCAATTGTGAGTAAACATGGTAAACCAGATTTATTTATAACAATGACATGTAATACACAATGGAAGGAAATTGTAGAAAACCTATTACCTAATCAAACTGTCTCAGATAGACCTGATATTGTTGGTAGAGTATTTTCTCTAAAAGTAAATCGTTTGATAAAATGTATAGTTAACAAAAAATATTTTGGAAAAGTTAAGTCGTATATTTATGTTGTTGAATTTCAAAAAAGGGGATTACCCTATATTCATCTGTTGGCGATATTGGCATCTAATTCTAAAATATTAACACCAGAAGTTGTTGATCGTTACATTTCAGCTGAAATACCAGACAGGACTGTAAATCAGACATTGCATGAAATTAAAATGGCAAATAATATTCATGGCCCTTGCGCAGATTGGTGTTTAGTTGATGGAAAATGTTCTAAAAATTTTCCTAAAATATTCCAAGAAGAAACTATCGTAGAAGATAATTGTTATGTTGCATATCGTCGAAGAGATACAGGTAAAACTTATGTGAGGCCAAATGGATATGTTGTTGACAATCGTTTTGTTGTACCTTATTCTCCTAAGTTGTTGACAAAATTTAAATGTCATATAAATGTTGAAGTAGTATCGAGTATTAAATCTGTAAAATATTTATATAAATATATTTATAAGGGTCATGATGCAGCATCAATTATCATTACCAGTAGTAATGGAGAATCTCCTATTAACCATAATGAAATAAATCATTATGAGGAAAATAGATATGTAGGTCCAGTTGAAGCTGCATGGAGAATTTTAAGGAAACATTTATCCAAAAAAAGTCATAGCATATGTCGTTTACCGCTGCATTTACCGAATGAACGAAATGTTTTTATTCAACAAAAGCAAGGAAGTCAAGAAATATCATTTGATTTAAACCAAAATACAAAGTTATCTGATTATTTTAATTCAAATAAACGTAATGCTAATGCTCATAAATTTTTTTATACTGAAATTCCAGAATATTACAAATGGGATAAAAAGGAATGTGAGTGGATAGAGAGAAGTCGTGGAGAGAAAGTTATAGGAAGAATGTACTCTGTTAATCCATGTGATATAGAATTATTTCATCTTAGATTATTACTTCTCACAGTAAAAGGGGCAATTTCATTTGAATCATTAAAAACTGTTGATGGAGTAATTCATCAGAGTTTTACGTCGGCTTGTTTAGCATTAGGATTTTTTGAAAATGATCAGGAATGGAAAGAAACATTGGAGGAAGCTTCTGTGTGGATGATGCCTTATTCACTTCGTCGACTATTTGTTAGAATTTTAGTTCACTGTCGTCCAATAAATGCAGGTGAACTTTGGGAACAGTTTAAAGCTCATTTGTCAGAAGATTATCTTAGAAATTTTGATAATGTAATAGCTGAAAAGAAGGCATACATTAATATAAGAGAATTATTGTCTGCAGAAGGATATCACCTTCATGATTTTCCTGGATTAACCGATGTTCAAGATGAATGTGAGGATTTAGAAATTGTTTTTTCTGTGAATTATGACGAAGAAAGTGTCTTAGGTAAAGAAATATATGATAAATTGAATTCTCAACAAAAGGTTGTTGTTGATTTTGTATTAAAAGCAGTAAATGATTGTGACAAAAATGCTTGTCGTAACTTATATGTGGATTGTCCTGGAGAACCTGGCAAGACGTTTATATACATAACTTTGTGGCATTTATTAAGAAGTGAAGGTAAAAAAGTTTGTAATATGGTTTTTACAGGAATAGCTGCAACTTTACTTCCTATGGGTAAAACTGTTCACAAAGTATTACGTTTACCTGTGCCGTTATTTAGTGATTCATCATCCAGTATTAATCCAGGATTGTTTTTGAAAGATGTTGATGTTTTTATTTGTGATGCAGCTCCAATGACACCTAGGTATGCTTTAGAAATTATGGATAGAACATTGAGAGGCATCATGCAATGTGATATTCCTTTCGGTGGTAAAATAATCATTTTAGGAGGTGATTTCAGACATGTTTTACCAATAAAAGAAAGAGGTACAAAATCTGAAATTATAAACTTGTCTATTAAAAAGAGTAAATTGTAGAAGAAATTTTCAATATTTACATTGTCTGCCTGAAAACATGCGAGCTTTGCCAGAAGAAACAGAGTTGATAGATTTTCTATTAAAAATAGGAAATGGTACAAATAATGATGTTAAAGATTGTGTTCATTTACCACAAAAAATTATTAAAAAAAGAAATATTGATATTGCAAGAAATACGTATGAATACTTGATTAAAAAGAAAAAATTTGAAGAATTGTCATTTTATGCTATTTTGGCACCTAGAAATATTTATGTTGATGACATTAACAGACAAGTTGTACTGCTATTAGATAACGATAAAAAAAAAGTAAATAAAAGTATTGACTGTATAGATAATTCTGATAATGTTAATAATCATGATATTATTTTACCAGAATATTTGAACACTTTATCGCTAGCTGGTTTACCACCACATGTATTACATTTGAGAATACAATCAGTTGTAATGTTAATTAGAAACCTTAGCATTAATGAAGGTTTATGTAACGGAGCAAGATTATTGGTTTTAGATTTATCAAATCATGTAATAAAAGCTGAAATATTGACCGGAGATATGTGTGGAAATATTGTATTTATACATCGTATATTATTATACTGTGAGAATACTAATCCTTTTACATTCAAAAGAAGACAATTTCCAATCAAAATAGCCTTCGCTATGACTATTAATAAATCTCAAGGACAGACATTTCATAAAATTGCAATTGATTTGAGAAAAGATGTATTTAATCATGGTCAGTTGTATGTTGGATTGTCAAGGGTTCGCTCATTTGATACAGTTAAACTATATCTAGGAAATCAAAGAAGTGGAAAATATATTAAGAATTATGTTTATAAAGAAATTTTTGAATAGGTTTTTTGAATAGGTTTTTTATTATCGGAACTTGCAGGGGCTTGCGAATAGGCGCTTCGGTATGTCAGACTAAACAGACTTTACGCTTACGTATGTGAGAGTTGACTAAAAACAAAAAATCTATTCATTGCTAAAAAAAATATATAATATAATATAATATAATTTTATAATTGAGAAGTATAATTTAAAAAATTAAACAATAAATATCAAGATGAAAGACTGAAACATAACCTTGTACTATTGGTTAGTACACATGCAGGGGCTGGCCCATAGGCGCCTCCATACGTTAGACATGACTGAAGAGAAACTAAAAATGTCACTTGATAGAATTGCCATACTAAGAAGAAAATTGTTGTTTATTTTCAACTTTTTAAGCTTTCGTATGCGAGAGATGATTAAAAATAACAAGAAATTATTATAGTTTCAATTTGTCAGAATTTGTAATTATCAGAACTTGCATTTGTTCGAACTTTTAACTTCCCCAATCTGCATTTGTTATAATTTTAAATTTACTAAACTCCCATTTGCTAAATATTTCAATCGACGAAATTGGATTTCTTTAAATTTTCAACTTCTCCAAATCGTATTTTATTTATTTATTGAAGTTCCTAGGGCTAAAGTATTTGTTGGTACTTTTAAAATCTGAACTTGTAATTGCCTAAACTTTTACATCACTGAAATTGTATTTGTCAAAACATTCAATGACTAGAAATTGCATTTGTCCCAAATCGTATTTAGCAAAATATTTAACTACCCACATTTAAAACTGCAAGAACTTCTAAATCCGTCAATTACCGTTTGTCCAAACTTTAAAGTAACCAAATTAATTTACATTTAAGAAATAATATTCTAAAAATCCAGTCACTAGCTCACAATCAATTGTCAGCTCCTAGGTTCATTAACCTTTTCAAATATGCTTGGTATAAAAGTGGGTACACGTCAGAAAAACCTTCAAAATGGGAAACACCAGTTGAATATTGCTTTCTCAATTGTGATGCTTCTTGTGGGTATTGTGATGGCGTTGCCTTTTTCAGATGTGCTTGGTGTAAAAGATTTATGTGCTTTGAACATTTCTTTGATCCCGAGTATCAAAGTTCTCCTCACTATTGCACAAATCATCAGTAGCACTTAAATGTTAATTATTGTCTACTATTTATATACATTTAATATTTAAAATATAATCAAAATAAAATAAAAATCAAAAAAAAATTAAAAAGAAAAAGACAAAAAAAAATTTAAAAAAATAAAACAAAAAAAAAAACAAAAAAAAAGGGAATAGATACTTGCCACCTCCACGATGGTTATTCCTGGGTTCGGCAGAGAGCAAGAAGATTTAATTCAAGTGCTTCTACTATTCTGATATTTCAATTTTGATGGAGATCATTAGATTTTTAATAATACGATCTATTGTGAAAAACACATTCAAGAATCTCTGCGATTTTTTTGATAGTGTTATACAAACAATAATATACTTTCTAGTTTATTTTTCAAATCAAATTGTTTAAACAATAATTAAATAAACAATTTCGAAACTAGATTATATTGCGTCTAAATTAAACGTTTGTTAATCTTGATCACAGAAAATGCACTTTAGTGACAAAAAAATTATCTCCACATTAACTAAACCAAATTATTGTTTTAATAATTGTTTATTAATTTTTTACAACAATTTTAATGTTTTGTAAATAATTTTAAATCATGTTTTTAACTTAATTTTATCCGTTGATTCGAATAGCACTATTAATTTTTTCATGTTTCATAATTTACAATAAATTGTTTAAACAATTATTGTTTAAACAATGGAAATATTACTTTTTTTACAATTTATATTCATATTTTAATACTTTGTTTTCATACACGTATTTACTTTAATAAATTATTCCACTAATCCAGTCATTATGTCCAATTAAATTAATAAAAATGGAATATTTCAACCCCTATTTTCATCCCTTAAATCAACATCGCCGCCGCTAAAACAAATTGCAAATCAAATCATATTTGATTATCTTCAAAACGTGCATAGGTAGAGTTCAATCTGGAGGTGGCACTTGGGTAGTGTTACTTGTTAGTTAAAGTTGTTGCAGAATACCGATAACAGTTTGTGAATTGTAACAAAAAAACATTATCTAAAAAAATGTTGTGATAACCAATATTAAAAAAAAATTAATAATCGAAATATTTGTACTTCATTATTATGCCGAACAATCATTTCTACATCTCAACAAAAGAAAACTTGCAAAATTGAGAAAAAGTTGCGACTCTCTAGCTCCATTCAATAAAAAGTTGAAAATAAACATGACTAATTAAAATTTAATAAAAAGTTTATAATAAACAATATAATTTGTTTAAACAACTGTTAAAATTATTATAATTTTTTTTTCTCCAATGGCCTCGATAAGTTGCAAATGTAAAAAAAAATTACAATTCCGTAACTTAATTTGAGAAAAAATTGTAAATAAACAATAATTTATTTAGACAAATTAGCAATTACATGAAATAATGATTAAAAATCAATATTTATGTTATTTATTCAAAATCTTAAAAGAAAACTTCCAGAAAAATAGTAATAAATATTTTTTAACGATTTTTTCATAATTTTGTGATTTACAAGGTTTTTTAGGGACCTTATAGAAAATAATTAATATTAAAAAATTGTTAAATATTGAGTTGTAGTTTTTTCAGAATGAAGTACTTCCTATATTTAAAATAAAATAAGGTATTTATTATATTTAACCACATCGACTATTTGTATTTGTTAAAAGATATTATTATTAATAAGTATTAATTATTAAAAAATGCACCTAAAATAATAAATTTTTTTCCTTATTTTACAAATTGAACGTTTGTGAATAAAAAATTGAAAACTAAACTCTAACACTATATTACAGAAAAACTCATTACTAAGGAATTGAATAATTTATTTTCTATTAACAATTAACAATAATGTACTAAAAAATAATGAACATTTTTTATATTCAAAACTAAAAATTTATATATAATGTAATAGAAGAAAATAAGTAATTCAGATTCATAATAGAATATACATAAAATAATGTTAAATAAACGATAATAAATGACAATTATAAACAAGAAATGAAACTGCAATACAAAAAATTGGAGAAGTAAGAAATAAAATAACGTATATGTTGCAGAATGTAGAAGAAGAATAAAAAAAAATGTAAACAACTTCACACAAATGTTATGAGTATTTATATTATATTCATATTTGATATATATACAAATTATCAGAAGGTCAAATTTTTTTACTCATTCCCCTGGAAATTCTGGACATAGAATTAAAATAGAAATATTATAATTCGAAGAAATCATACATCTCTTAGTTCACATTACCTTCGTATTATTTTATAAGAAAGGATATTCATTTTCTGAAATAACTATTTTCTCTTACTATTATTATTATTAAACAAAAGGATATTTAATTATTTTTGTACTAAATTATTATCATTTTTATTACTTTTCTTGAGGTACACGAGCAGCAAAACTGCTTTGTCAAGAAAAAAAAAATTTTTCTTGCATTTCTTACTTAGAAATGAATTCGTAGTTTCAATGTATGTAAATATTGTGGTTAAGGACATCTGAAGGAGAGTGACGTCATTAATGTAGACAAACTTTGGTGCTAAACTCTGTCTATAAATGATATATATTTTAACACCAAAGTTTTTAAAATTACTTAAAACAACATTGTACAGGCCTCTTTGATCTGGCTTAATTTAAATTTTTCCTTAATTTTTTTTTTTTCAAAATACTTTAATTTTTAAACAAATTTATTTTTTGAAAAAAATCTAACAAATTTGAGTAAGAGAACCCTTTTTAATATCATTTCACAAAGCATATGATATGAAAAAATTTGATATTTCAAATGAAAATTAATATAAATTTAGAAACATACCAAATTTAATTAATGCCTTTCAATTTTTTTTATATATAAATAAATGTAAAAGTAAAAATACGTGAAATTTGAAAAACGATGAAAAAAAGAAATGAAAGAATAATAAATAAATTTAAAAAAAAAATTTATAATCATAAAGAAAACTACAAAACAATAGTAAAACCGTTTGAAGAAACATAATGAAATGTTTAAAAAATATTATAATTAATATATTATTGTAATGAAAATTATGGGGAAGTGAAAATTGTAAATAACTGCAAAAGAAAATTTAACTTACCTGTCTCTACCTAAAACTTGCAACAGGGATGAACACTACTTGTCTTGCCAAGAATCTGAAGAACACTAAACTGCACTAAACCCAGAATACTGAAAGTACAGGCAATAACAAAATGTAGGAATATAATAGACGAATGAAATAATTCGTTACATGAGAAAGTATTTTCTGATTACTCTTAAATATTGATCCATTTTATTTATAATAATATAAACAAAACATTTCTTTACTAAATATTGCATTTATTTTTTATAGAAATTATATTGTTTGAACCAACTTTGTATTAAATTCTCGTTAAAACTTTTTCTTTGTCAGTTTCTTCATAAAAGATTTATCACACATTTTTCCATATGCAATTTCTTTTTCACATATATTATTAGATATTTCACATATCTCTCTCTCTCTCTCTCTCTCTCTCTCTCTCTCTCTCTCTCTCTCTTTCTCTCTCTCTGTGAAACGGAACACGTCATCTCTATACCTAACTCTGTCTTTGTCTAACCCAAAAACCTCTTATACCTTTCTCCCTTTTACTTTTTTACGCAACTAAAATTCTTGACAATTACAAATTTTTTTATTTTTTAATTATCGACTTTTATAGTTTACCAATTTCTTTAATTACCACATTCTGAAATAAGAATGTGTACAATTTCTTTATTTACAAATTTCTTAATTTTTCTACTTTTATTAAAGGTACACAGGATCAAAGCAGAAACAGAAAACGTTCAGCCAATAAGAATATGTTGTACAAAGGAAGTTATTCTAATTCAATCTTCTGATTGGAGGAACGTTGAATACTTTTCCGCTTTAACGATTTGATGCTGACATGGTACAGGACCTGCAATTTGCCAATTTCTTTAATTTCACAATTTCCCAATAAGCAGATGTATAATTTCTCAATTTATCGGTTTCAAAAATTGTCTAATCATCAAATTTTCTAATTTATTAATTTTCAACTTCTTCAATTCCAAATTAACCACTCTTCCAATTTTTTAATTGCCCAATTTCACAATAACCAATTTATGAATTTGTCAATTTAACAGTTTACACATTTTTACAATTTTCTAATTTATTAATGTTCTTATTTTACCACTTTTCGCATAACAATAATAAGTTTTTAAATATTTCCTTATAATCTCATTTCAAGTTTTATAAAAAAAATTCCAACTGGCTCAAAATTTCTGAAGTGGGCCACTTTTTTTTTATGGTGATATTTTTTTATGTCTTATAAAAATTTTTGTAGTATTTTCGATCCAAAATACTGTCCTGAAGTTGTTTTGCAAAATTGTAATTTTTTCATGAGTTATTGTTTAAACAATTTTCAAGTATCAAGTTATTAATAAATTTTTTTTGACCGTTCTATTTGATGGATTTTGATAAAATTTGGTATGAGTAGTACACAATAACCATGCTTTAGGATAAAAAAAATTAATTTGATGTCGTGCTAAATTTGTTTAAAATAGCAACAATTATTATAAACAATTAAAATTAAATTAAACTTCTCATCCGATTTCCGTATTTTTTCTTAGCAATTTAGATTCCCTGTTTTGTTACGAGTAATTTAAAAAAAAAAAGTTAGTATTCTTCATTAGGTCAGAAGTTAGGACCATTTTTCTCTTGATGCTCAGCGCGCGAAGACGATACACGGCTACCCATTAGCATGGTCCGAAACAAAATTTAACAATTTAAAAAATATTTATCACTATTTTTTGGGAATTATTTAGGCAAATTTTGAATAATTATCATAAATGTAGATTATTAGAAACTATTTAATGTAATTTCTAATTTGTTTAAACAAATTATTATTGTTTATTTCAAATTTTTCGCAAATTGAGCTACAGATTTACAACTTTTTCTTAATTTTTCAACTTTTCGAGGTCAGTTAAGCTATGTACTAACAACAAACTAAAAATAATAATTTTTACAATTGTTTAAACAAATTAATAATGTTTAATTTTAACTTTTTATTAAATAGAGCTAGAGTTTTACGGTATGGGACCCTAAAAATCAAAGAAATGTTTTAAAATTAAAAAAAGTAATTTTCTTCATCCCCTATCCGAAAGTACGCTCTTTCTGGACTAACTTCGTTCCAGGAATAATGACTTTTGCGGCCTGCTCGAGCTCTCGTGCACTCTGATTGGCTACGAGATTTTGTGGCTCGGTATCATAGCAAAGTTCATCATGGTTCCTGTATTACGATGTTTGACAGGAACAGTTTTTAATTTAATAACCACACAATATTGACAAAAAAAGAATAAAAATATTGTTCATTCTTAATCCTAACCTTCCAGGCAAGTATCATATCAGTCTTTAAATTTTTGTATTATTTAAAATAACTAAAAATATGCTTTCAATCATCTGTCAAAATGAAACAAAACAATAAATAATAATTGTCTCTGATATTTTGTCACAGTAAATTCTGAGCATGTTGTTTAGTATTAAAATTGAAATAAAAATAAATAAAAAATCTACATGACTGATATGATACTTACCTTTTTATATGTTTTTACTTATTTGTTGATGCCCGCCCCGACCAGCAAAAACCTCGGCTTCGCCTCGGTTTTGCAAAAGTCGGGCGGGCAAAATCGAATTTCCATACAAGAATTCAGCTGATCGAGGAACATTTTGCGAGACGCTTTGAAAAGTAGCCAGTAGAGCGCGCTGACGTAGGCTACAAAAGAATAGTAAACAAATATGGCTGACAGCAAGTTAGCAGCTGTCAACGCTTTTTAGAACATTTTCTTCAACTTTTCAACGTACTTTCGGCTGGAGATGAAGAAAAATCGTATACGACACACGGCAAGAAAGTTGGATGCCCTGATGTGCGTGATAAAACGCCTCGGCTTCGCCTCGGCTTTTATATCGCGCACGCCAGGAACTCCAACTTTCTGGCCTTGGGTCGTAATATACTATTAAATTTGAGAAAAATACTTCAAAATCTTATAAATAAATAATTGAAAGCCTGAAAAACCATACCATTCCCCCCTCACATAATTGAATTTTGTTAGATTTCACAGAAACACGTTTTAAAAACCAAACCAACAAGTTTTTGAGGTCGCTGATTATGAATCTGAAGTCAGATTTTAAAAATTCAAAATGGCTGATCCAATATTGCGGACGACTTTTTAAAAATTAAGTCAAGTTGCTTCGATTTATTTATTTGGGTGATTTTGGGGTCGACTTCAGATTCGTAATCAGCGACCCCAAAAACCCCCGAGTAATAAATATTTTTTAAATAAATTATTAATAATTATTGTCCAGTATTTATGAAATAGAGCTAGAGAATTACACCTTTTTCTCACAGATGCAATTTTTCAAGGCCTATCCATCCAAATACTGAGAAAAAAGTATAAGTAATAAATTTTACAATTGTTTAAACAAATTATATTTTTTTATTCAATTTTTTTGAAAAAAACTTAGAGAGTTGCAACTTTTTTGTATTTATGAAATAGAGCTAGAGAGTTACACCTTTTTCTCACAGATGCAATTTTTCAAGGCCTATCCATCCAAATACTGAGAAAAAAGTATAAGTAATAAATTTTACAATTGTTTAAACAAATTATATTTTTTTATTCAATTTTTTTAAAAAACTTAGAGAGTTGCAACTTTTTTGTAATTTTGCAACTTTTTAAAGCCTATAAAGACAGGTATTAGCAACAAAATAAACCGCTGTCAATTTTACATGTGAATAAGGCAAAATTTGTGATTTTTGCTGGATTTTGCCATGTTTATAAGCTCGAATCGCGTTTTCCATTTTATTTTCGTAAATTCAATGTGAACATACATATGTTTACCAAATTTGAAGTCTCTAGCTCACATAGTTTTAAAATTAGGGGGGGGGGGACAGACATACATAGCGATTTTAATAGAGTTACGTCTTACGGTATGGAACCCTAAAAATCAAAGAAATGTTTTAAAATTAAAAAGAGTAATTTAAATTTGAGAAAAATACTTCAAAATCTTATAAATAAATAATTGAAAGCCTGAAAAACCAAACCATTCCCCCCTCACATAATTGAATTTTGTTAGATTTTACAGAAACACGTTTTAAAAACCAAACCAACCCCCAAAAAATGGTTATTTATAAATAAATTTGAAATTTAATGCTTCCGCAAGATCGATAAATAATAGCAATAATGTGTTTCAGCAATTGTTATTATACATAAATTTAAAATTTAATACTTACGTTTCGTTACATCATATAAGAAAAGTGACAAATTTAAAGAATGTAAATAAATTTCAAGTTTTATGCTTACTTTAAGCTATGCGGGTTCCTAAATTCATTTTTCAAACAGTTGAAAAAATCAATAAATAATCACAATTTTAGCTGTGCAGGTTATTAACTTAATTTTTTAAACATTGAAAAAATCGATAATCACAATAATTTCTTTAAACAATTGTTATAAATATTTTTTTAAAACAATTGTTAGAAATAAATTTTAAATTTAATATTTACGTTTAGTGACATCATATATGAAAAATTCCAAAGTAATTAATTTAAAACGTGTTTTTATCGAAGACAGCCTATTCTTTAAGTGACACTTGAAGGTTATAAAAAATCGATAAATAATTATCAATAAATTTTAAGTTTAATACTTAAGTTTGGTTACATCATATATGAAAAGTAAAGCATGCCTTCCAATTTTCACATCTTATTCTCTTTATTTCTCTCTATCTCTCCCTCCCTCTTAAACGAAGAACACCATCAAGGGTGCCTTCGAATTTTCACACCGTTCTAAAATTCTCTTTTCTTATTCTCTTTATTTCTCTCCCTCTCTGCCTCTCTCTAAAACGAAGAACACCCCCCTTACCTAATTCCATCTTTGTCTATCCCAAACACTTCTTATACCTTTCTCTCTTTATCTTTTCACAAACTATTCCTATCTTCATCTATCGCAGGTACCTTCTCTTTTTCATTTATTTTCCTTTTAAAATCAGTAATTGTGAACTATCCTTCATGCGTCGCGCACACAATGGTTGTCTCTGTCTATAGCAGGAAAAGTATATACTTTATTCTCTCTTCGTGTTCATCACCCTGTTGTGTCCTTATCTAATCCACGTTCTTCATCTCTTTTCAAGGTTTCTCACTCTGTTCTTACCTTTATCTATCGCAGGTAAATTCTATGTCTTACTCTCTCTTACCTTCTGAAATACCTTTACCTAAATCCAGCTGATTTCTTATATAGGATTATCGGCAGCTTACTTACAAACTAATCATCAATTTTTTTAAATAATTGTTTGATTGTCACAACCAAATTATGTTTGGATGTCAAAACCAATTTCTGTTTGGTTTTCACAACCAAATTATGTTTGGTTTTCACAACAGAATTGTGTTTGGTTCAACCAAATAAGAGCAACAAAATAATATTGTTGTCCCAAATAACTTGATGTGTTACGCCCACCATATCCTTTTGTTGTACTAATAAAAATATTCTTGTTACAACCAACAATGGCCAACTAAAAAATATTGTTTCTAAAACTAAACCTTTTTCTCAGTGTATATTTTCGGTATGTATAAAATTATATATTGGAAGCATGAATTTGACACTTATGTAATATTTATATTAATATAAAACTAATTTATCCAAAACTTTGTATAAATCAACGTAATATTATAACACTCCCTTATTAAAAACAATTTTAGTATATTATTTGTTTCAAACAAAAATATTAAACAATTTATTTTAATATAAATAATATTATTATCATTACTAATTAACAAAAAATTCTTAAAACAAAATTATAATCTTTATATATAATTTTCAAAAGATTTAAACATAACAACAATACAATAAAAAATCAGTTCATGATAGTTTTCAATATTTAAACTTAGATAAGCAATTTCTTTATAAATAAATTTATTGAGCGAGCGAATTAACACAGCTAGTATTACATAGAATTAGAAGACACATAAGAAGGACCAATCACATTATTCCCTTACAAGAAAAAAGCTCCACCTTTTTATCCCCCAACTAAAGCGTGGCATCTAATAGATTATGATAAGTAATAGGTTATGTAGGACACTAACATCCTAAAACTGCAAACTTGATGGTTAAAGTGAGTTTGTTTAATTAAATTTAATTGAAGAAAAAGGTATTCTATTAAAATTCTTTTTTTTAACGTAAAAAAGCCATAGAATAGAACACTTAGCCACTTTTTCGCAACAATAAGGAATTTTTGAAATTAACTTTTGTACTTATTGGTGGTTATTGCCAAATAAGAGAATAGAATTAGAAGACACATAAAAAGGACTAATAACATTATTCCCATAAAAGAATAAAGCTCCACCTTTTTTTCCCCCCAACTAAAGCGTGGCATCTCATAGATTATAAAAAGTAATAGGGTATGTAGAACACTAAAATCCTAAAACTGCAAACTTGATAGTTAAAGTAAGTTTGTTTAATTAAATTTAATTTAAGAAAAAGGTATGTTATTAAAATTCTTTTTTTTTTAATGTACAAAAGCCATAGAATTTAACACTTAGCCACTTTTTGGGAACAATAAGGAATTTTTGAAATTAACTTTTGTACTTATTGGTGGATATTGCCAATTAAGAAAATAGAATTAAAAGACCCATAAGAAAAACCAATCACATTATTCCCTTAAAAGAATAAAGCTGCACTTTTTTTTGCCCTAACTAAAGCATAGCATCTCATAGATTATAATTACCCTATCGATAGAAAGTGACTAAAATATGACTGAAAAATGTCTAGTCAGTCATTTTTCAGTCATTTTTATTTTTAAATATATAAAAAATAATCTATTTCGTAATAAATTTGTTGAATACTATTTAATGTGATCTTAGGATTATATTCGCTTCATTTTTTTTAGAATAAGCAATGAAAATTGTTAATTTTTTGATTATTTTTTTAAACTTTTTTGTTAAATATTTTTTTATTGTTTTAATGTTATAAACCATTTTTTAAGTGCGCTTGAACAATTTTATAAAGAATCACGAAGCTCGGTGGCATTTAAAATGGTCTAAAGGCAATTTTAAAAAGAAAAAATCATTTGACATTTTCTAGGTACGAAATCATTCAAATCGTAACTCAAAAATGACTGAATCCATTCAGTTATTTTGGCCAGTCATTTTTTAGGTATTCTCTATCGGCAGGGTAGTAAAAGCCAGACACGATCGTCAAAACAAAAAAATAGGTTATGTAGGACACGAAAATCCTAAAACTGCAAACTTGATGGTTAAAGTGAGTTTATTAACTTAAATTTAATATAAGAAAAAGGTATTCTATTAAAATTCATTTTTTCTTAATGTAAAAAAGCCATAGAACTCAACACTTACACACGTTTTGGCAACAATAAGGAATTTTTGAAATCAACTTTTGTTCTTATTGGTGGATATTGCCAAAGAAGAGAATAGAATTAGAAGACACATAAGAAAGACTAATCACATTATTCCCAAAAAAGTTTAAAGCTCCACATTTTTTTGCCCCAACTAAAGCGTGACATCTCATAGATTATAAAAAGTAATAGGTTATGTAGAACACTAAAATCCTAAAACTGCAAACTTGATGGTTAATGTGAGTTTGTTTAATTAAATTTAATTTTGGAAAAGGTAATCTATTAAAATTCTTTTTTTTTTTAATGTAAAAAATCCATAGAATTGAACACTTAGCCACGTATTAGCAACAATAAGGAATTTTTGAAATCAACTTTTGTTCTTATTGGTGGATATTGCCAAATAAGAGAATAGAATTAGAAGACACATAAGAAGGTCCAATCACATGATTCACTTAAAAAAAAAAAGCTCCAACTTTTTTTGTCCCAACTAAAGCATAGCATCTCATAGATTATAATAAGTAATAGACAGACAAGATCGTCAAAACAAAGAAATAGGTTATGTAGGACACTAAAATTCTAAAACTGCAAAGTTAATGGTGAAAGTGAGTTTGTTTAATTTAATTTAATTTAGGAAAAAGGTATTTTATATAAATTCTTTTTTTTTAAAGTAAAGAAGCCATAGAATTTAACACTTAGCTATGTTTTAGCAACAATAAGGAATTTTTGAAAACAACTTTTGTTCTTATTGGTGGATATTGCCAAATAAGAGAATAGAATTAAAAGACCATTAAGAAGGACCAATCACATTATTCCCTTAAAAAAATAAAGCTCCACCTTTTTTGCCTTAACTAAAGCGTGGCATATCATAGATTATAAAAAGTAATAGGTTATGTAGAACACTAAAATCCTAAAACTGCAAACTTGATGGTTACAGTAAGTTTGTTTAATTAAATTAATTTATGAAAAAGGTATTTTAATAAAATTCTTTTTTTAATGTAAAAAAGCCATAGAATTGAACACTTAGCCACGTTTTAGCAACAATAAGGATTTTTTGAAATTAACTTTTGTTCTTATTGGTAGATATTGCTAAATAAGAGAATAGAATTAGAAGACACATAAGAAGAACCAATCACATATTCGCTTAAAAGAATAAAGCTCCACCTTTTTTTGTCCTAACTAAAGCGTGGCATCTCATAGATTATAATAAGTAATAGCCAGACAGGATCGTCAAAACAAAGAAATAGGTTATCTTGGACACTAAAATACTAAAACTGCAAACTAGATGGTTAAAGTGAGTTTGTTTGATTAAATTTAATTTAAGAAAAAGGTATTTTATTTAAATTTTTTTTTCAATGTAAAATACCATAGAATTGAACATTTACCCACGTTTTGAGAACAATAAGGAATTTTTGAAATCAACTTTTGTTCTTATTAGTGGATATTGCCAAACAAGAGAATAGAATGAGAAGACACATAAGAAGGACCAATCACATTATTCCCTTAAAAAAATAAAGCTTCACCTTTTTTTGCCTTAACTAAATCGTGGCATATCATAGATTAAAATAAGTAATACGTTATCTTGGACACTAAAATTCTAAAACTGCAAACTTGATAGTTAAAGTGAGTTTGTTTAATTAAATTTAATTTAGGAAAAGGTATTCTATTAAAATTTTTTTTTAATGTAAAATATCCATAGAACTCAACACTTAAACACGTTTTGGCAACATTAAGGAATTTTTGAAATTAACTTTTGTACTTATTGGTGGATATTGACAAATAAGAGAATAGAATAAGAAGACACATAAGAAGGAAGAAGAAAAGAGTTCTCTTCTTAAAGAGTTAAAAAATCAAAAATACTTTTCTGTTTTTTTAAACGCAGGTATAAACATTATTGTTTTCTCACTCAGTTTAGATGAAGACACCAAGAGAGAGAGAGAGAGAGAGAGAGAGAGTTAGTAATATAATCAGTGTTGTGTGTGTTTCTTGAAAAAAAGAAAATAGAGTTTATAAATAGTGAATAGTGTTAATAAATTGTGTTGTGTTTTTTACAGAAAAGTGATAAATAAAAGTAAAATTATCAGTTAGTTAATATGTTTGTAATCTATTTTGGACAGAGAGGATAAAATTGGTGTGTGAGTATTACTTAAATAAAAAAGTGTGTAACAGTGTAAGTAGAAACAGTTTATAAATAGTTTTAAAAACAGATTTCATGAATAGTGTTAATAAAGAGTGTTGTGTTTTTTACAGAAAAGTGATAAGTAAAAGTGGAATGATAAGTTAGTTAATAAGTTTGTTATCCTTTCTTTTGACAGGGAAAATAAAATTGGTGTGTGAGTATTACTCCAAAAATTAATAAAAATGTGTGTAACAGTGTAAATGGAAAGAGTTTATAAATAGTGTTAATAAATAGTGTTGAAAAATAGTGTTGTGTCTTTTTAAAATAGTATTTAAAGAGTTTTGTTTTAATAATGTGTTGATAAATAAAAGTGAAATGATGAGTAAAAATAATAGAATGACGTCAAGACTTTATAAATAATAAACAGTGATGTGTTTTAAATAATAATTCTTTAGGAAGTGAAAACGTTTAAAAAGAGATTAAGAGATAAAGAGATAGAAATAAAGAGAAAGATAAGAGATAAAGAGAAAGAAATAAAGAGAAAGATAAGAGATAAACAGAAAGAAATAAAGAGAAAGTTAAGAGATAAAGAGAGAAAGAGATAAAGAGATAAAGAGAAATAAATAAAGAGATAGAGAGATAGAAATAAACAGAAAGATAAAGATACAGAGTTAAACAAGATATAAAGAGATAAAGAAATTAAGAGATTCAAAGATTGAAAGAAATAATAGAAAATTAAGAGATTAAGAGAAGGAAATAAGTTTAAAAGAAATGAATTCTCACTTGAAAAGAACATATTTCAATTTAAGTAGTAAAGACTGGGCTATTATTCGTAATGGGAAGATGCTTAATGACAATATCATGTACAAAATTCAGGAATTATTGGAAGTTGAATCAGGTGGTTTTATGCAAATGCAAATTCCATCATATTTACAAATTTTAGATGAAATAAAAGCAATTAATGAAAATAAGTCTCATATTCAAATACTGTTCAGTGGTAATCGTGATCGGGGTCATTGGATATGCACTTATTATGACGGAAATCAACTATTTGTTTATGACAGTCTTAATCTAAAATGCTTAAATGAAGACCAACGATATTATTTAATTATGTTATATTCCTTTAAACCTAATATAATTTTTGTAACAGTACAGCAACAACCAAATTATGTCGATTGTAGTATATACGCGATTGCGTTTGCAGTTTCTTTGTTTTTTAATGTTCAACCTGAAACTGTTGTATATTATCATTCATTAATGAGGACTCATTTGTATACGATGTTTGAAAATAATGTTTTATCGAGTTTTCCGAGTATTTCACAGAGCTGTAAGAAATTTGTGAATGTCAATACGGAAGTATTAATAAAGAACAATTTACATGTACAGAATTTCAAAGAGGAGAAACAGAAGAGAAAAATGGATTTTCAGACAAACGAAAAATTTATAAAAGTGAAAGGAGATGGTTATAGAAAGTCATTGAATAAAAATATTGAACAGGTAAATTTTTTTGACTCAAAGGAAAGAAAAAGTGAAACAATGACTTTGACAGAAGAAATTATTGATGCGAAAAATACGTACGTTACAAATCAAGGTTGAAATGTTGACGAATTACGAACAATAGTTAACCAGACAAAAAATTCTAATATCTCGAAAAACAACATTAAAAAATGCAGAGCAGAATATCAAAAAGAAAACCGTAAAAGGTTTAAATTAATACAAACAATAATGGATGACAAACAAACCCAAATTGGAACTGATTTTAATGTTAGTGAGAAGGAACACATTGAAAGTACATTAAAATCTGCTATGGAAGTAGAAGGAGACGTTAAGGAAAATGTTGAGAAAATACTAACAATAGGAAGTCAGCAAAATAATATTGCTAATACCTCCAATCAGAAATTTAAAAAAAGCAGAGCAGATTATCAACAAGAATACCGTCAAAGGCTTAAATTAAAACGAAAAATAATTGATGAGAAACAAACACAAATTGGAACTGATTTTAATGTTTGTGAGAAGGTACACGTTGAGAGTACATTAAAATCTGCTATAGAATTAGAAGGAGACAATAATGAAAATGTTGAAAAAAAACAAACAATAGGGAGTCAGAGAAATAATATTGTCAATAACTGCAATCAGAAAGTTAAAAAAAGCAGAGCAGATTATCAAAAAGAATACCTTCAAAAGCTTAAATTAAAACGAAAAATAATGGATGACAAACAAACCCAAATTGGAACTGATTTAAATGTTTATGAGAAGGAACACGTTGAGAGTACATTAAAATCTGCTATAGAATTAGAAGGAGATAGAGAAACGATTATAAATAACATACATGTTCCGTGTTATAATGAACATAATCTTGGTAAAATGTCCTTTTCTTGCACAGAGTGTAAGTCTAAAAATTTTGAGAAAGAGAAAGTTCCAAAAAATCTACTTATAATGTTTGTTGCAGTCATGGTGGTGGATCATTGCCTCCCGAAAAATACCCTCATGAATTGAGAAATTTGTTGGATGGAAGTCATAAGAAATCTGGTCATTTTAGGACTAACATACGGCTTTACAATAATTCATTTGCTTTTGCATCCTTAAATGCCAATGTAGTTAATTTCAATAATAGAAGAAGAGGACCATTTTGTTATAAAATTCAAGGTCGAATTTATTATCAAATGAATAATGCTTTGTTCCCTCAAGTAGATGATGATCCAACTTTTGGTCAGTTATTCTTATACGACCCTGAAGATGCAATTCGCTACAGATTAACCAAACATGATAATTTAGATAAGGATATATTAATTAATATTGATAAATTAATGAGAGATTGTAACGCACATACAAAGTCTTTCTCGATGATGTCAGAAATAGTCGAAATGGAAACTGCGTTAGCAAAAGATAATAATAAAGAAATTCCAGAACTACAATTAATATTTACTTTGAAGAAAGGATTCGATAAAGGAAGGTACAATTTTCAAAGGTGTAATGAGGTTGCTGCTATTTTTAATACAAATGCTGAAGGTTTAATACCACAGTCGTATGTAACAATTTATAATAAATCAAATAAACAATTGCAATTGATCAGTCATTTAGATCCAAATGTTGAACCCTGGATATATCCTATATTTTATCCCCTAGGAAACAAAGGTTATACTATTAATATTCTTCGTACTGATAGTGACAAACGAACTAGAAATCATACGGTGTCAAGATCTGCTTATATCAGATATAAAATAGCAGTAAGAGATCATGAGTTTAATCCATTTTTACATGGAGGAAGATTATTTCAGCAATGGTTAGTTGGTAATTACGTTAAAGTTGAAAAAGATAGGTTACAGTTCTGTCACAATAATTAAACTACATTAAGAAGTGAAACATACAAAGGTTTAATTGATCATTTACATAATCAAGAGATTGAAAATGATGTACACGTTGGTAAGATGTTGGTATTGCCCTCCACGTTTATAGGATCACCTCGTAACATGTTACAACAATATCAAGATGCTATGACTGTTGTTGCTTCTCATAATAGACCAGATTTATTTATTACAATGACCTGTAATCCACAATGGACAGAAATTAAAGAAAACTTATTACCTAATCAATCATCTTCTGATAGACCTGATATAGTAGCAAGAGTTTTCCACTTGAAAGTACAAAAATTAATTGAGACTATTGTAGCTGATAAACTATTTGGAGAAGTAAAATCTTATGTTTATGTCATTGAATTTCAAAAACGCGGATTACCACACATTCATTTATTAGTTATATTGAAAGACAATTCAAAAATATTAACAGCAGAAAGTGTTGATCGGTACATTTCAGCTGAAATTCCACATGAACATGTTTATCCTACATTACATAAAATTATATTACAAAATAATATTCATGGTCCTTGTGGAGACAGGTGTTGCATTGATGGAATTGTCACAATTATTTAATTGCCATATAAATGTAGAAATTGTTTCCAGTATAAAGTCCGTAAAATACTTATACAAGTACATTTATAAAGGTCATGATGCTGCTTCAATTTCTATTACAAATAAGAATGGCGAATCTACCATTAATCATGATGAAATTAGTCATTACGAAGAAAACGGATATGTTGGACCAGTTGAGGCAGTATGGAGAATTCTAGGTAAACCTTTGGGGAAAAAAAGTCATAGCATTAACCGATTGCCTATCCACTTACCAAATGAGCAAAATGTTACTATACGTGAAGGTCATAATGTTTCGTTTACTTTAAAAAAAATCAAAATTAATATATTATTTTCAATTAAATAAGCGTGATGTTGATGCGCGTCAGTATTATTATACACAAATTCCTGAACATTACAGACGGATTGAGAAAGATTGTCAATGGAAAAGAAGAGAAAGAAGTGAAAAAGCATTGGGAAGAATTTATTTTATTAGTCCTTTGCATGTTGAATTATTTAATCTTCGATTATTATTACTTACAAGAAGAGGAGCAATTTCTTTTGATTCATTAAAAACAGTTGATGGGACAGTACACAACACATTTACATCTGCTTGTTTAGCTCTGGGACATATTGATGATAATAATGAATGGAGGAACTCTTTACAAGAAGCAGTTGTGTGGATGATGCCACAAATGCTTCGACAGTTATTTGTTAGAATTTTAATTCATTGTCGTCCAGTATACCCCTATGAACTTTGGAATGAATTCAAGCAACAAATGTCTGAAGATTATAAAAGAACATATTACGAGAATGAAGCTTTCATTAAAGCTTATCAGAATATCAAATCAATGCTTTCAAAAGAAGGATACCAGTTAACTGACTTTGAAGGTTTAGTAGATGTACAAAATGATGTTAGTTTCTGTCATGTAAATGATGTTATTAATTTAATGGAAGAGAGTTCAAGAGGTGAAGAAAGATATGTACAGTTAAATGTTCAACAAAAAATGGTTGTTGATTATGTATTAAAAATAATAGATGATTCTGACAGAGAGACATGTAAATTTGTTTACATCGATGGACCTGGCGGATCTGGAAAAACTTTCACGTACATTACTTTATGGCATTTATTAAGAAGCAAAGGAAAAAATGTCTGCAACATGGCTTTTACAGGAATAGCTGCTACTTTATTACCAGAAGGAAGGACAGTTCATAAAGTCTTTGGTTTGCCCGTTCCCCTATATAATGATTCATCATCCAATATAAAAGTGCAGTCTAAAGATGGTTTGTACTTAAAGGATGTTGATGTCTTCTTTTGGGATGAAGCACCAATGTCACCTAAATATGCCTTGCAAATTATGGACAGAACTTTAAATTAAAGTTTAAGAACTTCAATTTCTTTTTAAGAAATTGTTTTAAACAATTTTCTTTATCAGGAAATATGAGAGCATTACCTGCAGAATTTGAGTTTTTCAATTTTTTGTTACAAATAGGAAATGGTGAAAATAATGATTGTAATGATAATGTACAATTACCAGAATCAATCATTGAACAAGGTAACGTTGATATTGCTCAAGATGTTTATGCTTCTCTGATTAAAGAGGGTAAATTTCAAGAATTATCGACTTGTGCAATTTTAGCTCCTAGAAACGCAGATGTTGATGATATAAATAAAAGAGTTGTGGCATTATTGGAAAACGACAGAGAAAGAATATATAAAAGCATAGATTGCATTGAAAATTGTGATAACGGAAATTTTAGTGAACTTATTTTATTAGAATATTTAAATACACTTTCACCTGCTGCATTGCCACCACATGAATTATGTTCGAGAATACATTCTGTCGTAATGCTCATCCGTAATCTAAGCATTAACGAAGGTTTATGCAATGGCACAAGATTGTTAATTTTGGATTTATTAAACAATGTTATAAAATGTAAAATATTAACCATCAATAAATCGCAGGGACAAACTTTTCAAAAAATTGCTATAGATTTAAGGAAAAATGTTTTCAATCATGGTCAGTTATATGTAGCACTATCCAGAGTACGTTCTTTTTCTTTATTAAAAGTATATTTGGGAAATCAAAGAAGTAATAGGTATATAAAAAATTATGTTTATCGTGAAATTTTGAATTAATTCACATCTAAAATTCATGTCATTTTGAAGTGATGAACAATACTATTGACTCTTTCTTTAAAGCATGTTTAACAATGAATAATTCATATATGACAGTGATTAATATTTATTTTCTTTATTTTTACCGCGAATATTTGATAACATTTCAATTATGAGAATTTCTTACTTGCACTATTTAAAAGGCAAAAAATGTCATAATTTAACCTGTCCCCACAGGGAGTTATAAAATGAAATGTAATATTTGTAGCAATATTCACTAATAAATAAAATGAAAATTGACATGTAGTATTCTTTACTTTAATATACTGTCAACCGTGGTAATTCTATCAACCATGGGATAATTATACCTATCGGCAGTTTTTAATAATTACAATTTTTATATTAAAACGTATGAATTTGCAACTAAATGTAAATATTATTTGATAGTTGTACATTCTCTGAATAATTATACACATTATTTAAAATCATTTTTTTAACGAAAATTTGTTTCGTATATGTTAAGAAGTATACACTGCATCGTTTTTATACAATTTTGACGTACTTTTGTGTCGAAAGTCTAAAAAAAAGTTATATAATAAGAAACAAATTGTAAGTGTACAAGAAGTGCAATACAACCTCAAAAAGTAACTATCATTAATATTTATATTTCTTTCCAGTTAATTTTAAAACTTCTTGTTTAAAAATAACTTAGAAACCTTCTTACCAATTATATTGAGTTATTTACTTAATTTAAAAAGTTTAAATTTTAATTTTGTAATCAACACTACATTTCAGTAAGATTATAGTACTTCCCTTGAGAATTAGTTCACTAATTTCTTAAAAAAAAAAAAAAAAAAAATTGTTTACGTCTTTTTTTTTATTGGACTCTAGACTATGTACAGAAAAGATTTCATATATTTCAAACGGTCAAAAAATTTTTTTAGTCTATTTTAGAAATAAACAAACTTTGATGGGGATAATTATCCTAACCCCGGGGCAATTATATCCACATTTTCTACGCCTTTGGTTTGCAAATTACACATTTCTAGAAATCATATGAAAAATTTCTATAAATTATAGTATAAAATTGCATAAATTACCGTTTAACTTTCCAAAAATTATCAAAATTAATTGCTTCAATAGTGGCTTGTGCATTGAACATTTTTATAAATTACCTCGAAAATTTTCATAAAATAACGCATAAATGTCCATAAATTATTCAAATCAAATTTTTGAATCATGGTTTGTGCCTTATACATTCTTATAAATTATCGCAAAAATTTAGGGGCGTAAGATTTAAGACAAGAAAATCGACCAGTAATATCATCTTAGATTATCTACTCCCCCTGTATTTCGTACTACTTATATCTAATCCTCTGTATTTCGTCGAATCCAGTTCCAATTCCCCTGTATTTCATACAATTCAGATCAAATTAAACCCCCTGCATTTCGTACAATTGAGATCTAACCTTCTGTATTTCGTACAACTCCGATTAAAACCCCTTCATTTTGTATAATTCAGATCCAACACTCTTTATTTCGTATAATTTAGATTTAAACCCACTGTATTTCGTACAACTTAGATATCTAACCACACGTAGTTGGTACAATTCCGATGCTACCACCTTTTAATTTTGTACAATGTAGATTTAACACCCATTATTTTGTACAACTCAGATACTAATCCTTGCATTTCGTACAATTGAGATCCAAACCAACTGGATTTCGTACAACTCATATCTAACCTTCTGTATTTTGTTAACTTCATATGGAAACCCATGTATTTCGTACAACTGAGATCTAACCCCTCTATTTCATATAATTCCGAACTAACCCCTTATATTTCGTACAATTTAGATTTAAACCCCCTGTATTTCATGCAACTCAGATCTAACACCCTGTATTTCGTACAATTCCGATCGAACCCTCTTCATTTCGTATAATTCAGATGTAACACTCTTTATTTCGTACAATTAATATTTATACCCCTGTAGTTCGTACACCTCAGATTTAACCACCCTCAGTTGATACAATTCCGATCCTACCCCCCTTTTATTTTGTATAATGTAGATTCAACAGACATTACTTTGTACAACTAAGATAATAACCCCCCTATTTCCTACAATTTTTATTCAAACTCACTGGATTTCGTAGAACTCATATCTAACCTTCTGTAATTCGTTCGATTCACATAAAAACCCTTGTATTTAGACCACTATTCGCCCCATCATGTACATTTAATTTCAGACATTTCAACTTAAAGAAGTTATATTTACTTTTATGATATTTATAAAAAAGTGTAAGCAATTTTTTTTAACAATTTCTACGCTACGAGAAGAATAATCCCAATACAAAATTAAAATAAAATAGACAAAATTTGAATTTAAATTAGAAGAAAATTATTTGAAGCTAACAAAACTTTTTAATGAAATTGTCACGTGGAATGCCCCGTGCCTGTATCAGTTGAAATAATGATGGACATGATCTTGATGTATTTAGAATAGTGTGCTTTGAAAAGTTAAAAAATAAATTTTATCCTCTTACCCTTCTGTCCCTTTCTTTGTACATTGCAGAACTACTCACATTTATTTATTTCTGAAGCATAAAATTTCTTAGAATAATTGTTTACAAAAATTGCACAACAGTTACGAAAAATTGGAAATATACATTTTTTATATTCTGACATTATCATTTTATTATTATAAACATTTAAATATGATTCTTTAGCAATGTTTTTATTCCCTATATGGGGCATTCCACTTGACATTTTCATTACAAATTTTTGTTTGTTTGGAATAATTTTTTTCTGATTCTATGTGAAAAAAAAGGAACAACGTATTTTTTTATTTTTGTATTGAATGAAAATTGCAGAAGTTATGAATTTTTGAAATTTAACGTTTTTTGAAATAGAGCATTTTTAACCTTCGTTTTTCTCCGTTATTATTAGAAAATTGAAAATAATGCCCTACATAAAAGTTGTTCAATTTTTCTTAGATTTTTTAGACACGTAGTAAAAAAGTAATGAATTTTCAACAAAAATACGTGAAAAATTGAATTTCCGCCTACAAATTTACTTTTCTCAAAACCGAAGTTATCGATTTTTGATTTTTTTCTTTCCATGTTCATACGGATTAAGAAAGAAATTTTTCTTGTAAGTCTAAAAGTTGTGCTCTTTAATGTTTCAATGATATTTATAATAATTCCTTGTTGTAAAAACTTTAAATTATGAATTATAGAAATGAAAAAACTTTAACTCGAATTGTTTTGTAACAGAAGGTTAAAATTAAAAAGAAATGTAAAAATAAACTATATAAATGCAAATATGATTAAAACGCTAAAGAGCACTAATTTTGTAGGTAATTACGAGAAAAATTTCTTTATTAATCAGTAACTGCATTGAAAGAAAAAAATCGAAAATCGAGACCTTCGGTTTGGCGAAAGGTCACTTTTTCAGCTGAAATTCAATTTTTCACGTATTTTTGTTGCAAATTCATTATTTTTTACTACGTGTCTAAAAAATCTAAGAAAAAGTGAACAAATTTTATGTAGGGCATTATTTTCAATTTTCTAATAATAACATAGAAAAAGGAAGGTTAAAAATGCTCTATCTTTTTACTTTTTTGTTCAAGTATAGAAAGTTGGTAACATTAAAATCATTTAAGACTATATAAAAGAAAACTGGATGCAAATTTGTAAGGTGTACTGTAACACACATTCACTTATAGCTTCTACGAATCTTGCTCTCCCAAAATAGCATTTAGGGGGTTGAAAAGCTTATAAAATAAGGATCATTTCTAGGTAGCTATGGAAAAGTTCCTAGGGGGGAGGGTTGGTCAAAAATTAAAAAACAAACATTTTTTTGCATTTTTCTTGTCAAAAATAAAATTATAAAAATAATGAGTAATTTTATTTGAAAGTTTAGGAAATTCTGCACAAAAAACACGCATAAGATTTTTAAATCCATTTATTCGTTTAAAAGTTATTGGCAGTTGAAAATTACGCTGCAATAAAATTGGGCCCCTGATAACATGGCAACCACGCATTACCACGGACCTAAGAACCTACTTAAAATTTTTGTTTTTTAACTACATATCATTGACCAAAACATTAGGCAACTTTTTTTTTAAGGTGGCTTTTTGCTCAGAGAATGCCTCACATGTTTTAGTTAAAGAACAGGCGCGCGTTGCGCGCCAATATAGGGCTAGTAGATTATAATAAGTAATAGCTACACTGTAAAAAAAGTTAATGGTAGAATAACATTACGTTTCAATTTCTCATAACGAAAGTTTTTAATTTTACAACGATACACGTAGTAATTTTTCAGAATATTCTGAAAAAAAAAACTTACTTTATGTATATTTACTGCTTTTGACGCTGGTAAATTACATGAAAGTTGTGTATTTACACAGTTATGAAAATTCACTACGTGAAACGTTGGAAATAAATAGATTCACGTCTAACGTAGAATTTTTACTTATCACTTGAGAAATACAAACCGTTTGTAACTTTACGCATTGAATGTAAATTTGAGTAAGAATATTATTTTTTCATAACCTATGAAGTTTAACATAATAAAATGTGGGGAAAATACATAACGTGCGAAAATCCACTGTCCGCAGTGAAGTTTGATTCGCGTATTTTCGGCAATCATCGTATACTTTCGAAATGCGCGGTAACGTAGAGGCATTGCATTGTCGCATCATTGTGACATTGTCGTTTGTTGTCGCTTCTTTACATATGTTTAATACTAAGTTGCACACTTTTAATTTGCTATTCCCACGCAATTACAAAAAAAAAGAGGAAGGTGATTAGAGTAGTGTCCAATAAAGATATTGAGTTCAGTCAATGTCCATATATTTATTGTGACTATTCAGCCCTAGGAGATACAGTGCATCAGCTTGACGTTATATTATTTAAGCAACTATTAGAAGCTAACCCTCCTAACTATGTGCCTCCCTGATTTTTTATAAAAAACCTTCTTGCACAACTGGATATTTTTAAATTTGTCGAAATAAATTATATAATAATATTTTTAATTGATATGAGGATCCACTACTTTTAGTTTCAGGTTATGTCATACCTTCTCCTTACTATATGTGATATTTTTCACATCGTATGATATTTTACAATGGTACATGCGATCTAACCTAATTCTGATATTTCTCACATCGCATGTATTATTTCATACGGTGTCAGATTAAACATTTTGGGAGCATATAAACGTAATGCTACGTATTTTAACTTAATTTTCTGTAAAACATCTACGTTAGACGTAAATAGATTTATTTCCAACGTCTAACGATGTAAAATACCATTAACTTTTTTTAAAGTGGATCGTCAAAACAAAGAAATAGGTTATGTAGAACACTAAAATCCTAAAACTGCAAACTTGATGGTTCAAGTGAGTTTGTTTAAATAAATTTAATTTAAGAAAAAAGTACTGTATTAAAATTCTTTCTTTTTTTTTGTAGAAAAGCCATAGAATTGAACTATTAGCCACGTTTTGGGAACAATAAGGATTTTTTGAAATCAACTTTTGTTCTTATTGATGGATATTGCCAAATAAGAGAATAGAATCAGAAGACACATAAGAAGGACGAATCACATTATTCTCTTAAAAGAATAAAGCTCCACTTTTTTTTGCCCCAACTAAAGAGTGGCATTTTATAGATTATAATAAGTAATAGCCAGACTGGATCGTCAAAGCAAAGAAATAGGTTATGTAGAACACTAAAATCCTAAAACTGCAAACTTAATGGCAACAATAAGGAATTTTTGAAATCAACTTTTGTTCTTATTAGTGGATATTGCCAAATAAGAGATTATAATTAGAAGACACATAAGAAGGACCAATCACATTATTCCCTTAAAACAATAAAACTCCACCTTTTTTTATCCCAACTAAAGCGTGTCATATTATAGATTATAATAGGTAACAGCCAGACAGGATCGTCAAAACAAAGAAATAGGTTATGTATGACACTAAAATCCTAAAACTGCAAACTTGATGGTTAAAGTGAGTTTGTTTAATTAAATTTAATTTAAAAAAAAGGTATTTTATTAAAATACTTTTTTTTTAATGTAAAAAAGCCATAGAATTGAACACTTAGACACGTTTTGGAAACAATAAGGAATTTTTGAAATAAACTTTTGTTCTTATTAGTGGATATTGCCAAATAAGAGAATAGAATTAGAAGACACATAAGAAGGACTAATCACATTATTCCCTTAGAAGAATAAAGAACCACCTTTTTCTGCCTTAACTAAAGCGTGGAATCTCATAGATTACAATAAGTAACAGCCAGACAGGATCATCAAAACAAAGAAATAGGTTATGTATGACACTAAAATCAGAAAACTGCAAACTTGATGGTTACAGAAAGTTTGTTTAATTACATTTAATTAAAGAAAAAGGTATTTTATTAAATTTCTTTTTTTTATGTAAAAAAGCCATGGAATTGAACACTTAGACACGTTTTGAAAACAATAAGGAATTTTTGAAGAGGCGCATGAATATTCCCTAAATCTCATTTAGCATAAATCCCATTAAGCCTAAAATCAAAAAGCCTAAAATGCATTCAGCCAAAATTCCATTTAACCTAAATTGAATTTAACCTAAATTTCATTTAACCTAAATCGCGTTTAACTTAAACTCCATTAAACCTAAATTTTATTTTACCTAAATCCCATTCAATCTAAATTCCATTTAACCTAAATCTCATTTAACCTAAATCTCATTTTACCGAAATTCCATTTAACCTAAATTCCATTTAACCTAAATTCCATTTAACCTAAATTCCATTTAACCTAAATCCCATTTAACCTAAATCCCATTTAACCTAAATTCCGTTTAACCTAAATCTCATTTAACCTAAATTCCATTTAACCTAAATCCCATTTAACCTAAATCTCATTTAACCTAAATTCTACTTAATCTAAATCCCATTCAACCTAAAACGCATTTAGTCTAAATTCCATTTAACCTAAAATACATTCAGCCTAAATCCCATTTAACCTAAATTCCGTTTAACCTAAATCTCATTTAACCTAAATTCCACTTAACCTAAATCCCATTTAACCTAAAACGCATTTAGTCTAAATTCCATTTAACCTAAAATGCATTCAGCCTAAATCTCACTTCACCTAAATCCCATTTAACCTAAATCTCATTTAACATAAATTCCACTTAACCTAAATCCCATTGAACCTAAATTCTATTTAACGTAAATCCCATTTAACCTATATTCCATTTAACCTAAAAGGCATTCAGCCTAAATCTCACTTCACCTAAATCCCATTTAACCTAAGTCTCATTTAACCTAAATTCCATTAACCCTCAATCCCATTTAACCTAAAACGCATTTAGTCTAAATTCCATTTAACCTAAAATGCATTCAGCCTAAATCTCACTTCACCTAAATCCCATTTAAACTAAATCTCATTTAACCTAAATTCCACTTAATCTAAATCCCATTTAACCTAAAACGCATTTAGTCTAAATTCCATTTAATCTAAATACCATTTAACCTAAAACGCATTGAGCCTAAATCTCACTTCACCTAAATCCCATTGAACCTAAAAATTTTTTTAATTTAAGAATAAATATCGTTGAATCAAGTAAAGTTTTAGGTTCAATGGGATTTAGATGAAGTGAGATTTAGGCTCAATGCGTTTTAGGTTAAATGGAATTTAGGTTAAATGGAATTTAGACTAAATGCGTTTTAGGTTGAATGGGATTTAGATTAAGTAGAATTTAGGTTAAATGAGATTTAGGTTAAATGGGATTTATGTGAAGTGAGATTTAGGCTGAATGCATTTTAGGTTAAATGGAATTTAGACTAAATGCGTTTTAGGTTAAATGGGATTTAGGTTAAGTGGAATTTAGGTTTAATGAGATTTAGGTTAAATGGGATTTAGGTGAAGTGAGATTTAGGCTGAATGCGTTTTAGGTTAAATGGAATTTAGGTTAAATGGGATTTAGGTTAAATGCAATTTAGGTTAAATGGGATTTAGGTTAAGTGGAATTTATGTTAAATGAGATTTAGGTTAAATGGGATTTAGGTGAAGTGAGATTTAGGCTGAATGCATTTTAGGTTAAATGGAATTTAGACTAAATGCGTTTTAGGTTAAATGGGATTTAGGTTAAGTGTAATTTAGGTTAAATGAGATTTAGGTTAAACGGAATTTAGGTTAAATGGGATTTAGGCTGAATGCATTTTAGGTTAAATGGAATTTAGACTAAATGCGTTTTAGGTTAAATGGGATTTAGGTTAAGTGGAATTTAGGTTAAATGAGATTTAGGTTAAATGGGATTTAGGTGATGTGAGATTTAGGCTGAATGCATTTTAGGTTAAATGGAATTTATACTAAATGCGTTTTAGGTTAAATGGGATTTAGGTTAAATGGAATTTAGGTTAAATGAGATTTAGGTTAAACGGAATTTAGGTTAAATGGGATTTAGGTTAAATGGGATTTAGGTTAAATGGAATTTAGGTTAAATGGAATTTAGGTTAAATGGAATTTCGGTAAAATGAGATTTAGGTTAAATGAGATTTAGGTTAAATGGAATTTAGATTGAATGGGATTTAGGTAAAATAAAATTTAGGTTTAAAGGAATTTAGGTTAAACGCGATTTCGGTTAAATGAAATTTTGGTTAAATGCAATTTAGGTTAAATGGAATTTTGGCTGAATGCATTTTAGGCTTTTTGATTTTAGGCTTAATGGGATTTAAGCTAAATGAGATTTAGGGAATATTCATGCGCCTCTTTTTGAAATCAACGTTTGTTCTTATTTGTGGATATTGCCAAATAAGAGAATAGAATTAGAAGACACATAAGAAGGACCAATCACATTATTCCATTAAAAGATTAAAGCTCCACCGTTTTTTGTCCTAACTAAAGCGTGGCATCTCATAGATTATAATAAGTAATAGCCAGACAGGATCGTTAAAATAAAGAAAAAGGTTATGTAGGACACTAAAATCCTAAAACTGCTAAATTGATGGTTAAAGTAAGTTTGTTTAATTAAATTAAATTAAAAAAAAGGTATTTTATTAAAATACTTTTTTTTTAATGTAAAAAAGCCATAGAATTAAACACTTAGACACGTTTTGGAAACAATAAGGAATTTTTGAAATCAACTTTTGTTCTTATTGGTGAATATTGCCAAATAAGAGAATAGAATTAGAAGACACATAAGAAGGACCAATCACATTATTCCCTTAAAAGAATAAAGCTCTACCTTTTTTTGCCCCAACTAAAGCGTGGCATCTCATAGATTATAATAAGTAATTATTTTACACAATTTTGTTATTATAATATTAACTAAACTTATTATTCTCTTGATTTTCATAATTATTTACATCTTTTTAAAAATAAATATGTTTATTTTTTTATTAATTTATTCAAATTTGTTTTCACATCTTGTGATTTGCCTATTTTTGTGCTAGTTTTTTTGCAAAATTCCATATTCTTTCTTAAATTTTGTTGATTTTTTTTTAAATTTTTTGTTGGACTTGTCTAAAGTGTAATAATATAAAAATGTTTTTGTTTTAATTTATCTTAACTTTTTTACTTTTAAAGGTTGTTTAAAGTCTTTTGTGCTTTTTGACTTATCTTTACATTTCTTATTCTATTTTTATTAATTCCAATTTTTCAGTAGATTTTAAACAAATTTTTTTTTACTTTTTACATTGTTTACATTTTATTGAATTAAGAAAATAAACATTTTTCGATTTTCTTCCTATTTATTTTATTTTCTTGATGTTTAACTATTTTTAGCCCTTTTTTGCATTTAAATTAATTCTTTATTTTTTGACTTCATTTTTCTTAAAAATATTGATCCATCATTCAAATTCAGTTTTTATTTTGTAATACCCTATTGCGGATTCCCTTATGGGAATTGATTAGGAACCTATATGATCTGGGATCCATATGGGATTCCATATTGGATACTATAGGAAACCATATGGTGTTAAGGGGTGGGTACCCATATAGGTTCCCATATAAGAACCCACGTGGGCTCCTATTTGTTATCTAATTTCATATAGAAACCCATATGGGAACCTGTATGGGTTCCTATTTGTTATGCAATCGCATATGGAAACCCATATAGGAACCCATATGATTTTGCACGTGATCTGACATAGGTTCCCATATAGAATCCTATTGGTCTTTTTTACATATAGGAACCCACATGGGTTCCCATGTAAGCGGTTTGCATATATCCCATAGGAACCCATATGGGAACCTAGATGTAAAAAAGACAAATAGGATCCTATATGGGGACCTATGTCCTATTTAAAAATTATCATTTTCTATAAAGATGCTGACAGACATAGGAACACACATGTGTTCCTTTCAGCAAATTCTAGAAAGAAACATATTTTTTCCAAATTATTCCCAGATAGGAATAAAATGTACTGTTAATTAAAGTCATATATCTATATGACGCGGCGTATATTGCCATGTGAGGAGTTGTATCCTCGCTAATTTCCTGGTCTACGTGGACTCACTCTTCTTATAATCTTTACGCCTTGAGTTAACAGTGAGATACACTGATAATAGCACTGCCATACGGCGAGTGTGTTAACTTAACAATGGTTTCCTATATGGGATCCTTTATCATTTCCTATAAGTCATTTAAGAGGTAAAAACGCCCTGCTGATGCTGCGGTGCTGGAATTAACTACATCTTTTAAATTCTCATGTCATGTCGACAAGGAAGAACGCTTTTAGCGCTTAAATGACTTATAAGAAATCATACAGGATACCATATAGAAACCCATTGTTTAGTTAACATACTCGCCGCATGGCAGTGCTATTATCAGTGCCTCTCACTGTTACCTCAAGACGTAAAGATTATAAGAAGAGTGAGTCCACGTAGACCAGGAAATTAGCGAGGATACAACTCCTCACATGGCAATATACGCCGCGTCATATAGATATATGACTTTAATTAACAGTACATTTTATTCCCATTTGGGAATAATTTGGAAAAAATATGTTTCTTTCTAGAATTCGCTGAAAGGGACACATGTGTGTTCCTATGTCTGTCAGCGTCTTTATAGAAAATGATAATTTTTAAATAGGACATAGGTCTCCATATAGGATCCTATTAGTCTTTTTTATATCTAGGTTCCCATATGAGTTCCTATGTGATATATGCAAACCGCTTACATGGGAACCCATGTGGGTTCCTATATGCAAAAAAGACAAATAGGATCCTATATGGGAACCTATGTCAGATCACGTGAAAAATCATATGGGTTCCTATATGGGTTCCCATATGAGATTACATAACAAATATAGGTTCCTATATGGGTTCCTATATGGAATTAGATAACAAATAGGAACCCACATGGGTTCCTATATGGGAACCTATATGGGAACCTATGTGGTTATCCACTCCTTAACACCATATGGTTTCTTATAGGATCCAATATGTGGATCCAATGTGGATTCCCATATAGGAATCCATATAGATTCCTAATCGGATCCCATATGGGAATTCGCAATAGGGTAACGAATTTTTGAAATAATTGTTTGATTCTTTTACCATTTTAACAATTTTTAAATTATCTCCTTATTAGGCAGCTATTTTATCTTTTATTTAATTTTTACTAAACTTAACGCTCTAAAGCGAATTTAAATAAAAGTTTTTAGGTAAATAAAGTTTTCAAGTAAATTCTGTTTCTAGGTGATATTAGAAATAAATTAAACGTAAAATGAAAAAAATTCACTTGTAGCTATTTTTTTTTTGACAGCGAAAATAAGATTTTTTGCTTCATTTTCAAACTTTGATCTATAGCTTCTTTTAAGAAATAATATTATCACCCTAGCAATGCATTTTCAGACAAAAGTTTTTAGTATATTTTGCAAGTACTAAATGTTGGCTTTCAAAAAAAGCTTTTTTGTGGTACTAAAATTATGTTTTTCTAGACATTTAAAATTTAAATCGTAAAATTTGCAAAAGTTTTATCATTTTGCAACTTTGAGGACCAATTTAGTCAAGAAAACGAATTATTTTTCGTTTTATCAACAGTTAACTGTTTTATTAACAGAAACATTAAATTTTTTCTAAAAGACACAAACTTCCTGTATTATCAACAAAATCTCTTAATGATAAATATTTTTTATTAAAGTTTTTTACAATATCATATGTGATATGAAAAATAATGTAATTTTTTTTTGTATTTTTATCTTTTATGTTGCGTTACATTATATTTTATTGTAAAAAAACTTTAATAAAAAATATTTATCATTAAGGGGTTACTCGCAGTCACAGAGCGAAAAAATCAATGATTTTTAAGATTTTTTTCTTTTTAAGCAATAGATAAATCTTTATAAATCTTTTCTCTTTCTATTGTACATATTTTCATAATTATTGCGTGCAATATTTATTAAAAAATTATTAAAACTTTTTGAGTTAACGACAATTTCTCGAAGGTCTGCTCTCAAAAAGCGTTTTGCGGTGAGCACTCTCCTTCTTCACAGAGTCATCTCAAATAAAAAAACTTAAATTGATTTCGATACATTATTAGTTTTTCTACTCCTTAATATAAGGGATTTAATAAAAAAAATTTTTTGATGAAATGGCGGCAGGTCAAAGTAAAAACTTTGATTTTTGAGAAAAATTTCTCTGTTTAATTGTTAATAAATAAATCAGATTTTATCAAAATAAAAAATCCTTTGATTAAACACTGCTTTTTAATGTATAAAAAGAGATTACCAAATTTGGGAGGGATCGGCAAAGCGGTTTTCTTGTAATCTTACTCACCGATATTGAAAACATGGTTTTGAGGAAAACGCGTTTAAATTTTTAGGTTTCGCTTACAACTGGTTACAAATCTGTTGTGTGACTCGACAAAAAACTTGCTTACTCCCTCAATTAATTTTAGTACCAGAAACAAGCTTTTTTTTAAAGCTGACATTTACTACTTGCAAAATATACTGAAAACTTTTGTCTTAAAATGCATTGCTAAAGTGATAATATTATTTCTCAGAAGACGCTATAGATCAAAGTTTGAAAATGAAGCAAAAAATCTTATTTTCGCTGTCAAAAAAAACATAGCTCCAAGTGGATTTTTTTCATTTTACGTTTAATTTATTTCTAATATCACCTACATTTACCTTTATTTACATAAAATTTTTTATTTAAATTCGTTTTAGAGCACCGTGTTAAGCTTGGACTGAATAGGGTAAAGGAACCAATTACCGAGTCGGCACCAATTGCCGAGTCGCACTGACTACTTGTGCTTATAAAGAGTAAATCATACTATAAATTTAAAATATAATTATATTACAATATCAATGAATAATTTGTGTAAACATACAAAAATATTTCTTTGCATGATTAAAGACCATTTTTCTAGAATTAAATGTTTTAATATGCAGTATCAATATTATCAGCTGACACGTCACCATTTGCTGTTTTCATTCACAATTCGACTGTCATAATTTAAATTCCAAAAGTCATATATTTTTATATTTTAAAATTATAAATAAGTATATCATCATGCGCAGAAAAGAATAAACTTTTTGAAAATTAAAACATTGGTTTGATAAAAGTATTTAATAGTTTAAATAAAATTTTACTCGGCAAATGGTTCTTTATTTTCACCGATCTCCAATTGTCGAATTACGTTTTCTTAACAACACTTTCTATTGTTTTTTGGGGTTAAAAATCCCTTGTGTTTACAAACGTCAGAAAAGAAACCGGTAAGATACTTTAATTTCAAAAGAATATAAAGTTTTTTTTTGTAATACATGTGATTATTTATATTTTTAAACAAAAGCTTCGATAAATAGTAATTTTTTAATTCCTAAATTTTAAGTTATAGTACTTTTTTTTAAGTAAAAACAATTAGGTCCAGAAATCGAGCGATTGGTATCACAGTCTCGACAAATGGTATTTACATGCAATACATTTTCATATTAATTTTTTGTTTATATATTTATTTTTTAATAGAAAATCATATCAAAACTTCAAACTTTGAATATATTTTATTCAAATAAACCGTTGCTATGCATGTAAATAGTTTTATTTTATGAGTTATTAAATGAAATTTTAATGCAGTGTCACTATTTCCTCGACAATTGATTCCTTCACCCTATTCTCATTTTAACATCGTTCTTCTATTTCATAGAATTTTTTTTGTTTTACAATTTTTTAAAAATTTTAGAAAATTTAATTCGATATTTTTTTCTTTAAATTGTTTACTAATTTTTCTAATTCTAAAAATTCGTTCTCTTTAGTAATACATTTTAACGTTTTTGTAATTAACTTATTATTTATATTTTTAAATTAAAAAAAAACTATCTGTAAATAGTTTAAATTTTTTAAAAGAATTATGAAACATGTCATAATTGTGTTGTTTATTCAATTTTTTCTTCATTCCTTTAATAAAGATCATGACATTTTTTATTTAAAAGAATTTTCTCATTTTCTTAATAGATTGTTTTCTAATCTTTCTACGTTCTTGTTATTTTTTAATTTATTATTTTTTCGTTGCTTTTACCTAATTTTCTTAATTTTGTGATCATATGAATTTAAAGATATTTTTTTTTAATTTTTTCATTTATTTGACATAATTTATTTGACTTTTAATTATCTTTATGTTTTATTATTCATTATTTCTTATTAAATGTTCTGAGTTTAGAAAATAAACTACTTACAAATAAAGATTTGGAGAGATTTTATATACTGCCCAGATGCGCAGCGACGATGATTTGAGGCTTTATAAAGCTTGACTGTTTGGGCTGGAAGACAACTCAGACATAAACAATAACATTGGAAATGAGGTCAGAAATATATTTGTGAAGGAAGATATACAAATTCCAGAAGAATCAATTGAACACGCTTTTATAATTGGGAAAAATGCCAGAAATCGTCCCATCTTAATTAAATTTGAATCAGCACGTTGGACAAAATTTGTTATTTTGAAGAATAATAAAATTAAGGAACTAGGTTTCTCATTAGCGAAAGATCGTTCGCCTGCAGAGAGAAAAGAAAGATAAGCTCTTCTGGAGGCAATAAAATTATTAAAGGAACAAGGAAAGGATCCGATTCTAAAAAGGAATAAAATTCTAATGGATGAAAAATTCTGGACTCTAAAAAACATTGAAAAATTATTGCAGGAAAAAGAAAATCAAAAAGAGAAAAGCGATAATATTAGTTTTTGTTCAATAACAAAAAAAAGTTGCAGGCGCTATATTAACAATTCAGTTTGCTATCATAGCAATTTTTTTTCTCAGTGTATTTTCGGATAGGGTATGAACAAATATTTATTTTAACCCATTAAGATCATCAGGCTCATTCTAAAACCTTTTGCAAACTTTACTTATTTTTCCCAAGTATCTTAAAAAAAAATCCCACTAAATTAAAAAAAATTAATTTGTTTATAAAAAATTGTCATTTTTTTTGTTTGTTAAAATTATTTAAAAGTTAAAGAAAAAGTAAACTTTTTCTCTTCTGGCAAAATTTTTTTATAGTGCATAGTTTTAGAGATATATCTGTTTAAAAATAGGTATACTTTTAAAAACAAAAAATTTTAAAAATTCATAACTCGAAAACTTAGCTACCAAAAACAATATAAAAAAATTACGTGTTTTTTTCAATAAAGAATGAAAAAAAAAATGTTTGGTCGAATTTAAAATCTACATGTAAATCTCACGTGGAATCGCCCATATGTATGTATCGTGACTTTGATAATTTTCACTCTTCCCTCGAGTTGCAAATTGTAGTTTAAAGAACGACCCTTCTCTCCATAATTTGTAACTCAGTTTATGGAACCCCCGTAACATTAGTAAGTCTCCGACAAAAATAAAGTTTGAGACTTTATTTTAATTTTCTTGATCAGGCTATAAAATTTTAAATTAAATAATACTTATTTTATTAAGATTTTTTAAACAGGTGATTATTGGAATTATTTTACAAAAATGTGTCACTGTTTTGACTTTCGTAGTCATAGAGTCAATAGTATATAATAGGAGAGTGCTATTAAGTTGCGGTAGTTATTTCGTTTCTGTACCTTTAGATTGTTGGTGTAATAAAAGAGTTCTAAAAGAGCAATAACCTTCTACAGGTTATGGGCCTAGACAGTGCGTGTTGTTAATTTTCGTGAATATTTAAAGGTGTCGGTGTTTGTGGTTTATTTAAAGTTAATTGTTTAAAATGGACTCGAATCAAAAACGAAATATAAAACAGTTTAATGGTGAAAAGTACTCAGTGTGGAAATTCCGCTTAAAGGCCCTCCTAAGTGAAATGGGCGTGTCTAAGGTAATTGAGGAAACAATTCCGGAAAATCCCAGTGAAGAATGGTTTAAATTAAATTCAAAGGCCCGTTGTACTATAATCGAATACCTCGATGATTCGCTACTAAATTACGCGAAACAAGAAACATATGCAAAAAAAATAATTGAAAAATTAGATGCGATTTATCAAAGGAAGAGTCTAGCAACTCAACAGGCTTGTCGTAAAAACCTGTTAAATCTCAAATTAAAAAATGGAACATCATTAGTTGCACATTTTGCTAAGTTTGACGAAACCTTGACAGAATTGATTGCTGCTGGAGCGGACCTAGAGGAGATGGATAAAGTATCTCATTTATTAACTACACTACCCAGCAGTTACGATGGTTTAATAACAGCACTTGAAACCCTTAACGATGAAAAATTGACCCTTGCTTTTGTCAAAGTTCGACTTCTTGATTATGAGATAAAACTGGGTAAGGAATCGAATGAAGAAAATGAGTCGAAAATATTAAGTGCTGGACCTTCCTCCTCATCAAATACAAATATGCTCAATCAGAATAAGCGAACCAATTACAAACATTAAACTACACAAAATAGAAACAATAAATTTTCCAAGGGACCTCAGAATCAAAACTTTAAAAGAAATATATATAAGCCAAAAGGATCAAACTTTAAACACCAAAAAACGAAGTGCGACCATTGTGGAAGAAATAATCATTGGAAAAAGGATTGCTTTTTCTTAAAACGAATTCTTGAAAACAACAAGAACAAAGGGGCCTATCAAACAATAATTACGAATGAAAATAAAAAAGTTATAAATGAAACTGATGATGGTTTTGTATTCATGTTGGGAACAGAAAACTATCAAGACAATACTCATCAAAATGAAATATTCTTCATCTTGGACTCCGGCGCAACTTAACATATCATAAATAACCTTGAAATATTTAGTGTATCTGAAGACTTGCCTACGGCAATGAAGATATCAGTTGCAAAAAAAAGGAGAATTCATTCAAGCTACAAAAATAGAATCGATTAAAGTAATATCTAATTTAGGAATACATGGTTGTCTCGAAAATGTTGTTTATTCAAAAGAAGTGCGATACAACCTTCTGTCAGTACGAAAACTCCAGGAGAAAGGAATGACAATAATATTTGACAATAAAGGGGTAAAAATTCAACACGGTTATCAGATCATCTCGACAGGTAAGATGGTAAACGATTTAATACAAATAGTTTTCAGGATCCCAACATGCCTAGCAATTGGTAACAACATAAATGAATCAAATAATTACAATTTATGACATAATAGGTTAGGCTGTTTAAGTAAAGAAAAATTTCAAATATTGAAAAATAATCAAATGATTGAAGATGGTCGGCTTATTACGAATATAACACCTGTGCAAGAAATTTGTGAGGCTTGTATCTGTGGTAAGCAGGCCAGATTACCTTTTGCTAAGGCAAAAACAAAAGAACATGTTCAAAAACCCATTTACATAATCCATACTGACGTATGTGGTAAAATTAAACCACCTACTTTAGATAATAAAAACTATTTTTTGTCATTTATAGATGAATTTACACATTATACTGCTGTATATTTATTAACATATAAATAGAAAATCTTTATTGTGACGGTGGAGGGAAATATCTCTCCAATGATTGTAAAAGTTTTTGCTCACTTAAAGGTATAACCTACCCCTATGGGAAATTTGCCAATGCTCAAGATCGGCCCAAGCTTGGGCTAATATTGGTCCAATATTGGCCAAGCTTGGGCCAAGATCTAGCCGATCGTCATTTCCCATAGGGACCACGTGACAGTTAACCACACTCCTCAACAAAACGGAGTGGCTGAACGGATGAATTGGACAATTACCGAAATGGCGCGTGCTTGGATTTCTGCATCAGACTTACCAAAATCCTTTTGGGGGAAGCCGTTTTAACATCCGTTTATCTCATTACCCGCTCGCTTACTAAGGCATTAAAAATATGTAAAACTCCGTTTGAAATGTGTCATAACAGAAAACCAACTATAAAATATTTGAGGCTATTTGGATCAACTGTGTACGTTCACAATAAAAAATTACAAAACAAATTTGATTCTAAATATTTTAAAGGGTATTTTTGTTGGCTATGAGCCAAATGGCTATAAAGTATGGATTGCCGAAACCAAACAATTTATTAAAGTTCGCGATTAAATATTTGACGAGAAAAGCTTTAAGTTAACTAGACCAATTTTTGACGTTGAAGATAGAGTGACTTTATACCCTCAGACTTAGTTGTACCCCAAGTAAGCGATAAATCTGACTTAACCAAAGCAGATGAAGTAGTTAATGAAGAAGTCTGTGAATCATCAGAAAATATGAATTCTGAGTCACAAGTTACAAAATCTGACTTAACCAAAGCAGATAATAGTCAAAATAAAGTCACGTCTAAAAGAACTTCATCAATGATTGAAAATGAAGTAAACGATAAAAATTTAATTCGAAAAAGTCAACGACTTCAAAAAATACCTAAAATTTCCTATTATGAATATACAGAAGATGAAATTAATAACGACGTTGACATACATTTATTGTATACAAACACAACAACCTTTGATATTCCTAAAACATATCAAGAAGCTAAACAAAGAGACGATCATCAGTGGGAGCACGCTATAAAAAGCGAATTAGAATCCCTTGAATCCAACCAAACCTGGTCAATTGTTTCCAGACCTGAAAATAAAAATATAATATCTTGCAAATGGATTTTCTCTATAAAAACTGATGAACAGGGTAATCCTTTGAGATATAAAGCACGAGTTGTATCCAAGGGCTTTAGCCAAGAATACCCATCTGATTATAAGGAAACATTTGCACCAGTTGCTAGGATTGCAACTTTCAGGTTACTAATGGCCTTTGCTAATCAGTATGGTTTGTCGGCTCACCATATGGATGTCAAGACAGCCTTCCTTAATGGAGAGCTAAAAGAAGACATCTATATGGAGGTACCCGAAGGTATACAAACAGAAAAGGGCCACGTATGCAGACTGCAAAAGGCAATTTATGGTTTCAAACAGTCTGCAAGATGCTGGTTCGAAAAGGTTGACTACATACTAGAAGCTTTAAAATTCAAAAGTTCTGATGTGGACCGATGTTTATACATCCTTGAAAAAGGTCATATCAAAGAAAACATGTATATAATTCTTTATGTCGATGATGTGATTATAATTACAGGAAACATAGAAACTATGTCAAGCTTAAAGCTGTATCTTAAACAACAATTCGACATGACAGATTTAAAAGAAATAAATGTTTTCTTGGGCATTAAAGTTCAACGCGATTTAGACACAATATCGTTTGATCAGAGCTCATACTTGAAATCTTTCTTGTGAAAATATAATATGTCTCTCTCAAAAGCCGTAGCTACACCATTACCAGCCAAGATCGATTACCAAGCGCTTAATTCAGATCAGCATTATAATGCACCCTGTAAAAATTTGATTGGTAGCTTGATGTATGCTATGTTATGCACTCGACCCGACATTTGTGTAGCCTAGGGTGCCCCAAAAAAACATGACTTTTAATTTTCTATAACGCTACCTTAAAAAATAGTTCCTAATGGAAAAAAAGTAGACACGTATTTTTTCTTTTTGAAAAAAAATCATTTTTGAAGTGGCACTAGTCCATTTTTCGTAGAAAACACGAATTTGTTCAGCTTTATAGTTTTGCCGCAGTTTATGCTAATGTATATGGAAGTTTCTCTTCATGAAAAATTATTTTCATGTTACTACTAAAAGTCAATAGTGTTTATGACGAAAAAAAAATTTTTTTAAGTCATACTTGACCTTAGAAGTGGTGAATTATTAGATTTCTCGTAAAATTGACCCCAAAAGGTCAGTTAATAATTTTTTTAAATGAAGAAAAGTGATTGAATTTTCTTCGCTGAAAAAATATATGTTAGAAAAAATAGTTGGTAATTAATTAATATACTTTTAGTGGCCCTTATATGTTCAAAAGTAAAAAAATTGTAAGTAAATCCTTAGAAACAGATACAAAACAGAGTATATATTATTTCCTCAAATGCATTAATGAAAGTAGAACATGTAGTACATCATAAAAGTAGTTAAATAAAACATTTAAAACTTACCGGAACTGTTTTTTAAGATCAATATTGATGTTCAAATACGAAAAATCTAGATTTAAGGATATGAACTTTTTTTAAAAACACATTACATATATAATTTCAACTTTTAAAATTTCAATATACTTTACTAGATTAACATAAGGGTACAAATAAGTAAATTATTTTGTAAGAACGTGATTTGACAATTGATTTTCTCATTTAATTAGCTCTTTTCTACTTTTTCAACGACTTACAAGCCTTTAATTTTTTAAGATATCTTTTACTAATTGCAAATCAGTTACAGGTGCTAATATAGCTTTTTCACTGAAACATAAGTTTCTAAATTAAGTTTAAATAACAAAATTGTTAAACTGACGTAAAACATTCATTTAAAAATATGATCACAAAATTATTTTTTTTGACTAAACAATTGTTTAAATTGATCATCCATCTAGGCAGATCAAAGTATTCAGGACCATTAATGTCAACTCTCGCGTTATACACCTAAAAACTCATCTCTGACGTTGGTCGTCTAAAACAACCACTGCGTTTTTTTGGTTCAATGAAATGTCAAAATGTTTTAATTAAAATCAAAACAACATTTGAAATATACTAACTTAAATATACCCATACTGATGGGGCCAAAACTGTAAGTGCTAGATAAGAAAATCAATTAAAATAAGGATGTGTTTGTGTAAAAGTTTATTTATACTTTGCATTTCAAATCTTCTTAAAGGACATTTTGCAAAGGCTTTTTGTTTTTCGATGTAATAATGAGATGTAATTTTTGAAAACCTCTATTTATTTGGAGGTGACTACATGTTTCGACACTCACATTGTGTTCTTATCAGGTCATTTATAAATAACAAAATTTAAATTAACAGATTGTAAACAACAATTGTTAAGAATAACAGTGGTTAGGGAGTAACTTATAAATAACAAAATTTAAATTAACAGATTTTAAATAACAATAGTTAAGAATAACATTGGTTATAAAAAGACCTCGAAAATTAAATAAGTAAATAAATAAATACACCTAAAACAGATCTAAAAATGTTACATTTGGTATTGAAATTGTTAATTGAACTTACTGACCTTCTTAAGAAGGTTCCTTCTAATTATTTTTTACATTATTTTTACATTATAAATCAATTTTTACATTAAGAATTAATCAATCATGTTATGACATGTGACTCTTTAATTAGAGGTTATGTCTTTTTTCAAATTATCGACATTAAACAGATAATCTATATATTAAACAAATAATCAATATTTATCGGACAATCGAAAAAACGAAAAAATATTAAAATTTGTTTGTATGTATTAAATATGAGTTTGCCTGACTTAACCTTTTGATATCATTATTTAAGTTTACTGTTGACGAAATATGTTTTTGGATATAAATAATTTCATCATAAACCATCATAAAGATATAGTTCCATTTTTACAGAATACACACATCAAATACCTTGTCAGAAATGTACTGACAAGATATATATTGGTAAAACAAAGAGACATTTACAAGAGGTATCTCATTTAACTATCAAAAGGTTAAGGCAGACATACTCATATTTAATACACATTAAATATGTGTATTGTTATTAATTGTGTATTGTTATTTAAAACCTGTTATTTATAAGTGACCTGATGAGGACCCAATGTGTGTGTCGAAACATGTAGTAGCACCCAAATAAATAGAGGATTTCAAAAATTACATCTCATATTACTTTGAAAAATAATAAGCCTCGTAAAATGTCCTTTAACAACATAAGGATATTTTGTTCATAAAATGTTCATATCATAAAATGTTCATAAATGTTTTAAAATTACAAAAAAAATTTTAAAAATATTTGTTTTCCTTTGAAAAAAATTCTTGTTATGTTTTATTTTTGTCCTTTTTTAATCATATTTTTACGGAATACCAGTAGTGTACCTATGAGAGTACCAGGCCACAGTTCCGATTTTCGCCGCTAGGTGGCGCCCTAGTCAGTTATCTGCAGTGAATTTTTAGCGTTTTTGTTGATAAATTACCGTCGGTCGGTAATGCAGATTTCGCTTGTGTTACCTTGTGTCGGTAATGCAGATTATTTGCTTGCTTGACGGATATTATCCCTGGAGCAGTAACCAATCTGAAGGTAAGTTATTGATCTACAGACCAATCGATACTTTCTCTCTGCGAAAGAGTTAGTGAGTTTACCGCTTTGAATATCGCGCGTAGATTTTTACAATGTGTTAGTGTATTTTACATGTGTGTATCTATGTCATGAAGTTTATAAGGAGGTGAAATCATGAGGGTTAGCATTCGGATCAGACATCTAAGTTGAACAGCATCCTCTATCAGCTCGGCAGAATACACGACCAGCCACCAGCCCAAGCAGCATACACTACAAGCAACGAGCCCCTGCAGCGTCTTCTTCTTACACTACATGCATGAAAACCGTCCGTTCTGAGTGAGCTGTATCTACTCCGTGGCGTGGCGGCAGGCCTGCAGCATAGCTGGCAATCTTATACTAATAGGCTAGCTGTATCCAGTGCAAGGTAGCAGACCGGCATCTTATACTAATAGGGGGAGTATCTACGCAGGATGTCTGACATGCATTAGAAGCAACCATCTTGTACAAACGTGGATGCAGATTTCAGGCAACTAACGCTTTAGCAAACATTTGCATTTTATAAATAAAAGTATGATTATAATGTGACATTTACCTCTTGCGGATTCATGTCCAAAAAATCCTACAAGGGAAGACCAAACAGCTTCTCAATTTCCCAACATGATACGAGAACGTTGAAAAATGTTAGGATGTTTGGATCCCTTTCCTCTTCCTCTTCGACAGAATGGTTGGCCACATGGTTGGCTGACGCATCCTCACCACTATCGTATCCTAAGTCTCCATTACTAGGAGTTGGAGATAGTGGCCCACTCAGCATGTAAAACCCAGATTCTATTGTCACGTTCTCTTCGTTTTGGTCCGCCACACACCCTCCCCCCTCTACATCATCCATGGGCTCATAGAACAGTGTTTCAGCCTCACTGTCCACTTCCTCCACTTCCTCCTTCATTGGATGCACTTTCTGGATTTCCGCCGAGGCAATTTCCTTCTGCTCATGCTTCCGGTCTAGAAACAGACTTCCACTATTTGTAGTTGAAGATAATCGTGCCCCCTCTATGTAGAATCCTGGTTCCATTGCGATGAGACTTGACTCATCGATCACCAAGTTCTTCTCATCGCTGTCCAGCTTCTTCAAAGACGTGTAGTCTACCAAGGCAATCTGCCTTTTTAGAAAAAAAAGTGCTCGCAAAACTACCCTTGCATAGATTTACACATTTAAACAGGCTCAGGAGATCGAACGCACACGCGAAATCTGCATTACCGATCGACGGTAATTTATCAACAAAAACGCTAAAAATCCACTGCAGATAACTGACTAGTGCGCCACCTAGCTGCGAAAATAGGAACTGTGGCCTGGTACTCTCATAGGTACACTACTAATACCTTCATTGTTATTGCAAAAAAAATATTTTTAAATATTTTTCCCTAAAAAATTTATTTTTTTAAAGTTTTTAACATTTGTAGACAAATTACCTTCGTTTATTTTGATATTCCTGATCCAGCACTTATAGTTTAGGTCTCGGCATTAATGGGTTAATAGCGCGTATTATTTACGGTCGGAGAATTTTTGTTTGTGATGTATAATTATATGTGGGTGATTTGCCACGAATTCCATGTCCCTTGTGTTTTTTAATAAACACATTGCGCATGGTATTGCACATATGAATTCAATGTAAAAAGGTAACTCTAGTGATCACAAACAAAAGCCTGTAGCTACTTTAATTTATAAGATTAAATATATATTTCAAATGCAAATTTGGAAGCCACATAGTCATGGAGAATTCTGTTCCCAGGGTCAGTTACGAATCAAAAATAAATATTTTTAGTAAACTTTATTAATAAAACTAATTTATGGTAACATTTTTTTATTGTCTAAGTATGTAGAATTCAGAAAAAAATTGGTTGAAATATAAATTTTTTTTTATTTCTTTCTAGATGTTATTTCTTGTCCCCAGTTTTGTGCGTCATGGTAAAGCCTTTTTAAAAAATTAAAATATTTCATAAAAATCAAATTAGAATTTCATGGTAAAGCTTTCACATATTTCGTAATAAATAAAAAAAAAAATTTTCATTAAATGATGTGTAGTAGTAATAGTTAAGTGAATATAGACGAAAGGAATGCGAAACTGATTGAAAAGTGGTGATCATTTGTTTAAAGAAACAGTATTTTGTTTTGTATTATTATTACACTAGTTTACAGCGATTTTGATCCACAACATTTGACTTTTATTTCCCATGTAAAATGATACGCTAAATCCGAAAATGATGCCCAAAGTTAAGAAAGTAGAACAGTTTTTAAGATATTCTTGTTTTTTCATATTTTTCGTTACGAAAAATTTTTTTTTCACTAAAATGTAAATATCTTCGGTTCTAGTTGACGGATTTTAATTCCTTTTTTTTAAATTAAAGGTAATTAAATTTCCAATCAACGATTTGTACAATATTTTTTAATTCAATCATTCCCTTAAACGCTATTGATGATTATATCGAAAATTTTACTTCAAATTTACAAAAATTTGAAATAAAGGCTGGATTCTGTTATTGATTGCGCTAAAATAAAATTTTTTAAGAGCTGATTCATTATTGGTCATTAGAGTCTGATCTATTACGATGAAAATGAGCGGTTATTTAACAAATTCGGTTGAAAAATGTCAAAGTTATAAGCTTTTCGGGAAAAAATGCAAAATATAAATGATACGCTTTTTGTAATGTTTCGGAGAAATTTCGCGCTGTCGCAAAAATATATTCTCCGCAAGCATAGCAAAACTTGTTTGGATCATTTATGCAATTATATTTACGTTTTTTAGCACTCATTTCCTTTAACTAAAAAACTCAGCGAAAAACGAGCTTTCCGCTTGTTATTGTCAGATTTTGTGTTCAGGTTGCAAAGTGAATAGTACTATTAGGATATTGTAAACAGTTGTGACTGTTTAAGAAATATCACTAAGTACTCACGGAAAGAAGAATTTTAATGAATCTCACTACCATATAGGGTGTTGTGGGGTGATGTGCAACACTTTTTTTCGTTGCTCGTAAAACATGTCCTATAATTAAATTCTTGAATATTTCATAATTGCCTAATACAAAGGAAGGAAAATACTACATTTCTGCATCATGAGATTTTGAAAAATTTAATTTTTTCTGAAAAAATTTTCGTATTTTCAAAAACACCCGTTTTGGCATTTTGCAAAAAAGTTGAGGTGATGTGCAACACAGGTATAATTCACAGAAAAAATTGATCAATATCGGTGTGAATCACTTTAAACATTACCCGTAACGACTGGATATTAAGCGTTAACATCTGGATGTTAAGCCTTAGCATCTAGATGGTCAGCGTTAACATCCAGTCGTTACGGGTAAACATCCATTTTTCTCAGTGTAGAGAAAAAAATTGCTGTATTTGATTTTTGATTTATTCTTTTATTTTCGTAGCATACTGACTAAAAACATTGTAAAATGCACTGAACCTCTTTATATATACATATTTAACCATAAAATAGCGATATACTAGGTAAAAATGTGTATTGCACATCTCCCCAAAAAAAGTGTTGCATATCACCCCAAATAGGACATTTTGCGCAGATTGGTGTGGCAGCAACACAATGTAAGGAAATCACAAAATCTTTTTGGATATTAAAAGACATTTAAAAAACCAACAATAAAAACAAATTTAACTACAAAATAATTTAAAACAATTCACGCAAGTGCTATAAATGTCAAGAGCGAAAAACACTTTGAACTCCAGAAATTTAATTCGCTTTACGTACAGCAACTGTGAACACAAACAGATGACAGTATTCGGTTCTGTCCAATATCGAAATGTAGATCAGAAATCGAAGGTGTTGCACATCACCCCATGTTGCACATCAGCCCACAACACCCTATTAATTAAGTGAAATTGAGTGAATTTTACTTAACGTCTCAAAAGTAACGCAACTCATTGATCTCAGATTTACTAATCTTTAAGTACATCTCACAAACTTCTAGTTAAATGTACCATTTGTTTAGTCTGTCGAAGATCGACAAAAACGTTTTGTAATTGTTACTTAGCTCGTAGTGACATCCACTAAAATATTTTCTAAGTGACTGTAAAGAAAACAAAGATTATAATGTAAAGCAGAAGCAAAAATACTGAAAATAGGCGAAAAAATCAAATTTACACATTTTTACTTAAATGCTTATAACTTTGGTATTTTTCAACCGAATTTGTTAAATAACCACTCATTTTCATCGTAATAGATCAGACTTTAATGACCAATAATGAATCAGCTCTTAAAAAATTTTGTTTTAACGCAATCAATAATAGAATCCAGTCTTTATTACAAATTTTTGTAAATTTGAAGTAAAATTTTTGATATAATCATGAATAGCGTTTAAGGGAATGTTTGGATTAAAAAATATTGTACAAATAGTTGATTGAAAATTTAGTAACCTTTAATTTAAAAAAAAAGGAATTAAAATCCGTCTACTGAAACCGAAGATATTTACATTTTAGTGAAAAAAACATTTTTCGTAACGAAAAATATGAAAAAACAAGAATATCTTAAAAACTGTTCTACTTTCTTAACTTTGGGCTTCATTTTCGGATTCAGCGGATTATTTTACATGGGAAATGAGAGTCAAATGTTGTGGATCAAAAAATTTTTGAAAATTTGTAAACTAGTGTTATTAATTACCTCAAGGTTTTTATAAATTACCGCATAAATTACCATAAATTTTCAAAAATTACTACATAAATTTCCTGCAGCAGTTTTTTAAACCCTGAATGTGAATTTTTTTTATAATTTGTTTAAACAAATTTTGTTTAACAAATAGAAAATTTAAAAATTAAATTGCGAATGTTTCTTATTTCACTTTCCTATAAATTCAACTATCAATTTTATTATACTGCAACCGATTATGGTACATGGATGCGGTAATAACTAATTTGTTTAAAAAATAAAAAAATTATTAACAATTTGTCGGACCAATCGTAGATATTTCATTCTTGACTGTCATATTTGAAAGTTTTATTACGATTTTTATTTGAATTGTAAAAAAAATTCTAAAATAACATTAACCAAATTGTCAGTTTCGTGGAGAACTACGCATGAATATCTTGAAAAAATATTCGACATTTTGAATAGATGACTTCAGATTCCTTATATTACAGAGGTTTACAAAATCAGAATTTTTTTATTAGATATTGGAGTGGTTTTTGATGTATTTTTGTGAGCTGAACATGATGCCGTGTTCCAAAATTTCGCATCACGTCATGATTTTGAGGAAAGTGGGGGTAAAGACTGTAATGTAGATTTTTACCCAAGAATAAAATTTAATATACTGAATCCCAAATCAAAATTACTATCTGAAAACAAATAAAATTAAATTAAATCTATACTTACTATATCAGCCAAAATAAGGAAATAAATTCAATAATTCTTAAAGCGACAAAAGAAAGCGAAATATGCCAACAAAAAATCAAATCCAAAGAAAGTCACGCCTAGAATCTACATTTAAATTAAAATCCTAGCTTTGAGATTTCTTAATCACTGTAAATGTTTAAATTTATAAATAATATTATTTTGAGCGCCAGTTCGTTAACAAAAAAAAAATATTAATTAAAAATCGATCTATAACCAATAACCAAAGTTCATGAAATTAAGAATAACGACTAGACGAGGAAGCCGTTAAGCGGTTACTTTAGCTGAAGCTAGAGAAAAAGATTATTCACGAAGGTTATTACGAACCCGACGTCACATAATCAGCCGTGAAGGCTAATTATGTGACCCGACACGGTGTTTAAGCAAAACTAAATCCAAAAAAAAGAAAGATTATTTGCGAAGATTATTACGGTCCCGACGCGACATAATCACTCGTGAAGGTTATTACGGACCCGACACGATATTTAAGCAAAACTAAATCCCAAAAAAAAAGAAAGATTATTCACGAAGGTACGCGACATAACCATCAAAAGCAAAACCAAAGAATCCACACCAATTTCTATCACACCGAGCTGTGCATAGAAACTACCAACATCATAATCACAAAATGGATAAAATAGTTGTGTCGGTGACGAACAAGCGACTACAATTAAAAAGATTAAAAACAAGCTTTACCTGTAAATAAAACTAAATTACGCGTGATGACTATTCATCTGGTGCTAATCGCAAATTTTCCGACCGAAAAAGAACCAAAAATTTACAAATAAACACGGTAGATCTCAAAGCTATTATAAATACTCGGCTCTCAGTAGTGTAAAGGAGAAAGGGAATGTTCCGGATTGTCAACAAAATACTAGAAAGAAAACTCAATAGTTAATTTTAACAGAATCCAAAAATTACAATTAATTCAATAATAAATGACTCTATATAAGGAAAATTGGGAAACGGTAGGGCTAAAAGAAATCTAACTGAACTAAAATTTGAGAATAAAAAAACATAATTATTGGGAAACGAGAGGGAAGTACATAACCTGAAAAGGGAGAAAAACTAGCTAAATTATACATTTTTAATAAAATGATTATAGAGGGCGCAAATATTAAGAGACTGTTTGTCTCAATATTATAAAATTTCATATTAAATTCTCATAACTAAATTTTTACAATATATTATGTCGTATATTTTACTATAGTGGTCGTTAGAAATTCATATACAATAAGTACATGCGACAGGTCCGATCATAAAGTTAACAAAAAAATTAATTGAATTCAGAGTAATTTAACAACAATAACGCGAATTAACTAAATTAATTAAATTCAGAGAAATTTAACAACCACAATGCGAAAACAGTTATATACAATTTTAACTATAATCTGTAAAAAGTTATAAATATTATTAACCATTATACTCAAATAAAAAAATGTCTAGGAAACACCTAAATTGTAAATAGAAAACTCAAAGTTTGACCTAACGCAACCAGTACTTAACGCTGCTGTACCTTTCGCAGAGTACACTAAGAGAAAAAAAAGGCGATCAGAACCGGGGACTCAAGTAAAAACTGCTTGATTACTCCGGTAGTGGAACTCAAGCAGTTTTTACTTGAGTCCCCGGTTCTGATCGTCTTTTTTTTCTCTCCGTGTACAGCCTGTCACTTCTATTTTGCATGACAATTTATAAAATTTGATACTTTTAAAAATCAATTAATAATCAACTTTATATTAAATAAATTATTCGGGGAAACTGATACCAGCCGTGACCGCGTCTTTATAGAATACTCTCTACTCACACATTATAATATTAATATTTCTATTAAATTTGAATAAAGAGAATTATGAAAGTTTTAGTTCACCACTTGAAACATTATTAATTGAAATTTAACATTTTTTTGAAACTAAGAAAACAGATTCTTCAAAAGAGAATTAAAAACACGTGGTGAACGACGCTACGTTCTACTTCCGGTGACTCGAAATAAGAATTTATTATTAAAATTTTACATCGTTAATTTAGAAACACACAAAAAAATGAAATACCACTTATTTAGTTTGAAAAACGATAAGGAAATCTACCCGAAATTTTAACATAAGTCACATAGAAAAGGAAAGATTTTAACAATTTACATTCTGGCAGAAACATTGCAAATTGAAAACAAGAAAACTACTTACATGAAAATTTTCGTAGATACTTTCACTCAATTTTATTAAATGATTTTAAAAATAATTATCAATTTTACAAATGTTCCATTTCGAACAATAATTTCCATTCGGTACGTGAGTCCACACGCCGACTTTCCAACCGAATTTATCTAAAGCAGAACGTAGAATGCTTAATTTTTATTTCCGTTTTCACCATGTGCTCTTCCATATTCTTTTTCTTTTTTCCTCACACGTTCGTCCTTCACGTGTTATCTCCATATGGCTCAAGGTGTTACCGGTGACTCGCGTCCTTAAGGGATGTATAAGATATTGAAGGGCCCTTACCCATCATCGGTTTTATACTTATTTGTCCTACTAGAATTTCAAAAGCGAGCTACGCGCGCGCCATTCTGTTGTACTTCAATTTTCTTTATTTCTCAATTGTTCAGTTTAATATTTTACTCATTTCTGATAATTGCTAATTTCCCAATAATGAAATCTATAATTTTGTGGTAAACAAATTTCAAATTTCCTAATATGTTAATTTTCCTATAACTAAGGCTCAGATTTCTCTATTTATTATTTCACAAAATTTTCCAATTCTTGATTTTATCAATGTTTATATTTTGACAAATTTCTCAATAGAAATTCCTTTTTTTAATATTTTGTAATAATTCCTTTTCCACTTTCATAAAAGACATTTTAACTAAATTAAAATAATGAGCTACCTGCTATTATATTATACCTATCTTTGTTGTCTCTGTCTCTGTCAGCGTTACTGAGATAGTATAGCAGTATAGGGATACGATTATTTTTTTGGGAAAAATGCTTTTAATTTGTACCATTCCTGCACCCTATTCATCAAATTCTTGTAATGCGATATCTGAATTTGCTAGACTTTTGTAATTTGACAAATAAATTGCAGAAAAATTGTAGAGAACTTTGTTGGAAGCTATTATCATACTGTTCTTAAGAAAGAATCTCCACGATTTTTAAATAAAAATAATGCTAAAAAATGAAATAATTTTACAAATGTAACAAATGTAAAGTGTGTGTTATGATTGCACTAACTTCCTTCTTGTAATACAAAAATTTTACAAAAGTGACAAATGTAAATTGTGTGTTATGGTCGCAATAACTTTCTTCTTAAAATACAAAATCAAACGCACATCTTTGCTTTTTACTGTCAATAAATAAATATTTTTACAAGTCAAAATAGAAATTAATTTTTCTCTAAATCTTTTTAAAAGTGATAGAAATCGAAATAGAAACATATTATATTAACTATTCCACATATCACAAATTTTAAAAGTTCCCGATTTCTTAAATTACCATGTAACCAAATAAAAAATCCACCGAAATTGTCATGTCAAATGTAGCAATTATGAATTTTCGAATTCAAGATTCTTCTCAGAATTTTAAAAGAAAAATTTTGTTTATTAAATATTTAATTAACAAATGATTTGTACTATTTAAGCAAGTATTAAAAAATAGTTTTAAGCAACAGTGTTTAATTAAATTTTTTGATTTTGTTATTACCAAATAAATAAAAAGTTACATTTTAGTCCTTTTCGGCAATGTTTATAAAATTGTTTTGATCCTAGATTGACATAATTGCAATTATTTAGGGTTTTAAAGTTTAGTTTGGAATGGTATTCAATGGTCAAGACCATTTCAATTCATATTACTGTTGAAATAAATATAAATTAATAAATAAAAGTAATAAATATAAAGAATTTAATATAAAATAAATAAAAAAATATAAATATAAAAATAAAAAATTATGACGTGTGATGGGGATCGATCCTTCGGCGTGTGGGTTTGTGGTCGTTGCGCCTGGTCGCTGAGCCGCGTGAGATTGAATGGGGCGATTTTAATAAGAAATAATCAGAAAAATGACCAAATAATAAAAAATAATTAATTTAAATAAAATAAAAAATAAAGTTATGTAAATGCAAACAAGAAATTGTAGTAAAATTGTTGAATAGAAATAATTATAAGAAAAAGTTAAGTTAATTTAAGTGTAAATAATAAGGATTTTATTTAGATCGTTAGAAAATTAATAATAAATTAGAAAATAAGTTGTTTTTAATAAAATAAAAATTATAAAATCCAAAAAAATAACTAGTTAAATAAGAATTATAAAAATTCAACAATAAACAATAAATATTAATTTGTTTATTAAAAAAATTGTTAATTAAAACAAGAAATATTGTTTGAATTTTAATAAAAATATAGTCAAATGATGGGAAATAAAATAAAGTAAAATAATCTAAAATCCGAAATTTAATAAATTAATTATTATTTGAGAAATTAAATAAATAAGGAAAAATTCATTGCAGAATGTTCTAGAAAGTTCTAGAAGATTCTCAATAAAATTAGAATTTCCGGTATAATATTGGAGGTAAAATGAAAAATTGTTATTGGTTGATAGTTAAGTCCAGAATACAGGAAGTGATAAATATTTATAAATTGAGCGGTAAATATTACATAGAAATGTCAATATGGGGGACGGATGTATTGGGGGTCAAGAAAATTCCACAAATCAGAATTATTGAAACAAACTGACGCCAAAAATATTATGAAAAATGCGGGAACAAATTAGAAATAGGTTATTTCCGGAATAAAGGCTATATAAGCACCTGTTTACAAAGGGTAAGCTCTCTTATTCTAATCAGCTTTTGAAGGGTAAGTACGGCTCCGTGAAGAAATTTTCAAGAAATATTCAGCGCCAATTTGGAGTATATAATACAACCAAATTGAAGATATCTCTTGACTGAAGGGTAATTGATAAATTTATTAAATATTTATTTATAAATATTTAATAAAAAGACAATTACATTAATTGTTAAATTTGTAGTACATAGTACCCAAATTGACAATTTGTGTATATTCAATACTTTCCAGTTGAATGATATGAATATTTGACAAAATTCGCTTGCCGATGGCATTTACACAGATCCCATTGACAAGTAGAAAGTTTGTTAAATAATATGATCCTTTGTCCTCCGTGTAATGTTAGGATTTGCTGTAGGTTTGGCGACAACCAACTTTCTGAGCTAAATTAATAAATTTAGGTTGTCAATAAACCATATAAAAAAATATATATATATATACAAAGAAAAAAATAGATTAGGGCATAGCTTTATCCCCAAAAATTAGGGTCTGTAGGTAGGATTAAATTTAAAAATATAGAAATTTGAGATTGAATATAAGAAGTTAATTAATTGTAATAATTTGTTTTAGATTTGAAAAAGTAAAGATTGCTTTAAGTAACTTCTGTTTGTCTAGATAAGCATTATTTTTGATTTTGATAAAGTAAGTTGAATATAAATAGATACAGTTTAAAATTGTTTGTTTTGTTTCCTAAAAGACATTTAAATTTTCTAATTTAAAATAAAATAAGAATTTCTGATTTCTTAAATTATTAATTTAGAATAAAATATTTAAAGTCATTAATTATTCAAAATTTATTATTTATTTAAAAGATTTAAAATTAAAATTTTTATAATTTATTAAAATTATTATTTTATTTGTTTAATTAAATGTTTATTGTTCAGGTGAGTTGAGGAATCTGTGATGAAGATTGACATAAAATTATAAATATTAATAAAATCAAATCTGAGATTCCTAATAAAATCAATTTAATTGAACAATAAAAAAGAAATTTGTGAAAGTTAGAATTATTAAAATCAGAGTAAAACTAAAATAAAATTTAAGAAATCAGAATAAAGGAAAACAGGTGGCTAATTACTCGTGTAATTTATTATCTAATTTATGGATTTAAATGTCCATTCTTTGAACTTATGTCCTTTTCTCTCTAAGATGCCTTGTCTTTATTCTGTTTAAATACAGATTGCCGATTCCCCGGTTAAGGAAATTAAGAGAGAACGATATATGCTTCAACTGGTACCCCTGGTGTCTTTTCTCTCGCTTTTCGGCTATTTTCTTTCTAACGCATTCGCTAGACATATTGACGCCGGCTTTATTTTGATTTTGCTCGTATTTCGCGTGAAATAATATCAAATATTTTGTCTCTTTCGTTCTTGTACAGAAATATGTATACAAGTTAAATTCTTTCTTACTTATTGAAATAGAATTTAAAATATATTTCATCGCTTCGTGAATGATTTTAAACTCATTTTATTCTGGGAAGTTTAAATGTCTAAAAGTAAATAGAAAAATTAGGTGAAGGACGCATGAATTGGGTGATTTTAAATCTGGAATGTGTCATCCTGGATAATTATTTATTTTTGATTATTTTATTTTGAAAATTTAATTATTGAATAGATAAAATTTTAACAAAATTAACAAAATTATAAACACCTTGTTTCTCGATTTTATATTGTTTTGGAAAATAAAAATTTTTAAAAATGGAAGGTGATAAAAATAAAGAAAAAAAGAGTCCAATCAAATCATCTGATTCTTTCGAAGCATCGGGAAGCAACGATTTAAATGATTTAAGTAATCTTGATCCTTTTTTAAATAAAAATAAAAATAAAAATGATCAAGAAGATAAAGAAAAAGAAAATACAAATAAAGATCAAGATAATAAAAATGATGATGAGGAAGGTCCTTCAGATGATGAATCAGATGATGAATCTGAAATTGATATGACTGAAGGTGAACTAGAACAAGCTGAGAAAGATTTGGATGATATGATTAGAAGATATGGTGAAGAAATAAAAGATTTAAAAGTAAATTTAAGAAATATTTCACAAACAATTAAATTTAAAAATAAAAAAGCCGCGGAAGATAGAAAACGAATAAAAACGAGATTAACAAATACGAATGAAAAAATTGAACAAAGTAAAGCCATGTTAAATAAAGAAATTGATAAGAAGGTAGAATTGCGAAAAAAGGAATGTGAAAATAGTAAGAATCAAATAGAAGAAAAGTTAGTAGAAACGGAAACGAAAGTAAATTTACTAGAAAGAAAAGTTGGTGATATTCATTTGATTAATGAGGAAAATTCTATTTCGGTTTTATCAAATGAGCGACATATTTTAGAAATTACACAAAATCAAAAAGTAATGGAAAATAAAATTAATAGAATTCGACAAACAAATAGTAGTGGTGGCATGGAAAAATCGTCGTGGTTGAAAAATATGCCAGTGCCGAAATTTAGTGGTCGCGAGCGCCCAATAGTTTTTCTCAATGATTTGATAAAATATTTACAAGCGAATGAGGCATGGGAAGATGATTTTAAATATATAATTTTAACGTGTCTAGAGGGTTTCGCTAAAGAATGGTGGAATTTGGTCTTAGCACATAATGATAATTTTGAATCTTTTAAAGAAAAATTTATTAAACGTTATTGGAATGAAGAAATAAGATTTAAAATTAGTTCAAATTTGCAATTCGGGGTTTATGAAGCTTCTGGTAGATTATCCAGAACGGCATACGCTATTAAATTGATAAACAATGCTAAAGATTTGATTCCACCACCTTCCGAAAATGAAATAATTTTGAAAATATCTAGACATTTTGAGGATGAAATTAGAACCGCGATTATAATTAGAAAAATACAAACAGTGGAAGAGTTAATTGATTTATTAGAAACTTTCGATTTAGCCGGTCCATCAAACTCATCTCGTAATTTTACTTTCAGAAGTTCTGGTAATTTTCAAAATGTTTCAAATAATACTAATAGTCGTAATATACCAAATCAATTTTCACAGGGAGATAGAAATAATTTTAATTCACGTTATCAACAACAAAATAGGGTTCAAAGTAATCCGAATTATGGTCAAAATAATTCAAGTTTTAATCAAAGTAATAGTCAGAATTTTAGAAGAGATTTCAATAACCAAAATCCAAATTTTGGAAATTCACAAAGAGGAAATTTTAATAATTATAATAGAGATAGTTTTAATCCAAATTTTAATCGTTTCAATAATCAAGGAAGTTATAATAGATTTAATCAAAATCAAACTAATTTACCTGATTCAACAACAGGTAATGAAAGACGTGAAAATAATTATACTCCCCGTGAAAATAGATTTCAGGGAAATTATAGTCAAAATTATAGTCAAAATCGCCAAAATTATAGTAACGGCTATGTTGAAAATGGACGCTATGTTCCAAGATTGAATCAATTTAATCAACCGAGCGGAAGTTTTCAACAAAATCAAAATTCAGGAAATAATAATTCAAATTTTGTAAATGTAGGTAATGAAAATTTGCCAAATTGTAACTCTCGAGAAGATAATAATAAAGATTGTCAAGCAAGAGGATCTACAAATTCGGGAAACTTGTAAACCTCGGGTTTGAAAATGCCGAGTTAAACGTAACAAGCCCGAGGTCAACTGAGTTAGAAAATGATAAAAATAATGAAAATATAATTAAAGAAAATAATAAATCGATAAATAATAATAATAATAATAGCGAAAATATTGATAAAATAAATATTAATGATAAAAATAAAAATAAACAAGATGTATTATTAAATAACAATAAAGAAAGTTGTATTGAAAATGAAAATAATAATGTAAATAAAAACAATACAATAAATGTAGATAATAAGGATATTCCGATACCGCTAGACACGCGCGACGAATTATTAGAAAACGAAGAAAATATTGAGTTGAATTTTAAAAAAGATAAATGTCCTTTAATCGAAATTGTACTTCAATCGATAAAAATAAAAGCTTTATTAGATACCGGAAGTGAAGTTACGTGCATCTCAGAAATATTTTATCAAAATAATTTAGAAGTTTTTAGAAAATGTGAAATATTACCGGTAGTTGGTGTAAAGGTTGTTGGCGCAACTGGCGCAAAACCAACTAGAGTAAAACAACAAATTTATATCAGGTTTAGAATGGGTGTTTGGGATGGAATGTATGTGTTTTTGATAGTACCAAAATTAAATAAAGACTGTATAATTGGAGTTGATTTATTAAAAAGAATTCAAAGTCAGATTGATTTTAAAAATAATGTATTAAGGGTTTATGATGAAGAAAATTATATAGAAATAAAATTACAAGAAGAAGAAAAGAAAAATATGAGAATTACTTTAGTAGATGAAAATGATACGTTATTAAAAAGTCAAGAAAAATACTTTAAAATTGATAAAAATAATTCATATACAGTTGATGAAATTGGTATTATTGAAGATTATGGAAACATTCATTCTGAATTTGATATAACGGGTGAAGAAATTGATAAGAAGGTTTCTGAATGCACATTATTAAATTCAAATGAAAAAGAAAGATTTTATAAACTTATTTCGCGTTATAAAAGAGTTTTTTCAAAAAAGCCGGGTAAAATTTCAATATACGAACATGAGTTAGAAGTCAATGATTCAAGGCCATTTATGAAAAAATCGTATCCAGTTCCCATGCATATGCGAGATAAAGTTAATGTAGAAATTGAAAAAATGCTTGATTTAGGAATAATTAAAAGAGCTACTACTCAATATGTAAGTCCGCTTGTGACAGTAGTAAAGAAAGATGGCTCAATCAGATTATGTTTAGATGCAAGAAAAATTAATGAAATTTTAATAAATGATTATGAAAAAGCTGAAACTACAGAAGTTTTATTTCAAAGATGTTCAGGGGTTAAAGTAATGTCTTCGCTTGATCTTGTAAGTAGTTTCTGGCAAATTCCGTTATCTGAAAATTCTATGAAATATACAGGTTTTATTGTAGAAGGAAAATGCTACGTTTTTACTGTGGTTCCATTTGGTTTAAAAACAAGTACTAGCGCACTTGTAAGAGCTTTAGATTTTGTATTATGCGGATTAGGGCAATTTGTAATCACTTTTATCGACGATATGCTTTGTACATCGGAAAACATCGAGCAACATCTGATTCACTTAGAAAAATTATTTCAAAGGTTAGAAGAAAATAACATGACGATTAATTTTGAAAAATCACATTTTTTTCGACCGGAAGTAAAATTTCTGGGGCATATTTTAACGGAAGGAGGAATAAAACCGGATCCGGAGAAAATAAAAGTAATAAAAGAATTTCCTCGGCCGCGTAATTTAAAAGAGCTTCGTGGATTTTTGGGATTGATAAATTTTTATACCAAATTCACGAAAAGTCATGCGCAAGAAACGGTTCCACTTTTAGAATTATTAAAAGGTGGTAAACGATGGGAGTGGAATAAAGAAAAACAAGATGCTTTTATTCGGATTAAAGAATTATTTTGTGAATTCGTGATTTTAAGTTTTCCAGATCTTGATAAAATGTTTTATTTACAAGCAGACGCGAGTGATGTAGCGATAGGATCGGTTCTCTATCAGTTAGACGAAGATGGAGGTCAACTTCCGATTTCTTTCGCGAGTAGAACGCTTAAAGGGGCAGAATTAACATTTTTTACAACAGAAAAAGAACTTCTCGCGATTGTATGGAGTCTAAATAAATTTAGATCGTATATTCTGGGTGGAAAATTAACAATAATGACGGACCATATGGCGTTGTCATTTTTGAAAACATGTAGATTATTGAGTGGAAGATTATCTAGATGGGTCTTGGCAATTCAGGACTATGATTTTTCCATGAAGCACGTGGAAGGAAAAAATAACATAGTCGCTGATACGTTAAGTAGAATTCCATTTAGTGATGAATCAGGTTCAATACAAGATAGTAATGAAGGGAAAATTTTTCTTTATAATCTTGCGAAAAGGCCGTCTTCGGAATTACGTAAAATATTTAAAAATTACGAGACAGAACAAATGAAAGACGCGATTCTTAGACAGAAAATAAAAGAGGTAAACGAGGGAAAAACAAAGAGATATACAATAAGCGATGGATTATTGTATTTTCTTTCTGGCGATGATAAGAAGCTTTGTTTAACGAAAGACACTATAAATCATGTTATTGATGAGACTCATGAGATGTATGCTCATATTGGTGCTCAAAGAGTGTTTAGAATGTTGAATGAATATTTTTATCATCCACACTTTGCGAAAGTAGTTAGGCATAGAATTTCGAGTTGTGATTCTTGTCAGAAGACTAAAATTTCAAATCAAACAAATTTTTCTGAAATGAGAAATTATACTCCGGAAAAGCCTGGTGAAATTTTATCAATTGATTTTTATGGTCCGTTACCAACTTCAAAAGGCGGATTTAAATATATTTTGTCTACTGTCGACGCGTTTAGTAAATTTGTAAGATTATATCCGATTAGAAAGATGACAACTAAAGCCGTTATTAATAAAATATTCAATCAACATATCCCGCAGTACGGAAAACCATCTAAAATTATTACAGATCACGGGACACAATTTACTTCGGAAGTTTGGAAAGAAAAGCTACGAGAAGAAGATATTCAATCCGTTTTTTCTTCAATTCGTCATCCTCAGGGAAACATCGTGGAGAGAATTCATCGAGAATTATCAAGATTTTTTCGGTCTCTAATTGTAAAAAAACATAATTCTTGGTGGAGCTGGGTAAATATTATTGAAAACTGTATGAATGAGACTCATCATGAAACGACAGAATTTACTCCTATTGAAATCCAATTAAACAAAAAGCCAAAAAGAATGTGGGAAAATTGGCAAGATTTGCCGCCTAAAACAGAAGGATTAGAATATGAGAGAAAAATTGAATTAGTGAAAAATAATATTAGCAGAAAAGGAGAAAGAAGAGCAGAAAAGTTCAATATTTCGCACAAATTAAGCGAATTTCAAGTTGGAGACAAAATTCTGATTAAATTATTAAAAAGATCAGATAAAGAAAACAAAATACTTGCAAAATTTCTACAGGTCTACGAAGGGCCATACGAAATTAAAAAGGTAATCAACAAGGGGACTTTCATCGTTTGGGACCCTGGTAAACAAGAAGAAAAAGGTCAATTTCATTCACAGGACATAAAAAAATATATTCAAAGACAATAAAGTGAAGTGAAATATTTTTTTTTTGGTGAAGTGCAATATATCAATAAATTAATAAACAATTAATAAAGGGAAGTGAAAATTGTCAATTGTGATTAAAGTAATTAACTGAAAATGATTTAAGCCTAATTGATAATTTGAAACAATTAATGAAATTAAATCGTATGAAATTTTTTTTTAAAGTGATCGGTAATGTAAAAATTTAAGAAGAGGATTTAGCATATGAAAAAGTGATAGAGACACTAATAATTTAGTATAAGATAATAATAGAAATTAAAAAAAAAAAAAAAAAAGATAAAAAAAAAATATATATATATAGATATAGAAACATAAAAACTTAAGAATAAGCTACACAGAAATGATGTTTTCTTCAAGAAGTAAATTTAAAATTTAGATCCAATTTTAAATAGGTGATTTTATTGGATCTTAAGAAATTAGTAAATTCAATGACTTTCGAGGATAAATTTTGAGAATCCAATAATATTTTGATTTCTATTCGTAATTCTATCTATTTCTGGCTCATGTAAATTCGATTAATTCGCCCTATAGGTATTGTAAATAGATAACGTGCACGTGTTCAGAGAAAGAAAGTGAAAGAAAAATTTAGTTTATTTTGTGGGATTAAATTAAAAGAAGTTGGAATCAAGGTATTTATAAAATTGTATAAATCGACGGGTAATATATAAAGAAAAGAGAAATTTTATTTAATTAAAATATTTTAATTTATAAAAAAAAAAAAAGGGGGGGGGAAATATATATATATATAGAGGTTAGAATTTTAAAATTTTTTTTTTAGATGCCAAGAGTAAAAGACAGAGGGACACAAACAAGTGATAATAGTCTTGGTCCAGTATTGAGGGAGTTAGCAATTATTAGTGGAGATAGGGAAAACATTGAAAGTGAGGAGTATGAACAAGTAACTTCAAACGCAGAAAAACATGGAAGATCAATTCAACTTCGCAAAAAGGGTCTACAAATAAAAGAAAAAGATAAGAGGTTAATGCCGTCCAAGTACAAACCAAAAATAAAAAAAATTATAAAAATATGGATTGATCCAGCGTACTTGAACGAATTAAAAAATATGGAGGTTGTACAAAATGAGATTTTGTAAAGAAAATATAGTTAATAAATAAATATTTTGTTACATAATTTGTGTTATTAAAATAAATAAATAAATAAATGAATAAATAAATAAAATGAATAATTAAAAATGGAAGTTAAATAATCAAAAGAATAATGTTTGTAATTATTTAGGAATATACATTGATATTATGACTATTAGAGCATTGAATTATTAATCTAAGAATCAAGGGTTCCAATCCTAAATAAAGTGTTTTTTTTTAATAACGATTTTCTAAATGGTTATCCAGGAAGACATTGCATGTAATTTCGGCTAGTAATTTCGATTAAAAAATAATTAAAAATAAATATTAGATATTTATATATATATATATATATATATATATATATATGTATAAAAAAAAAAATAAAAATAAATAAAATAAAATAAAAAAATAAATGTTCTTTAAATCTTAAGTCTTTTTCACAGTTATAAGTATTTAGTGTATAGTTTTTTGTATTTTTCGGATTATGTTAATAGAATGGAGGCTATAGTAAATAGTATTAATGGGGAAAGAGTTGCATCCTATGAGGACAAATTTATTCCAAGAAGACTATATACAAATATAGAATATGACATAAAGATAACATCTGCTGTTAGGCCCTCAGAATTCCATGGCAAACCCATAATATTTAACAACGATTATATGAATTTAATGGATCAAATGGAGAATTTTTATGAATTAGAACCCCAGAGTTTTAAAGTAAATGTAGCTTTAATGCTCAAATTCGATGAATTGCCTATAGCATTCTACGATGACCAAAGTGGTTGTGGAAGGGGGTATATTGAAGACATAGACGATAACGGAATGGTGAAAGTGTATGATGTCGATGAGGATGACGTATATACAGTGGGTCATCAACAAATTTATAGATTGCTCCATAAATTTTTAACACAACCAAAGCAAATAGTTTCACTGGCTTTAACAGAAGTAAAACCGAAGAAATATGACGTATGGTCGAGAATTGAATGCAAGAATTTTAAATTAAAAGTTATTAACAAAAGAATTTACTTTAAAACTACGGAAATGAACAGGAATACGCATATAGGGGTGGGGCAATTACTAAAGGAGACGATAACTCTAAGAGCTTTTCTTTTTCAAAACAGAATGGCTAAGTTTACACATGAATCAAAACTATACATTGCAAATGAAGCTGAAATTAACTATCGCTTCAAGGATATTCCGTCATCAGAAGATGATTCAGATTAAAAAAAAAAAAAAAAAAAAATAGTAAAAATTGTTAATTTTGGTAGTTGAGTTATTTTTGAGTATATTTTATACGAAGTTATATAAATAAATGATTTTTTTTAAAGGTTTAAACAAAAATGCATTTATTTAGGGGGGGCATTGAAAGGGTATTATTTAAAATTTTCTTTTCTTCAGTAACGAATACAATTTTTTGAAAATAATGCGTAAATTCTGAATTTAAATTTTTTTTTGTAAATGTGCTAATTTTTAATTAAAAATTTTCACATTTAGGGGGGCATTGAAATGGTATTCAATGGTCAAGACCATTTCAATTCATATTACTGTTGAAATAAATATAAATTAATAAACAAAAGTAATAAATATAAAGAATTTAATATAAAATAAATAATAAAATATAAATATAAAAATAAAAAATTATGACGTGTGATGGGGATCGATCCTTCGGCGTGTGGGTTTGTGGTCGTTGCGCCTGGTCGCTGAGCCGCGTGAGATTGAAAGGGGCGATTTTAATAAGAAATAATCAGAAAAATGACCAAATAATAAAAAAATAATTGATTTAAATAAAATAAAAAATAAAGTTATGTAAATGCAAACAAGAAATTGTAGTAAAATTGTTGAATAGAAATAATTATAAGAAAAAGTTAAGTTAATTTAAGTGTAAATAATAAGGATTTTATTTAGATCGTTAGAAAATTAATAATAAATTAGAAAATAAGTTGTTTTTAATAAAATAAAAATTATAAAATCCAAAAAAATAACTAGTTAAATAAGAATTATAAAAATTCAACAATAAACAATAAATATTAATTTGTTTATTAAAAAAATTGTTAATTAAAACAAGAAATATTGTTTGAATTTTAATAAAAATATAGTCAAATGATGGGAAATAAAATAAAGTAAAATAATCTAAAATCCGAAATTTAATAAATTAATTATTATTTGAGAAATTAAATAAATAAGGAAAAATTCATTGCAGAATGTTCTAGAAAGTTCTAGAAGATTCTCAATAAAATTAGAATTTCCGGTATAATATTGGAGGTAAAATGAAAAATTGTTATTGGTTGATAGTTAAGTCCAGAATACAGGAAGTGATAAATATTTATAAATTGAGCGGTAAATATTACATAGAAATGTCAATATGGGGGACGGATGTATTGGGGGTCAAGAAAATTCCACAAATCAGAATTATTGAAACAAACTGACGCCAAAAATATTATGAAAAATGCGGGAACAAATTAGAAATAGGTTATTTCCGGAATAAAGGCTATATAAGCACCTGTTTACAAAGGGTAAGCTCTCTTATTCTAATCAGCTTTTGAAGGGTAAGTACGGCTCCGTGAAGAAATTTTCAAGAAATATTCAGCGCCAATTTGGAGTATATAATACAACCAAATTGAAGATATCTCTTGACTGAAGGGTAATTGATAAATTTATTAAATATTTATTTATAAATATTTAATAAAAAGACAATTACATTAATTGTTAAATTTGTAGTACATAGTACCCAAATTGACAATTTGTGTATATTCAATACTTTCCAGTTGAATGATATGAATATTTGACAAAATTCGCTTGCCGATGGCATTTACACAGATCCCATTGACAAGTAGAAAGTTTGTTAAATAATATGATCCTTTGTCCTCCGTGTAATGTTAGGATTTGCTGTAGGTTTGGCGACAACCAACTTTCTGAGCTAAATTAATAAATTTAGGTTGTCAATAAACCATATAAAAAAATATATATATATATACAAAGAAAAAAATAGATTAGGGCATAGCTTTATCCCCAAAAATTAGGGTCTGTAGGTAGGATTAAATTTAAAAATATAGAAATTTGAGATTGAATATAAGAAGTTAATTAATTGTAATAATTTGTTTTAGATTTGAAAAAGTAAAGATTGCTTTAAGTAACTTCTGTTTGTCTGGATAAGCATTATTTTTGATTTTGATAAAGTAAGTTGAATATAAATAGATACAGTTTAAAATTGTTTGTTTTGTTTCCTAAAAGACATTTAAATTTTCTAATTTAAAATAAAATAAGAATTTCTGATTTCTTAAATTATTAATTTAGAATAAAATATTTAAAGTCATTAATTATTCAAAATTTATTATTTATTTAAAAGATTTAAAATTAAAATTTTTATAATTTATTAAAATTATTATTTTATTTGTTTAATTAAATGTTTATTGTTCAGGTGAGTTGAGGAATCTGTGATGAAGATTGACATAAAATTATAAATATTAATAAAATCAAATCTGAGATTCCTAATAAAATCAATTTAATTGAACAATAAAAAAGAAATTTGTGAAAGTTAGAATTATTAAAATCAGAGTAAAACTAAAATAAAATTTAAGAAATCAGAATAAAGGAAAACAGGTGGCTAATTACTCGTGTAATTTATTATCTAATTTATGGATTTAAATGTCCATTCTTTGAACTTATGTCCTTTTCTCTCTAAGATGCCTTGTCTTTATTCTGTTTAAATACAGATTGCCGATTCCCCGGTTAAGGAAATTAAGAGAGAACGATATATGCTTCAAGTTTTCAAAAATCCATTTATTGTTTAAAAAATAATTAATAATTGATTATAAAATAATTAACCATATTTAAATAATTTTGTTATGTTCAATTTCAACATCCTAATTTTTTTTTTTAAATTAAAAGGTAGATAAATTTGACATCGAGTCTTCTTCTCGGAATTTTAAAAGAACAGTTTTGTTTATTCAATATTTAATTAAAAAACTAAACAAAAAATTTTTTTCCACTTTTAAAAAGTACTTTTCTCTTAAATTTACAAAATTTTGTTTAAAAATGATTTCTACTACTTAAGCAACTATGAAAAAATAGTTTTAAGCAACAGTGGTTATTGAAAATTATTTTTTGATTTTGTTATTAACAAATAAATAAAAAGTTACATTTAAGTCGTTTTCAGCAATGTTTATAAAATAGTTTTGATCCTAGTTTGACAAATTTGCAATTATTTAAGGTTTCAAAGTTTAGTTTTTAAAAATCCCTTTATTGTTTATAAAATAATAAATAATTAATCATAAAATAATTAACCATATTTAAATAATTTTGTCTAAATTTTGTTTTAAATTAAAGGTAGATAAATTTTTCATCGAATTTTCTTTTCGGAATTTTAAAAGAAAACTTTGTTTATTAAATATTAAATTAACAAATTGAACAAAAAAATTTTTTACTTTCAAAGAGTAACATTTATTTACTCATCCCTTACGGGTTCGAGGGCCTCCGTTCCCTTTACATCTAGATCTTCTCATCTCTTAAACCACCTAACTGACAAGTGCATAAGCTTCCGTTTCCTGTTCCTTTTTCCCATAATGGGTTCATCCCGTTCATCGCCTACACTTTTTTATAAAGTCAAACTCTACTTTCTTCTTTCATCTTCTTAGCATTTACTCTTTCATTTACTAACTTTCATTTACTAACTTTCTCTCAATGTCTCTCGTGCCATCCTCACATCATCCTAACCTTCTCGTTCTTCCATTTATACGTTTTCCTTTCTCTCCATGATCTATTTAACTTCTCCTTTCTATATCTAAGCCTATTTCTGGACCCACTTGGATGACTCCTTCCGTATTCTCTTTCACCTGCTATCTTACACCATCCACCCAAACACTTTCTCTGTCCATTTTTACCTCACTTCCATTTCTTCTCTTCGCTCACGCTACTTGTTCCAGCATCCATCTTCTCCTTCTCTCTCTCCACGTTCTATCCACATCTATCCTCTCAACACATTCTTTCAACTTACTTTTTAATCTAATAACTTCATTCTTATCTTTCTCATCCTCTAATTCCACAATCTACAATTTTGGTATTTCCGTATCATCTCCCCTCACCCCCTTAACATTTCTGATCCTAACCTTAGCCCCAATCCTTGACAACAGTGCTTCTACTTTTTCTTTACCTTCTGTCCACCCTACCTTGATTCCTCTGATCACAATATTCCTCTTCCTTTTCTCTCTTTCCATAAGTTCTACTCGCCTCGATAATTCTTCCATTTTGAATTTCAGGTCCTCATCTCCCACTCCTCTGCTCCCCTCACTACCCCTTTTTCCTTCATTTAATGCTACTTTCTCCATTTCTACCTTCTCTCTCCGCAAATTCTTCTCATTCTTACCTATACTTATTCCTTTCTGTACATTCTCTATTCTTTTCCACATACTCTCTTTCTCCTCTTCCCAACTTGCCTCCCACTCTTCAAACCGCTTTAAAAACCCTTTCACTGCCTTTCGTAACATTTCAATCTGCCTAGACCTTTTTTCCTATAATTCCTTAAAATCATCCATTTGCTCCCAAGCTTCAATACATTATTCTTTCGAATCCTTCATTGAGCTTTTCATTACTCTAAGTGAAACTTGACAATCTTTACATTTAATACTTTTCATGATATCCTCCTTTTCAAATTTACGCTCCCTGTCATCATTCACTCTTTCACTACTCGACTCATTGCTCTCCGTCATTCTTACGCCCCACAGTGGTTTTAAATCAGAAATTTATGTTTAAATCAACTTTTAGAGAGAACGGCTGCATGGATTTTCAATTTTTTTTGAAAACTTCATATATAAATTCTTAAGAGATCTGTGAGAGTAGAATTTTGTTTTATTTGTTTTTTAATGTTAATGCAAACAACTAAAAAAAATGTCAACTTTTTCTGTTCCTTTTTTTATTTTTTACAAAATTTGTTTTTAATGCCTACCAATACCTTGATTTCATAGAAGAAACAAAATAAAATAAACAAAAATTTTGAAAGCGCTAATTTAATTGTTATTTACCCCCTATTATCCCCTAAGAGGGGGTAGGAATTTCAAATTTTACAAAAAGTTGAGTTCGGTGTCTTCCTATATTTTTTGGGCCGCTAAAACCGAAAAAGACCTCCAAAAACAAATTTCTCCCCTTCTTCACCCTCAATTACCCGCTAACAGGGGATTGATATTTCAAATTTCAAAAAAAAATCGAATATGATGTTTTTTCCTAAGGTTTTTGGGGCGCTAAAACCGAGAAAGACCACCAAAAACAAATTCCCCCATCCCTCACACCCTATTACCCCCTAAGAGGGGGTGGAAATTTCAAATTTTATGAAAAATCGAGTTCGGTGTCTATTGTATGTTTTTTGGAGCGCTGAAACCGAAAAAGACTCCCAAAAGTAAGTGTCTCCCATCTTTCACACCTTATTACCCTCTGGGAGGGGGTTGAAATTTCGAATTTCATAATAAAATAGACTCTGTAATCTACTTTTATAAAATTAAAAATTTAATTTTCCTGCCAGGGTGTAAAAGATGGTAAAGAAAAGAGGAATTTGTATTTGGCTCTTTTTTCGGTTTATTGCCCCAAAAAACCTAGGGACAAACACCCCCTCCCAGGGTAACAGGTGGTGAAGGGGGAAGATATATGTTTTTGGGGGACTTTTTCGGTTGCAGCGGCCCACAAAGTATAGGAATAGACACAAAATTAAACTTTTTGTTAAATTTGAAATTCCTACCCCCTCTTAGGGGGTAATAGGGGGTAAATAACAATTAAATTACCGCTTTTAAAATTTTTGTTTATTCTATTTCGTAACTTCTATGAAACCAAGGTATTGGCAGGCATTAAAAATTTTTTTTGTAGAAAACACAAAGAGAAAACGAAAAAGTTTACATTTTTTCAGCTGTTTGCATTAACATTGAAAAACAAATAAAACAAAAAACAAAAATCTACTCTCACAGATCTTTTAAGAATTTATTTGTGAATTTTTTAAAAAAAAATTGAAAATCCATGCAGCCGTTCTCTCTAAAAGTTGATTTGAACATCAATTTCTGATTTCAAACCACTGTGCGCCCTACTTTATCTACACTTTCTCGCTATCTTTATATTCGTCACTCTCTCTACCTGTCACTCTCACTCAGCACGCTCTCACCATAACCTCACAATTTTTCCTTCTTTTTCACTTCTTTTTACCATTCAGACATTTAACTACCTCTTCATACACTCTCTTCATTCACACCTTCACACTTTACTCTACACTTACCAATCACTCCACTGCCCACCCTTCAGTTATTATTAATAAATTTTAAATAAAACTATTTCCCTTTCACAAACGCGTCAGCTACTCATCGGTACCGGAAACGGAAGCCTACTTTCAAAGAGTACTATTTTCTTAAATTTTAAAAATGTTGTTTAAAAATGATTTGTACTACACGGTGTTCCACAGCTAAAGTTTTAAAAGACGTATGGGGTTGCCCCTAACGTTTTTTTCCTAACAACAGTCCTCACTCGTATTTATAATTCACTAATTATTTGTGCACAAACAGTATACAAATTGGAAAAAATTGTCTCGTCCTGACAATTGTACGGCAATAAAAAAAGTAACACATCAAACACGGAACGATTTCATTATTGGATGTCAATTTAGGATGAGAAGTACGAATAGAACTTTTTGACACATTTCATAAACAATGATGTGAGGGCTAAAGATGATCATATGCACCAATCTTCACACAGTGCCATATGTAACAGGAAGTCAGAACCGTACTTAGGAAAAAAGGCATTGGGGGCAACCCCCAACGTCTTCTTTAACTTTGGCTGTGGTACACCGTTAAGCAACTATTAAAAAATAGTTTAAAGCAACAGTGTTTATTTGAAAATTTGTGTTGTTTTGTTATGAACAAATAAATAAAGTTACATTGTAGTCGTTTTCTGCAATGCTTATAAAATTGTTTTGATCCTAGATTGACAAAATTGCAATTTTTTAAGGTTTCAAAGTTTAGTTTTTAAAAACCCATTAAATATTTAATTAACAAATTAAAAAAAAATATTTTATCCACTTTCAAAGAGTACTATTTTCTTAAATTTACAAAATTTTGTTTAAAAATGATTTGTACTACTTAAGCAACTATTAAAAAATAGTTTTAAGCAACAGTGTTTATTTGAATTTTTTTTTTTGACAATTCCAAAAATGCTGTTTAAAAAAATTATGTATGTTTGTATGTATGTATGTATGTACGTATTTCGGCGATATTTTGTCCTGGCATCACTTAAACCCCATTAAAAAATATTAATTTCAACGGAAGTTATAACATTTTTTCAAAAAAATTAAAAAACCAAAAAATTTAATATTTTTTATTTTTTTACGTAACACTCTTAAACTCTCTGTACCTATAGCTTTTTATTTTGACAATAATTAATAAAGGATTAATAATTAAATAATAATTTGCAGCCATACCCCATTAAAAATTATTTTTTTCAACGGAAGTTATGGCACTTTTTCAAAAAAACTTAAAACTTAAAAATTTTAATTTTTTCCATGTTTTGACGGTCACTGCAAAACTCTTTGTACTTAGCCCTTTAATTTTGATAAAAATAATTAAATTAATTCATATTTTAACATTAAAAATAAAATTGGAAAAATAAATTACAAAATTAAATTTCAAATTTCTACAAAATTCAAAAAATCAAAAATTTTCATTCTAAAATTTTTTTTGTTTAAAACCAAATTTGACAGAGTTTTAGGTATTGACTGAGGATGGATTTATAAATTTACAAAAATTGAATAATATTAATAACAACAAGATATATACTATTTTTTCGGAAAATTAAAAAAATCAAAATTTTTCTAATTATACATTTTTTGATGGACTGCTTTTAGACATTCTACAATTAAGTATTCCATGTGATTTTGTCACATTTTAGCAGAAATTTGCAAAAACTATATTCTATATCTGAGATAAAATATAAAATTGTTATCGGGATAAAAAAAATCGAAAAAATTATAATTGTAACGAATTACTTTGAAGCATAATTGAGTGGTATTGTTGAGGTATTTGATAAAGATTTTGACGTCAAAAGAATATATTTTAGAATTACAAATTCAAAATTTTAGATTCAAATATTTGAGTTATTTAATAGTAAAATTAAGAAATACAAGATTAAAATAATTAATTTAATTATTTAATGGACACAAGTCAATACTTAATAAAAAAGTATACCTATTTCCATTATCTCTCTCTCTCTCTCTCTCTCTCTCTCTCTCTCTCTCTCTCTCTCTCTTTCTCTTTTAAGCTATCTGGCATCCCAATTTAGGATAATTAGGTTTAAATCTTAATTACGAACGTTTTCAAATTATACCTACCTTTCTTATCTCTCTCAATCTTAAACTATTTTCAATCTTCGTTTCTCTACATAACCGTCCTGCGTAACATTCTTGCGTTACAGGCCCATAGCTAGCTGATTTCTAATATAGGAATCGGACTTATCGGAAAAACAACCAAGTTCGAACCGATGACCAGGTGACTTTTGTTCTACTCCCTCGAGAAAGTTAGCCTCAAAATTTAAAAATCCATAATTACGAAGAAAACCAAGTACAGACTCGATACCCAGGTGATTTTTGTTGAAGTTCTTTAGAGAAGATAACCTTTTTTATGGAATTCAATTTCTTGTTATGAAGCTTCGAACATGGGCATATTAAGCGTCTCAAATTTGACTAATATTAGATTTTTAAATTTTGAGGTTAACTTAAGTTAAGTCACCTGTATATCCACTGTATATCGTTGCGGCAATTGATGTTTTCCTAATTATTGCTTTCTGCATTTCTGCACTTGGTGCTTTCCTAAATTTTGATTAATAAATTATGAGATTAACTTCCTATCACTTTTGCACTTACTGCTTTTCTAATTATAGATTTTTAAATTTTCAGATCTACTGTCTTCAATAAGTAGACCTAAAAGTAACCTGCAATTCGATTCACAACTTAGGGTTTTACTGATTATGGATTTACAAATTTTGAGGTTAACTTCCTCAAAGATGTTGACCAAAAGTCACCTGGACATCCGTTTTGCACTTAGTGTTTTTCTAATCTTTGATTATTAAAATTTGAGGTTAACTTCCTCCCAGAAGTTCACTAAAAGTTACCTGGGCATCGGTTCTGCACTTGGCGTATTCCTAATTATGCATTTGTAAATTTTTGTCTTCCTATACTTTTTTATTATTAAATTTTGAGGTTAACTTCCTCGAAGATGTTGACCTAAAGTCACCTGAAAATTGGTTCCGCACTTGGTGTTTAACTAAATGTCGATTTCCAAATTTTGAGGTTAAATTCTACAAAACTTACCTGGACATGGGTTCTGCAGTTATTGTTGTCTTTATTATTGATTTTTAAATTTTAAGGTTAACTAACTTGAAGAAGTTCAACAAAAGTCACCTGGAAATCGGTTCTCCTCGTGGTGATTTCCTAATTATTGATTTTCAAAACTTTTAAATTAAAATACAAAAAAAGGAGAAATTTTAAAATCTCCTTTATGTTTCGTACAATTTTGCCTATACCGTGTCATGCCCCACCTACTTCATTTTCAAAATTTTTAAATTCAAATACATAAATAGGAGAAATTGTAAACTCTCCTTTATGTTTCGTACACTTTTACTGATGACGTGTCATGCCCCGCCTACTGAGAAAGCTCTTTTCTGTTTCGTACGCGAATTTCTACAGCAGTATATCTATAGCTATCACTAACTGATTTCTTATATAGGACTATGAACTATCGTGCTTTACACTCCAGACCCGTTGACTCTCCAGACACGTCTTTGACGAGACCGGACTCTTACAAGGTCCAGGTTTTGCTCGGAAACCCTTACTTGAAACCGAGAAACACGCCTACAAATGGCAGGGCCTAAGCATCAGAGTTTTGGATCAACGGATCGAATTTTGGCTCTGGAATCTTCTCATTTCAATTTTTGATAGTTTTCGCCCTGATTATGCTATCGGGCCGCCAAGTTGCCCGATTGATTTTGAGAATCTTGGCAGTTTCTCTAAAATAACAAAATCGCAGGTTTCCAGTATCCAAAGATACAACATGAAGAGGAGTTACATAGTAAGAAAATCAGGTACTCAGAATTGATTTCATTCCAAAATCGATAAATTTCGGGTAGGTGACGACATCGATTGAGATCAGTAAGAAAAGGGCTGATAGACTGCAATGTTGACTGAGCTGTGAGCTGGAAGGGCATAGGGCGGTCAATTTAAATCCTAGGCCGTGACCTATGATTACCTAGTCGATACACTGTAAAGTGCTGCGCACTAGCGACAAGACGAAGTACGAAAAAAGAAATAATTAAGAAACAAGCCTTACGGTGCGTAAAGGTTTGACTCTGTACTGGATGACGATGTGATAAATCTCAGCTGACAGCAGTCTTTACCTCGTTGTGCCGAAGAATTACATGTAAACAAACAAATGTTGTTCGCGCGAATTAATATAAAATTCTTATTAAATATTTCTGATTCGGTACGGCTGGTTGAGTTCCGTGGATAGTGGGCGTGTGTTTAGTGTTAAAAGTGAAAATTTATACAAACTGTAACCGGCAAAATTAACTGCGTTACAAGACTCCAAAAAACGTGTTTTAGGATTCTTTAAAATATTTTTGCTTTTTAACCGCATGTGCTAGACACTTTAATAAGGTCTTAAATTGAAGCTTATAATGTGCACTATAAGATCCATATTCAAAATACAAAAAAAAAAGATTTTGCGAAAAGTAGGGATAAAGACCCCAAAAAACGCGCTATTGGGGTTCTTCAAGATTTTCTTCTTTTTAACCTGACGTGCTAGAGACTTCAATAACGTCTTAAATAAAAGTTTAAAATGTGCACTTTAGAAGAAGATAATGTTTTGAAAAGTGGGTGTAAACATCCCAGAAACGTCTATTTGGGATTCTTTAATATGTTCTTCTCTTAATCCTTACATGCCAGAGTCTTTAATGGGGTAATTAATTAAAGCTTAAATTTTGCATTTTAAGAATCATATGTACAAGACTAAAAAAAAAATTGTTTGGAAAAAGTTGGGTTAAAGACAACATTATTCTTCAACATTTTTATTCTCTTTAAACTGGCGTGCTAGAGGCTTCAGTAAAGTTTTACATTAAAACTTAAAATGTGCAATTTAAGAACCATATTCGAAAGACCAAAACATAGAGGATTTTGAGATAAGTGGGGGTATAAATTTCAAAATACGTCTATTTGAGATTATTTAATATTTTTTTTCTCTTTAAACTTGAGGGCTGGAGTTATCAATAAGGTTCTTAGATATAGCTTAGAACGTGCACTTTACAACTTACATCCGCAGGACTAAAAAAGAGTATTTGGGAAAAGTGAGGGTAAAGACCCCCCAAAAACGTGTTTTTGAGGTTTTCCAATATTTTTATTCTATTTAACTTGACATGATAGACACTTCAATAAGGTCTTAAATTAAAGTTTAAAATGTGCACTTTAACATCCATATTCCAAAGTCAAAAAAAGAGGAATTTTAGAAAAGTGGGTGTAATGACAAAAAAAACGTCTTTTTGGTATCCTTTAATTCTTTTCTCTTTAAGCTTACATGCTAGACTCTTAAATAAGGTCTTTAATTAAAGCTTAAAACGTGCACTTTAAAACTCACATGCGCAAGACGAAAAAATAAAGTATTTGGAAAAATAGTTGCATTGAAATTTTACTTACAGTTCTAGAGAATTCAAAATAACTTAAAATTCAACCATAAATTTTATAAGGGTTGTAATATTAGCAAAGATAAAACTAGTTTCAATGAAACTGATTTCTGCTTAAACGGAGAAGTAGAAACCAGTTTTAGCACAACCAACAAAGGCGAGACCAGTTGCAGCCCAACTAGCAAAGGTTAGACTAGTTTCAGCCCAAACGCAAAGGTTAAGACTAGTTCCAGTCCGACCAGAGAAGGTGGAGACCTGTTTTTAGCCAAATCAGTTAAGGTAACACTAGTTTCAGCCCAACCTGCAAAGCTAAGAACATTTTTAGCCTAAGCAGCAAAGGTGCATGGAGCCCTGTTTCAGCCCAATCAGTGAAGGTAAGACAAGTTTCAGCCCAACCTGCGAAGGTGAGACTAGTTTCAGCCTAACCACCGAAGGTGAGACGTGTTTCAGCCCAATCAGTGAAGATAAAACAAGTTTCATAGCAACCCGCGAAAGTAAGACTAGTTTCAGCCCAACCAGCGAAGGTTACACTAGTTTTTGCCCAATCAGAGAAGGTGAGACCTGTTTTAGCCCAACCATCGCACAGTGGGCCAGGAGACCGTAAAAAGTGGCGAAAATGTAACAAATTTATTTAAGTTGTGAATTTGGTCCCAAGGAATAAACTATCTTTTTATATAATAATGGAAGTAGGCAGAGCCCAACTTTCAAGGGAATTGATAAAGTATTTCTTAAATGGTGAACACTCAAACTTTGAAAATTGTTTAGAATCACGTTCACTCCTATTTTGCAAATTCAGCATATATTTTGAATTTTAAATTTATTATTTCCTTGAAAGTTAGGCTCTGCCTACTTCCAAGGGAATTGCTAAAGTATTTTTTAAATGGTAAACACTCAAACTTTGAAAATTGTTTAGAATCACGTTCACTTATATTTTGCAAATTCAGCATATAATTGAATTCTAAATCTAATAATATATATGACTTGCTACTAATAAGCCATTAACCTCCATTAACCACAATATCTAAATGGCTACAAGGTAATTATTCTCTCACGTGAATATAAGTCTCCAGGGGAAGGGCATGACACCCATGACCCCCCCCCCCCCTCGAGGATCCGCCACTGTGGTTAACATTTTTCAGGAATACTTTTTAATGCAAAATGTTTTTTAATTTCTAGACGTACTTTTTCGAAATTTCATTCAGGGTGGATTTTTATGTCAGTGACTACGAATCTAAAGTTAATTTTTCTAAAATCTGAATGGCGGTTAGAATTTTTAAAAAGTTGTTAGATTTTTATAAAATTTGGTGTAGAAAAATTTTGTTGTACTCTGAATAAATTGTACTTTATTATAATAGGTTTTTTTGGTGTTTCTAACTTCTAATCTTATGACTAATTAAACCATGACTTCAGATTCGTAATCAGCTACCCCAAAAACTCTTTTATACAATGTTTCATAAATATCCAGTAATTGTTTTTAAATATTGACGGCCATATTGAATCCGCCATTTTGATTGTTGCATTTACACCCACTTTTCTTTAAATCATGACGTGATGCGCAATTTTGGAACCCGGCATCGTTTTCAACGCACTAAAATACATCGGACACCACTCCGATGTCTAATAAAAAAAAACCTTGTAGACCTGTGCTAAAAAAGCCTTGTATAACAAGTTTTATTAAAGTCAATCATGTTTTTTGATTTTGCGCACAAGGCTATATATTAAGATGTCCTAAAAATAAGAAAATGTTTTTTTCTTTAGTCTTACTCCCTTAAATCCTTTAATTTTATTTCAAATAAAAAGTACTGTATGTAAAAAAAATTAATTTTAATTTTAACCCGTGGTCCAGGATCTCTAAACCATCAAAACAGTCAAAAATCAGTTTCTTGAATATGTAATATGTATATATGTAAATATGTGTAAATGTAAATAAAGTGATAATTACACTGAGAAAATTCTATCTGTGATGATTACAGAACTAACCTGTACCGCAGGGACGAAATGACCATTTCTGTTTTATTTACGTATTTACCTTGTTGTTCTTAAGAATATGTCTGCTAATTTTACAAAACGTTCTGTAGTGTGTCATAAGCATGTACTACACTTCGCATCAAATTTTTGTTCTGTTATTATTACAGGATTAGGAGGAAAAAATTAACTTTTAAATACAGTGGTCTGTCATAAAAGAAAGTTAAATTATTACAAAACTCATTATATAAAGCTGTAAGGTTCCTTTAGGCACAGAGTGCAGTATAGGCAAGATAATTTTACAGAACTGCTTTGTAAGCATTACGTACGCAACATTAAAGAAGGTAACGTTCGTCAGCTTTCGGCTTCTTCCGGCATCTTACGGCTTCACTCGGCAACAGTGAACTAACTGACATGTGCTGTAATAGCTGTGTTCGTTAAGGCGTTCGTGATAGGGTCGGGTCGCGCGAGTTCGAATCTTTCACCATGCGAATTTGTTTTCAAATAGTTAAAAAAAAATATTTGTAAGCAACAGGAGGGAGGGTATATCAGTAAATAAGTGTGGGTTACGTGCGAGTTGCGTACATAAATTGACTGAAAGAGAACAACTGAAAAACTGGAAGAAAAATTTTTTATATATGAACAAGTTAAATTACAGAACGGTTTTGTAACGTTCTACGGTGAGTTTATATCTTTTTCCAAGTTATAACATAAGTCTTTCTTAGACTCTTTAATACTCGTAAAGTATATTTTGTCCTGTAATTTTATCACTACGTACGATAATTTCTGTGCTTCTGTACCATTAAATAGTATGAGTCAATCTCGTTTTTTTTCTAAGATCATTTTATTTACTATTTATTGAAGGTGGCGTTTCGTCCCACCAGTACCTTAGCAGTTCTGTAATCGTTACAGATATAATTTTCTCTGTGTACTTTAAAATTATAAAATAAAGGTTAAAATGATATAAATAAGCAGCTAAACAAATTAATTTGCATTTTTTTTTTAATATCAATTGTTATTATGAAATTTTAGTTTAAAAAAAAGATAATGAATTATAATATTTTAGTTTTATTAATTTTATTTTAATTAATAAACACATTATTTTCCCAGAGCCTTTTTTAAAATGTCGTCAATATTGTTTTCTGATTCGACCTTAACAATTTTCACAATGCCCTTTTCGACACACTCGTTAACAAAATGATAATGTATTTCAATATATTTTGAATTTTTTTTCAAATTTCCAAAGGCAGTAGCCGAATAAGCATGTGTCTGCGGCCCCCACTCGGATTTCGTCCATATTCGTGGGATTGAGTATCCTTAATATGGAACTTCTTTTCGACAAGTATTAACTTTTGAAAATTATTTTTTAAAAAGTTGTGGCACTTTTTTAAAAAATTAAAATTTGATTTTCTTTAAGTGACTGAATCGATTTAATAAAAAAAATGTTATAAGGGAAGCAAAAATGCATTTAAAAAAATTTGGCGATCTATTTTGTGCAGGGCAAGGGGTAGAAAAAAGACATTTTTACTTTCTATAACTTTTTTTTCATTGTAGTTGACTAGAAACACTAACCATATTTTTTTGTTACATTCTTTTTCATCTCAAAAGAAATATATATTTGGGCAGCTCGATCTGAAGTGTACTTGACTGTGAAAAATAAAAAAGACTCATTTTTGGCTCCTAAAATACATGGCATATCATTGAAAGGATAGGCCAACCTATTTTTTAATTAAACATTTACTTCCTATCTCATTTATGGACGCCCAGAAATAAATTATGAACAAACAAGTCATATATTATTAAAATTATCCAATTATATTATTTGTTTTCTTGTCTGGTAATTGAGATTTTGCATTACACTGAAAGAAATGTCCGGTTAAAATAACCAGAAAGTCATGTTACATAGGTAACTTACTTTCTACGTCTAACTAAGTCTTACTGTAGTTTCAGGTTATTTTAACCGGAATTCTGGTTAAAAGGTACGGAAAATCATGTTAAATTGCTTCGTTTTCTTGATTATGGAGACACATTTTCTTTATACTTGTGCCTATGTATAAAACACATATATCAGTTAGCTACTGGATAGACAAAGTGTTAGCTAAATATTTCTCCGGTCTGTTAGCATATTTCTTCCCTTCAGTTTTTTTCACTGAATATTTTGCTTTCAAGTTAGGAATAATTGTTATGAAACATATTTTGATCCTAATAAGCAGTTTAAAATTAATAAAACTATCAAAAATTAATTTCTCGAATATAATAATGCCGAAGAAAAGTGCATTATTATCTAAAGACAATTATACTCTACGGCGATGTTAATAGATCTATTATATATTAGTTACGATATCCTTAATTTACACTTGTGTAATGTAATTGGTAATAATGAAGACAAATGTTCTACCAATAGATTTTTTATAATAAATAAGAAAAATCCGCCTAAGACGGGCCCCTACACTGAGAAACTTTTGATTTTAATATCTGCTTTATTGCTTATTATTATGTACAATAAAATTTAAGAGTTTCAGGATAATCGAGATGTGGTTATAAAAACTAATACACTGTTTAAGAGAAGACGTTTTAGATGCAACAGTTGTCTTTTTGATAAAAAGTAGTAAAAGTGTTATATACTTCATAAGACACATAATTATATTACCTCTAAAGAATTTAAGAGAGAATTAAATAAAGAATTGCAAGAATTATAAAACGCGTGTTAGAAACTTAGAATCATGGGGTGCGCGCGCAGTAAAAAGAAAGATGGCAGTATTTGTTTGACAGGTCAGAGATACTACAGATGCAAGTTCGTCTTTGATATTTGTATAATTACAAGTATTCTGTATCTTTATAGTGGTATTTGATGAAATCTGTGTAACGAACAACCTATACTATGATATATACATTACGCACACTTTTAATCCTAGGCTACAAACATATAACATTTCGATGACATCGAATAATCGCGCGCGTCGCTAGAAAAGAGTGTTTTAAACTTTCCTTATATACTAACTAGCAAAAGTTTCATGTGGTTTGAGAAGTGATTTTTTACTAAATTGAAGTGAAAATGGTAATAATAATTAAATTCTGTGTTCAGTATTCCGGATGATACGAAATTTTTCTGAAGACCGATTTTTTTTAAATATATTTTTAAATAAATATTGTGAAGTGGTAGAATAGCTCATGAGACATATGGCTGCTCGAAAAACTGTCCTAGAAAAAGTCTAATAAAATTTTAGACATGCCATAATAAATAGATCAAAATGTGTTAAAAATTAATATCGCTTTTTCACATTTACTTTTTTCTAACCTCAAATAATACTAATTCTAATTATATATATTAATTTTTTTCTCACGAAATTACAATAATAAAAAACAAGGTAACACAATCTCTTTTTTTTAAAAGAACTATTATGATCGAACCTCGATTATCCCTAAATTCTTACGTTTTAATACAAATATAGAAATTGAAAAAAGCAAGAACTGTAATTAAAAGTCTCTCAGTGTATTCAATTGCAAAAAATTCTTTAGTTAGTGAATTAAAAAAAACGATAATGCACCTATATTTACGTTTACCATTTCCTGTAAATAATTAATACGATAAAAATTTTTATAACACAGCCTCACAAAAAAAAGTTATTTGTCCGAGACACTGCCCTGTATTTTTCTATGTATTTTTCTTCGATGAATCCGAAGTCAGAATTGTTAGATTGGTTCTACTTTCTGAGATAATCTCAACAAAACTGATCAAAAACATGTAAAAATCGCAGTTTTGAGATTGTCTATAAAATTTTAGCCAATCTGATCATTTTGAGTTTGGATATGGATTCAGCAGAGAAAAATACGTAGGACTACATTAGAGTAGTGTCCCAGTAAAAAAGAAAACAAATTTTTTGCTTTTAATTAATGTTCTTTAACATTCTTTTGAGAATATCTTAAAAAGTAGAACCCATCTAACAAGTCTGACTTAGGATTCGGATTTAGAGAAGAAAAATACACAGAAATATATAAGTGTAGTGTCTCGGACAAAAAATATGATTTTCTGGATAGTTTAACCAGAATTGTGGTTAACTTTTGCAGATGTCTGGTTAATTTTTCCAGAATTCCGGTTAAAATAACCTAAAACAACAGTAAGACCCTATGTATCATGACTTTCTGGTTATTTTAACCAGACATTTCTTTCAGTGTAATGCAAGATCTCAATTACCACACAAGAAAACAAATAATATAATTGGCTAATTTTAATAATATATGACTTGTATGTTCATAATTTATTTTGGGGCGTCCATTAATGAGACAGGAAGTAAAAGTTTAATTAAAAATAGGTTGGCCTATCCTTTCAATGATAAACCATGTATTTTAGGAGCCAAAAATGAGTCTTTTTTATTTTTCACAGTCAAGTACCCTTCAGATCGAGCTGCCCAAATATATATTTCTTTTAAGATAAAAAAGATTGTAACAAAAAAATATGGTTAGTGTATTACTTACACATATATGTGTGTGTATCCCACAGGCATGGTTGTGCCTGTGGGATAAAAAAAATTTTACCCATAATTACCATCCAATAGGACTACAAAATACCTGAATTGGAAAGTCACAAGTGAAATTTTTTTTTCACCTTGATCAGTTGATATGAAATCCCCCATATAGGAATTCATGTAGGTCCCTACAAAGAATCTTATGTGTGTTGTGTTATGTCAGAGCAGAGCGAGGCTATTCTAGTCAAAATGTTAAGTAAAAACTTAACGTAATCATGTGAATAACAGATAAACAACTAGACCTAAGATCTAATCTTTACATTTTGTATTAATGGGGATCGTATCAAAGTTTATTTATAACAATTTACTATTTGTTGAAGAATATAGTTAAATAAACACAATGAAAACTTACTTTTAAGAGTATTACTGTTGGTAACTACTGTTGAAACACGCTAAGCCTTGCTGATACTGGCGTGATAACGCATGAACGCTAGCCCAAAACTGGTACAGGAAAATTATGGTTTTTAAGTTCGTTTTAACAATAGCAATTGCACTTCAGGACTCAAAACATCACGTTACTGGCGAATTGTTATGATTTATGGTGCCTTGCCGATTAAGACTATTTCTTCATTATTAAAGTTCAGTTGTTTAAACTGCCAAACTTAAGCAGAAACTGGGTTATTATTAAGCGTACAAATTGGAAAACGTGCCAGACTGGCTAGGACTGACAACACCATAAACCAGAAAAACGTCAGTGACGGTTACAAGAAAAGAAAATAAATTTTAGCCGTCTAAAGCAGGGCTGGATTGGCAACTAAAAGCGGCCCCTTTCTGAATAATTGAAAATTTTTATTAACATTTAAAAATAAAATATAACAATATTTAATTATAAAATAATTTTACTTAAACTTATCAATAATTTTCCCTCTCGTGGTGTCACCTTGTCGTGGTGAGGGGGCTTAGGACCGGCCAGGCGCTTGTCCTCCGGTCGCCATACCTAGACGAGCTGTTCGGCTCTTCCCAGGACTCACCGACTCCCAATGTCTGGCGAGTTTGGGCACCGGGGAACGAACGGGAACCCGTTAATTCGGGTACTCGCCGCTCTTGTACTTTGTGCACTGGCTGCCTGTGCGGATGATGTTATTTCGGATTCCAAATGGGGGCCAACCATCTTTGCCAGCGGTGGAAGACTTGGATTCTGGGAGGAATGGGACACTCTTGCCGGCTTGGCATACCAAGTTGTGTGGAGTAGTCTCGATCTGGTGCTGACGGCCGTTGGACCGGTTGTCTGTCCGATTTGACCAACGACACCCCCAATCCAAGGTGTTTTCATCGTGCCGAGGGATGAATGGCACTAGGGTTAACAAATCCGAAGCGGAGCCGAGGAGGGTGGCGCGGAAGGGGTCCAACCCAGAAGAAAAGCTGGGGCCTGGGCGCCGAACGCGCGGCTCTCGTCGGTGAAGTGGCTGGAGGTGTCGCGCACGGGGACTCTGGGACACCGGGCGAACTCCCAGTAGTATTTATTCCTACCCCTGCAAGCGGGGCTCTGCAGGGGACGAATTCTTTTCCCTAGCTTCTCGTGGGAACAAAATGACGGACCCAAATAAATTAAATATAAAAAACTTAAATATTGAGACCAGCCAAAAGGATATGGCGGCTGAGGCTAAGGTCCTATCTGGGTCTGACAGTTCAAAGGTCCCTATCCCGGCAGCTGGTACTGTCCCATCACCTGGAACTTCGGGCTCTTCGGGGTCTGCTGAGCCAGGTGATAATCCATCCAAACCTACCGACTTGGCTGGAAGGCCTCTCAGAAAGAAAAACTTTCCCGGTTCTGTAAAGAGACGGTGGAGGAGATTAAGACAGGCACTTGCCCAGAAAGGTGAGACAGCTGGTCCCTCCGGTGATTCGGGCGGTTCCGCTTCTGGGGTGGATGGCGATCCGGTTTTGGGTAAACCAGACGGATCTGAGTCTACCAAAAGAAAAAAGGGACATGACTCGTCTCCGCCGGGGGCACCAGCGGTCTCTAAAAAACCTAAACAAAGCCAAACTGCTGTCTCTCAAGAGACGCAGGGAGGTATTAGTGCGGCCATCAGGGCAAATCCCCTGACGATGGTGGTCTCTGACGTCGGTTATCCCGACGTTCCTCTTACTGGGGAGCAATTCGGGCTCTTTAGAAGGGCTGTAATGCCGCTCCTTGTAAGAGAAACGGCTGAAAGATTGCCGAGGTTTGAGGCTTCCTTCTGCAGGGGAGGAGTCTTTATTTTCGTCGCTTCCAACGCAGCAGCTAAGGACTGGCTCACCAGTGCGGTGGAAGGTCTGAAGCCCTGGGAAGGGGCGACGCTTTGTGTTGGTGGGGTGGAGGTACTCCAAAGGATGCTAAAGGCCACCTCATGGATTCCGGGCGAGCAGGAAGAAGTGAGGGAGGTACTAAAGGCACTGGAAGAGTACAACCCTTCACTAAAAACTTCGTCTTGGCGAATAGTCAAGACGGAAGACACTTAGGTGGCTGGAGCAGCTGAAGGGAATAAATTCCTTTTAGTTGTGCAGGTCTCTGAGAGTCAGGCGAGGGCTCTAGCAGTCCTCGACTACAGGCCATTCTACCACCTGTGCAGAGTGACTTTTAAAGTCACTGGCCGGGTGGAGAATGAGCCCGGGACGAGTGAAAGAAGTGATCAGCTACCGTAATGGCAACTGACGCACTCAAATTTACTCAAATTAACTTGCATCATTGCAAAGACGCCTCAGCAGTACTGATGAGGGGTATGGCAAAGATGCACACAGGTATCTCGTTGATCCAAGAACCTTGGGTAGTACGAGATACCATTAGAGGGCTTCGGGGAAAGAGTTTAATATGTTACAGGGACCCCAAGGCTAAGAGACCAAGAGCGTGCATCCTGGTAAAAGGTGTATCAGTTACTCCTTTGTTGGACATGTGCACTGGAGACTTAATGGCGGTGATCACTGACTTTAAGGGAATTGGAAGGACCGTCATTGGATCGGCTTACTTCCCCTACGACGGCAGGACCAATCCACCAGTAGAGGTTGCAAAACTGGTTGATTACTGTACGGTAAGGGGGCTTCCCCTGGTGTTGGGGTGCGATGTTAATTCGCACCACACACTATGGGGGAGCTCTGATATTAATCAAAGAGGTTTGAATTTGTTGGACTATCTAATTAATACTAACTTAGACATCCTAAATACAGGTTCAACACCGACTTTTAGGACCAAGAACAGAGAGGAGGTGTTAGATATTACACTTGGCTCTGATTCCATATCCAATAAGATAAGGAAGTGGAGAGTATCGGATGAACCTTCACTTTCTGATCATTTACAGATAACCTTCGAGCTGATGACCACGGTTAGTTCCACACCTAAATGGTTCCGTAATCCTAGGAAAACGGATTGGGCTGGCTATGGGACTAAGCTTAAGAAAGCGCTGTTTGGATTTCCAAAGAAGATCAGGGATACTGTGACTCTTGATAGGGCGGCGGAGATTTTTACAAAAGCCGTTCAAACGGCCTTTGAGTGTAGTTGTGTTCCAACTAAAACTCATAGGGCTACTACCATCTGTTGGTGGAATAATTATTTGGACAACCTCCGTAAGGAAACTAGGAGGTTGTTTAGACGTGCTAGATCAAGTCGCACGGAGGCAAGTTGGGCTATCTATTCCAAAACTAGGAACAACTATAGGGATGCAATTAGGAAGGCTAAGCAAGATAGCTGGGCTTCCTTTTGCTCCAATATTAACAAGGGAAGGGACGCGTCCAGATTGGATAAGTTGCTTTCTAAAAACCCTGACTCAATCATGGGCACTATGAAATTACCCGATGGAACTTTCTCCGAGTCGGACGAGGTGACATTGGTGCACCTGATCCGGACACACTTTCCGGGCTTCACAAGGTCTGGTAGTGGTGATCCCGTATCCTGGCCTACGGCTGATCTCCCGAGGGCTAATTATGGTCCTCGTAGAGCGTTGGCTAACAGGATCGTGACCGCAGACGCGATCAAGTGGGCCATTGAATCCTTTATTCCCTACAAGTCTCCCGGACCGGACGGCATCTCTCCCGTTCTTTTACAAAGGGCGGGCGAAAGTGTAGTCGGACCGTTGGTAAGGCTTGCTAGAGCAAGTTTGACTCTGGGATATGTTCCAGAGATATGGAGGGGTACGAAAGTGGTTTTCATACCTAAAGCAGGCAGAATTGGTTACACCTCACCGAAGGACTTTCGACCAATCAGCCTAACATCTTTCGTCTTAAAAACAGTAGAAAGACTGGTGGATAGATATATCCGCTGTGAGATCCTGTCTAGACATCCGCTTCACAGAGATCAACATGCCTATAGAGCAGGACGCTCTACTGAAACAGCCCTAACTAGAGCTGTACATCTAATTGATGGTCAGCTAGAAGTTAAGGGTTTTGCTATTGGGGTTTTTATGGATATCGAGGGGGCCTTCAATTACACCTCTAGGGATGTAATACGAAGGGCTATGCGCATCCATGAAATTCCGGAGACAATCGTTGACTGGACCTGCCACATGTTAGGCAATAGGAACCTTATAACGAGTAAGGGTGGTACTACCCTGCGGGGGGTCGTTGATCCTGGCTGTCCGCAGGGAGGAGTTATCTCACTTCTGCTGTGGTGCCTGGTGGTTGATGAGCTGCTAAAGTTACTCACAGAAAAAGGCTTCCATGTGATTGGGTACGCGGATGACATCTTGTTGATTGTCCGTGGCCAGCACCTGGAGGAATTATTTGGAATAGTGCAGCAGGCATTGAACCTTGTCGACAATTGGTGCCGACAAGTCAACCTGTCCGTCAATCCAAAGAAAACTGAGGTTGTCGTCTTCACGAGACGCTATAAGTGAAAAGCTACACGCACGCTGAGGCTCTCGGGACAAGAACTTCAACTGTCAGTGCGAGCAAAGTATCTTGGAGTCATCCTGGATAGTAAACTGGCCTGGAATGAACACTTAGAAGATAAGTGCAAGAAATTCATGGCAGCCCTCTGGCAATGTAAAAGAGCCATCGGGCATAGCTGGGGTTTAAAACCGGATACACTAATGTGGATCTATAAGGCGATTCTGCTTCCTAGGCTAACTTATGCATCTGTGGTCTGGTGGAGCAGAGTCGAATTGTTGTCGACTATCGATCGACTTGAAAGTGTAAGGGGAATGGTCCTGAGGTGCATAACGGGGGCGTTGGGTACCACACCTATAATGTCCCTGGGTGCACTTTTGGGGCTGGAACCACTACACCTCACCATCAAAGCAGAGGCGGTTAAATCTGCCCTGAGAATAAACGATGGACTTGGGCGGAAGTATGTCAGAGGAAAGGGTTACGTTACACTTCCTGCTATTTTGGTGGAAAAATCTATCTTCAAAATGAGAAGGGATAGAATTTCTCCGCAATACCTCTTTGACAAGAAATATAAAATTAGCTTACCAGCAAAAGAGGACTGGAAAAATGGACTCGTGGTCCTCCCCACTGATGGTGACATCTGGTTTACAGATGGAGCCAAAGGGGAAGTGGCTGCGGGTGCAGGTCTATATCATGAAACAACTATGGAGGGCTCGGCATTTAAGCTTGGGTCCACTGTAACAGTTTGGGAGTGCCACTGTGCACTAAATCACCTAGCTGAGACTAACCGCGTCACGCTCCTATGGGTTCCAGGTCACTCTGGAATTAGGGGAAACGAGAAGGCGGATCGACTTGCAAAGGCGGGTAGTAGGAGCCGCACTATTGGCCCTGACCCGCCTGTAAATGTCTCTAATGCAGTGTTGGCCTTAGAATTCAAACAATGGCTACGCGCAGAACACCAAAAGGAGTGGAATGGCTACGCTGGTGGCAGACAGGCTAAGTCACTCCTTGGTAACACTATCAACCTGAAACGAGCTGCAGATTTCTGTAAGCTCAGCAGGATAGATGTCAAGACCCTAACGCAAATATTAACTGGCCATGGGGATCTTCGCTATCACCGACACAAACTGGACATTGTCAATGACCCCGAGTGTCGGAAGTGTGGGTTGGAGGATGAAACCTCTACTCATGTACTCTGCCATTGCCCTTCGCTAACTAGCGAACGACTTCACCTCATAGGAAAACCATTCCTTGAGGAAGCAGATATCGCGGCCATGACTCCGGCTCGGGTTCTCTCCTTGTGGAGGGGGCTCTGGGCTTAGGATTAGATGGCTCGTTTTCTTTTTTTGGGGGGCGTAAAGGGATTACCCAAGCGCCGTTGGTTGTACAACCATTCCCCTTCTCTTAATAATAATAATAATAATATCAATAATTTAATTATTTGTGATTTCCTGAACAATAGCATTTTCTACTGCCATTTGTACGACAGCACCAGTAAGTTCTTGGCTTAATGAACACCTCAAATTGATTTGAATCAAATTTAAAGGACAAAAAAATGGACAACTTTTATTAAACAAATATAATAAACAAATTTTGAGAGAAATCCCTGTTTTTAAAAATTTCTCTGAATGTATTCCTATCTACCTTATTCCCTTCAGCATCAAAAACAACCCTTTAAAATTATCTCCTAATCTTCAATTAAGAAATGGATAATTTTTATTAAACAAATACAGTCGAACCTGGATAAGCGAGATTTTATGGCCAAAAATCCGTTTTTCTGTATGTTGATGTGAACAATCACTCATAATTTCGCTACATTCCATCCGATTTTTAACTTCTTTTTTAGTTCGAAAGAGGAAAAACATAGCTTTCCGACAGTGTGTTGATAATTTTGCTGAAATAAGAACTGACGAAACTGTAGATGAAAATGTTTGGAATTTTTTTATTTTTTCTCCATTTTTTCAATTTTGACGACATTTTTACAATATTATCCGATATTGGGGTTTTTTTTCCGTCCATTATTGTTATAATAAATTTGAGACCGCGTCGAATGAGATATATTTGAATGTAATTTGATGAAAATTGATAGAGTTATGTGAGTTTTAAGACTATTAAATTTTTTACTCATTTTGTATATACGTATAACTGACTTTGAAACAGCATTAGGACGCGTTGCAAAGCATGCAAATTATAACAAGTGTCATAACAAATATATAAGTTTTATTGGAATATACAGTAGAGTACAGTGCAGTACGATACGGTATATTACGGTATGGTGCTGTGTATTACACAACAGAACTGGTTCTAAATTCAAAAAAAGAAATAAAAATTAGAATTACATAACAGAATAGAATTGTACAAAGTACTACCCCACACAGCACAATTCCTTGCCTGAAGTTTGAGCGAAGTTGGCACTGCAAACTTCGCAAGTTTGCATTTGACATTTATGAAAACTTGACCTAACCAACAAAATGTCCGCTTGTGCAGAAAGTTTGACGTTTGAAACTTGCTGGAAACTTTCACTGCAAATTTTAACTTGAGGCCTTGCGCAGTTAATTTCTATGATAGCTAGGGCTGCGCAATAGATTTTTTTAAACCTCCCATAGGGGTCACAATGATGTGTTACAAATTCATTCAATCCACACAAAAAAATTTTTTTTACCTTTACATCGAACTTTTCTAGAACCTTTCTTGAAACTTGCGAGGAAAGTTTTCAATTACCAGCCAGGTTATACTTGCCGCAAGTTGTCCCGTCAAGCTTTCTGCACAAGCGGACATTTTCTTGGTTAGGTCAACTTTTCATAAATGTCAAATGCAAACTTGCGAAGTTTGCAGTGCCGACTTCGCTCAAACTTTAGGCAAGGAATTGTGCTGTGTGGGACAAAACATTTTATTGACTCGGAGTGATTGATAAATTCCTATGAATTACTACAAAACAGTTTGAACAGTTTAAAATATGTGGTTAAACTGAACTTCAGATTTAAAAATGTTTCCTAGACCTCTTTCGTTTGGATGAGTCATCTCTAGTTTACCATTTTAAGAACCAGCTGTGATCACCAAGCATGTTGATGGAGTTAACGACTTCAACGTAATCAGGACTCTTGTTGTTTCCAAGGAACTTCTCACATAATGATTTAAAACTATCCCATGCTCGTCTTTACACTGCATTGAGCTTATTTGTGAATTCTTTATCTTGCATGAGTTTTCGAATCTGCGGCCCAACAAAATTCCCTAAAATTGTCAACATTTCTTTAAAAAACTGCATTGAAGTAATAAACTATAAACTGTTAACAAATAAAAAAATGTATTGCCTCCTTTTAGCTTTGCATCGCTCACTTTAGGGAATGCAACTTCTTTCAGATAACGGAACGCTTCGCCATCAAAATCTAATTTTTTCACAAACTGCTTTGCATACCCAAGTTTACGGTTAACTGGTGGCAGGATGACATCTTCTGGACGGACAAGTGGAGGATTTAAAACATATCTTTGACCGAGTTTGAAGAGCTGAGGTGTTGGCCATTCTGTTTTTCAGTATCGATTCAGGGCACGGCTATCCCAATCACAAAGATAGCAAGGGTACTTGGTGTACCCACCTTGCATACCGAACAAAATTGTCAATACTTTTAGGTCGCTGATTATTTAAATTGATTTTTATTATGTAATAATACAGCCTTCAAACCTATAATAATAATAGTGATAATAATAATCACTATTATACAGATTTAAACTTCAAGATTTAAGGGAGGAATATTGGGAAAGCACTTACTCATGCATGATCCATCAATGAAGAGCCGCCACTCATTTGATTCGTGATAGTAGTCCAAGAAGTAGCATAATTCGGATACATTCGAGCAATAAACAAGTTTGTCAATTACTTCATCAGTTTTGAACACTTCTCTGAAATAAATTTAATCATCATCTTTTTGAAAACTCGTAATTCTGAAGTCGTTATCCACTTAATTCTATTGTTTAAATCGAAAAGCGAGTATTTCAGATTGTCTTAACAATAGACGTAAATCATGAGAAAGGTCCTGAAAATCTGCATTTGATACTTTGTGTAATTCTGTAGACCTATACCCGGACGGAACGTACTTTTCATCATCACTTTCATGAAGATGAATTTGATCATCAGCAACGAGTTGATGTTCCCTTAATTCATGACCTGCAGTTGAGTTAACAGTATCATTCAAGCCTTCGGGTTTCTTAACAGTCGAAACATTAGCATACTTTATGTTCTTTCAAGTTTAGAGTGGTGACATTTTACATTAGTTTTACAAAAATAACAGTCATCTGGTTTATGATAAGGCTGATGGAGCCATATCATCGGAGAAGATAAGGAAATTTGAGTTTTCTGGCAACTGTTCGATTTATATGTCTTGAATTTTCATGAACACTCAGTACAAGCGAATTCTGGTTCATACCATCGACCAGAAGTAGCATATTTAAGCCTGAAAAAATCATTGTAGCAATCAACCAGAATTTTATTATTCTTTAACTTCCCACGATGCTTCTGATCCACCAATAAACCACATATGAAACAAAACTTATTGCAATTATCACACATTTTTTCATCAAAAATTGAAGCAAAGCAATAAAACTTTGACGTTTTAATAAGGTTAAATTACAATAACACTTTCTTTTCTTATTCAAGATACAGTGTGAACTTAGGTACACTTGAGAACCTATTTCATATTTCTATTAAAAAACAAATGCATGATAATCGCAATAAATTTTCATTCATCTACGGTATATTTGTGGATAAGCAACATTGTTTGAAACTGTGATTGATGGCCTCAACCATTTTTTTTCAACCTAGCGTATATCACGTCTGATCGTTAGTATAAACCGGAATTCACGTAGGCTTAGTGTTCTTCAAAATTCAAGAAATGGGAATCGAAAAGTTGACACAAATTTAGAATTTACTTATCTTCTCCGGTCGTATTATATTATCAAACAATCCAAAACGCTCCCGTTTTAATTCAAACAAAGGAATATCTTAGAAGAAGATTTCAGTATCTCGCTAGTCCGCAAAATTTGATGATCAAAATTCTTTCAGAGAAATTTACAACGCTGGAGGAGACAATAGCAGCATACAAAAATTTTAAAAAAGTATTTCGTTTCATAAACTATACTACATATGAATGGCAAATAATTAGCGACTTTATAGTACTAATAAAAAATACAAACGAATGAGATTGAACAAATAATTTTGAATCAATAAGTATTTTCTAGACATTTTTTAAAGTTATTTCCAGTTCTGTTGTGTACTGCACTGTACTCTACTGAATATTCCGATAAAAGTTATATTTTTTTAATGACACTTGTTATAATTTGCATGCTTTGCAACGCGTCCTAATGTTGTTTTAAAGCCAGTTATACGTATACACAAAATGAGTAAAAAATTTAATAGTCTTAAAACTCACATAACTCTATCAATTTTCATCAAATTACATTCAAATATAGCTCATTCGACGCGGATTCAAATTTGTTATAACAATATTGCACTGAAAAAAATTTCGAACTAAAAAAGAAGTTAGAAATCGGATGGAATGTAGCGAAATTATGAGTGTTTGTTCACATCAACCTACAGAAAAACGGTTTTTTGGCCATAAAATGAGATTTTTGAGGTGTATTGGAGATTTAACCTATACCATTTTTCTTAATTTTACTAGACCTACAACTTGTGCTAGGTCCGCAAAAAAGTATATTTAGATTTTTTTTATTTTGTCGCACAGTGTTATTTATTATCAAAATTTATTTATTTACTCTCCTTTTTACAGGTTCAAGTCTTACATTCTTTCTTAACCTACTTACGACTCACTTAATCTATATTACAACAGTTTAACTTATATATACTATTTACATATTTACTCGTCGCTCTTCTAATACATTACTTAACTAACGACCAAGTGCCTGGGCTTCCGTTTCCTGTTCCTTTTACCATTTCAGGGTTTATCCACCTCATCGCCCACCCTTTTATAAAACTCTATTTTCACTCTTTCCTTAATCAGTCATATCTCACATTCTAATCATAACCATTCAATCATTTCTCTCTACATATTTCTCATCCACTCCTACCAACATCTCCATTCACCCACTAACGCACTTTATTCCTTTTTCTTGCTCATTTTACCTTTTCGCTTCCTCTTCTAACCTATTTTCAATCCCACTTTGATAACCCCTACTGTATCCTTTTTCACCAGCCATTCCACTCCATCCACCCAAACACTTTCCCTATTCACTTTCACTACCCTTCCCTTTCTTCTTTCCACCCACGCTTTTTGTTCCAGCAGCCATTTTATTCTTCTCTCTCTCCAGGTTCTATCAATATCTATTCTCTCTACACTTCTTTTCAACCTAAATTTTAATCTCATAACTTCCATCCTAGCATTCTCATCTTCTAACTCCACAATCCACAATTTCGGTTTATTCACATCCTCTCCTCTTACTCCCTTAACGTTCTTAATCCTAACTTTCGCTCCAATTCTTGACAACAGTTTTTCTACCTCCTCTTTGTCTTTTCTCCACTCTACCTTCATACCTCTAATCACAATATTTCTTTTTCTTTTCTCCTTCTCCATAACTTCTACTCTCATCGATAGTTCCCCCATTTTGATTTTTAGATCATCATCTGTTTTTTCTTTACTCCCCACCCTTTCTTCTAATCCTTCATTTAATGTTACCCTCTCCCTTTCTACGAGGTCTGTCTTCCTCCTCTCCTCACTCTCTATTATATCTTTCTCTAATTCATCCATTCTCTTCCACATATCTTCCGCCTCCTTATCCCAACTTGCCTCCCACTGTTCAACCCTTTCTAAAATTACTTTCACTGCCTTTCGTAATCCCTCAATTTGTTTAAACCTCTTTTTCTCCAGTTTCCTAATTTCCTCCATTTCATCCCAGGCTTTATTAAACTGCTCATCATTCTCATTCACTGTTCTTTTGATTAGACTTAGTAAAACTTGACAATCCTTGCATTCTAAACTTTTCCTGTCTAATCCCTTTTCAAATTTTCGCGCCTTAGACTCATTCCCGCCTTTACCACTTGCGTCATTGCTTTCCTCTTTATTCGACATTGTCAAGCTCTACCTTATCTACCCAGAAGCACTACTTTTATCTTTGTCACTCTCTCGCTCTCTCACTCTTACTCAATACGCTTTTACCCTAACCTCACAATTTTGCCTCCTTTCTCACGTCTTTTTACCATTCATTTCACACTTACTTCCACATACACTTTTTTTCATTCAACTCACATTTATTTACTCTATACTCACCAATCACTCCGCTACCCTCCCTTCACTTAGTATTATCAGATTTTCCAAAAAATTATTTCCCCTTCACAAAACGCGTTAACTACTCATCGGTATCGAAAACGGAAGCGTATTTATTATTAATAATTTTTTTGAAATTTTAATTTAATTCCTTAATTCTTCAATTTTTCTGTCCAATTCACAATTATTTTCTTCATTTTTCAATTATTTTGGCAATTTTTAATATTATTTTCTTCTTATCAATTATTTGCGATTATTTCTTCAAATTTCAATCCAGGTTAATTTTTTTAAATCAAAATTGTTTTTAATTATTTTATACATTTATTCCTGTACTTTTTTTTTCTTTTTTAATTTCCAATTGTTGTTTTGAAATTTTATGTTTGTTCTTTAATTTTTTATATTATTGTTGTCAATTGTCGATTTATTAATCTTGCTATTATTCCAATTTTTTTCATTAGTTAATTATTTTAGGTCGATATTAATAACTCGAGACGATATTTTTGTCAACAATATCGATACGATATTTGGATGGTCAAGAGATTTTGAGATCAATATCAATATTGCTCAAATATCGTATCGTCCTGATATCGTGAAGCACTAAGAAATAATCGCCAAGAAAACAAAATAATTTAAGAAGATAAAGATTTGTTATAAAATTTTATAAGAATCATTAAAAATTGAAAAAATTGAAGGAAATAATTGAAAATTAAAGAATGTAATGGAAATTTAAAAAATATAATCAAAAGTTAAAAGAAATAATTGAAAAAGTCCAGAATTCTTTAATATAGAAGAAAATAATAATTGAAAAATGAAGAATTGAATAAAAAATTGAGGAATCAAATTGAAAATTAAAGAATGGAATTGAAAGATGAAGATAATAATAATTAAGAATAGTAGAAAATAGTTGTAGAATTGAATAATTTAATTGAAACTAGCGATGTTAATTCGCTCGCTAACGCTCGCTCAATTATATTTATTGAGAAAGAAATAGCTTATCTAAGTTTAAATAATAAAAACTATCATGAACTTATCATTTATTTTATTGTTGTTATTTTTAAATCGTTTGAAAATTATATATAAAGATTATAATTTTGTTTTAAGAATTTTTTATTAATTAGTAATATTAATATTAAAATAAATTGTTTAATAATTTTGTTTTAAACAAATAATAAACTAAAATTGTTTTTAATAAGGGAGTGTTATAATATTACGATGATTTATACAAAATTTTAAATAAATTAGTTTTATATTAATATCAATATTAAATCAGTGTCAAATTCATCCTTCCAAAATATAATTTTATAAATTTCGAAAATATATACTTATCATTTAAAGATAAGGATAAATCTTTTGGTATTGCAATTGTGAAACAATATGCTTTGTAAAACCCTGCTTCAAATATCAAAAGCACGGTTATAAATTAAAAAAATATTTGTAAAAATTAACAATACGTGCAGGTTACGTTCTACGTAACAGAACTTATCCGCACCTTTGACGAATTCGTCAGTTTTGACTTGGATATTTTAATTATAATTTTTTTAATGTTTTCATTAATAAATACTTTCAATAATTATCCCATTTAATTTTGAAAGGTTGATTATTTACTGTGGTATGATTAGTACATTTAAAAACTATCAATACATTTTTTTTCACTCAAAAAAATTATATATTTTGTATTATTAAAGAAAATGAAACCAATCTTTTTTGTTTTGAAACATTGAAAGGGAGTTATTGTTTTGTTTTGTGAAATCATTAAAAAAAAGTTATAAAATATTAGTTTAAGTTTTATTTTTCATGTATATTTTGTTTTGCATTTTAACGAAAACCTTAATTTCATAATGCATTCTCAAGTGTTAATGAGTATTTTGCATTATTAATTTTTAATAACTAATAAATAATGTTATTAAATATTATTAATATTATAATTTCTATTATATTGAATAATAATATAAGTGTATTCTTCAATTCTTCCAAGAAGTAAAAAAATTCTATTATTCTTTAAAGTGTCTTTACAAATAATATAATTATAACGAAGTATTGGGGGATTTTTTAAGAATTAAAAGATTTTGTATATAACCTATTTGTAAAGACTTCCAACTGCGTAAATGGCCTAGTGGATACAGTGGGTGGCTTTAGATAAAGGGGTCGCAAGTTCAAGTCTTCTATCGTTGAATTTTCTGTTTCATAGTTTAAAATAATTCATTTAAATCACCAATCTACAGGTAAATGACATGTTTAAAATAAGACCGAAAGAAGTTAAAATATAAATTTTACTTTTCATTTAATCTTTAAAAATTTATCAGGAACTATAGTTAATTATTTACCTAAAACCTTTAGGTTTGAATTACTACTAAATTTGCTTCTTTGCCACAAATTCAAGAATAAAGTTTATAAATATTTCAGAAGTTATTTTTTTTCGTGTAGTTGTGCATGCGCAGAAGGTTTCTGTAAGCTTTACAGATGCGCAATAGGTTTCAAAATAATTTACACATGCGCAGTTAATAAAATCTCAAAACAGAATGGATTTTTTACAATTTAAACGTAAACGGAAAACAAAAAACTTGTCAACAAAAAATTCATACACTTTGCGTAGAACATATAATTTTGAAAAGTAAAATATGCATAAGACATTTTGCATATGTAAATAAATAAAATTTTAATTTTCGTTGGACATAAAAAAAGGTACTAACTACTAAGCTTAGTTAGATCCCACACTGCATTACTGCGCATGTGTTATTGTCATAGAGCATTACTGCGCATGTGTAATTGCCATAGAGCATTAATGCGCATGTGTAATTGCCATAAACATCTAGTGCGCATGCGTCATGAACATAATGATCAAGTGCGCATAAGAATTATTGATATTGATTTACTGCGAATACAAATGGACCATTTTGATCAACTGAGCATGCGTCACTATCATGACACACTACTACACATAATTGTATAAGTGCCTAAGTTATATAAATGTTAATGGTTCAAAAAGATTATAGGTGAATTGATTTTAAAAGTTGCTTATAAGAAAAAGTAGTGAACCGAGTGGATGGGGAAGAACGACTGAACGACGAATTGCTGTTGATGACAAAGGTTTCGTTTTAATATAATAAGAGATTTTACAATTTTGGTGATTGAAAAGAAAATTGGAAGAAGCCGAAAATGATTGAATTTTGAAAAATTAATTGAAAGTAGAAAAGAGTAGTTGAAAATTAGAAAAAAATTTAATTACATGAGTTAAATTATTAATTAGACCTACAAAAATACCGGTCCACCTGGCAGAGGCCCACTGGGATTTTTCCAATTATCCCGAATGGACAGTCTGGGCCAGGTCTAAAGAATAGCACACTTCACGACTCAAGATTAACGTCGATGTCGTGTTATTAAGCGCTATGGTATTTGCCCGTTTTTTTAACTTTGCCCTAAAATACTGCATTTTAAACTGCCAAACTTGAGCAGAAACTGATTTATCGCTAGGCATAAGTAACGACAGACCCTAAAGCGAACGATGAGCTCTATGCGGAATGGCTTCAGTGGGGAAAAGGGTACCAGTAGGTAGTCACATGAGTAATTATTAAGGGTATAGTAGGGACTCTAGAGGGACTACTGCTCATAAATACTCAAATTTGGTGGGATTCTTTCTCGTTTAATCTTGAAATTAAAAGTAAAAGAAGTAACTACTCTAACCACCCTTCAAATATTTTGAGAACCTTTTGAAGGTATGTTAATTTCGATCTTGAAAACAAAATATTTGACGTTATGTAAATTTGTAATTTCCTTATTTTTTATTCGGTTGAATTTTTGTTAGTTTAGAGTGGTCATATTTTTTTATTATCAATTTCTTACAAATAATTTTTGGAAATTTGGAGTAGCAGACCCTCGAATGAGACCGACTAAGCTGAAACTGTAAAGAAAATCTAGGGATTATTGGTTGATAATTTTTAAAGGAATACTTCGAGGATTATATTTATCTCATTGTGACGAAATCAACACGTTTTTCACTCAAGCCGTTCTGCCGCCATCATGGTAGCTCTCTGCAATATTCTTTGACAAAGCTAAGTTAATTCGTTGGTTGCTAATTTCCTGAAAGTAAGATAAACTCCTAAAGTAATAAAAGAGAAAATTATTAAGATTTCGAGCATTTTTATTTTATTATTGTTATATCTATATAAAAATTGATTGTTATAATTTTTTTTATTTACGGAATTCATTTTTTATTATATCATTGGTAAACATTTCTTCATGAACTTTTATTATAAAGAAAATTTTAGTTTCTCCCCTGACGAATTTTCTAAACCGAAGTCTGACCGACTTTCGTCATTTTTTTGTTGAGTTTGGTTGGAGGTCAAATATTGCAATTAGTTAGTGTAATCTGATGAAAAAAATGATAAATCATGACAATTTAGTTTGCATTTAGTTGATTTGAGTAATAATGATATTAAATAAAACTGTAATTAACAATATGTCTCGTTTGTTATTAACGGTTTTATTTAATATAATTCTTGCTCAAATCAACTAAATACAAAATAATTTGGCATGATTTATCATTTTTTTCATTAAACTACACTAACTAATTGTAATATTTTGCTTAAAACCAAACTCAACCTAAACGTGACCAAAGTCGGACAGACTTTGGTTTTGCAAATTCGACAGGGTATTAATTTAAATTGTATGACTATTTAATGGATGTATTTATATGTATGGATGATTGTTAAATTTTGGTAAGTAAATTTTTAAATCTGATACCAGAAAATAACGATTAATTTAAAAATTGACTATATATATGTATATATATTGTAATACGTGCCATAGGATTCTATAATTGTATTAAATGAGTATGAAAAAGATTATTGATCATATTTTTTAAAATAAATTAATTTTGATGGAATATTGAAAAATTTGTTAATTTTTCCAATTTGAATCTTATTTTATTTGGTGTTCAGAAGTCATTATTTTCGTGATTGTTGATAGTTTTTTTGTTTTGGTATTTGATAATTACAAGTCAGAGGTCATCATTATTTGATTATAATTGAGTATTTATATTTACATTTCATATTGATTTGAAATTGAAATTTGAAATAATATTTAAATATATAACTTGAACTAAAATAAATTATTTAGAATAATTTATTTTCATTTTGTTACGATTAGTTTACATTAAATAAAAAACGTGTCGTTACAACCCGCTCAGAACTTTAGTCCGAACTGGCAATACCATAGGCAAACAAGACGACGAACGACGGATCTACTCACAACGTGCACTATAATCAGCTCACAGAGTTTTTGACGGCAAGAATTTCGTGTCGCTAGTATTTAAAGACAATCTTTCTATTGAGAGCGCAAGATCGGTACAATATGAAGGTAAGGTCATGACAAAGTGTACATTGTCACGAACCGTGTTAATTTGTACATCGGCACGTTTTTTATAACAATAGCCGCGATGATTTTATAAACTGTCTGTGCTAACTTGTGATTGGTCATATACTGTGATTTACGCATGACTCACTCTTTGACTCAACGTTAAGTTACATAAATGTCATATATAATAATATACATGGTAACTACTTCTTATATCGCACTATGATAAGTGCTCTATATCACGAAGTGGTAAGACACCAATTTCACTCTGCCTAATTATACCCAGCGCGATATTTTATTACCATTATAAGACAACTACTAATTATCATCGGATTAGTTACCTATAGTCGTTTACTTGTTATAGATTTTACATTGATTCAAGATCTTTAACAGTTTTCTTTTATATCGCCCTAACAATTATAATTTGTACAAAGTGCTTCCTTTGTAATTAGAAGTCTGAGTAATAGATTATTACTAGCAAAGACAGACGGGCGCACTTGCGCGCGTGTTACAAAGAACTGTTACTGTACGGAATGAAAAAGTTTTCCCAACATCATATAAAAATTAAAAGTTTATGTAAATGTTGAGATAAAAGATGTCTCATTATTATATATTCTTATACATTGTCATTTATGTATTACTGTCCTATATAAGAAATCAGTTAGTCATAGATATAAATATACTGCTATGCTTTCTCAGCAAGTAAGAGAGAATAAGATATAGAATTTACGTGGGTTAGAATAGGACAAGAATAGTGACCGTAGCAGAAAAAGAGATGAAGAATATGGAATAGATAAAGAGAACAATTGCGTGCGTACAGAAAAAGAGAATAAGGTATAGAATGTGTCTGGAATAGACAAGGACAACAGTAGTGTGCGAAATACAACGTGAGTTCACACTTTTTGATTTTAGTGTGAAACCTGAAAGAGAGAAAGGTGTGATGATGTTCTTCGTTTGAGAGAGAGAGAAAGAAAGAGAGAATGAGAAAAGAGATTTTAGAGCATTGTGAAAATTCTAAGGCACCCTTGTACGAGAACTTGATAAATGTTGTAAGTTGAATACTTTTTTAATTTAAAAAATGAAAAGTTCGACACATTTATAAATTAATTTTGTATTGTTTAAACAATTATTTTTAATTTTCTATAATTAAAACTAAGCATCAAACTTGAAATTTATTTATAACCATTGTTTAAACAAATTATTATAACTATTGATTAACTTCATCCAAAATAAAGAATTTGTTTATAGCAATTGTTTAAATAAATTATTGTGATTATTAAATTTAGGTGAAATGGAATTTAGGTTATATTTAAAAGAAATTCCAATAGGAATGTACGATCATAGGAAGGTCAAATGAAAAAATAGTCACTTTTTTCAAATTTATGTCATAGCGACGCACAGTGGGACAAAATGCCAAAAACCTGGCCAACACTATAAAATGTCTTTCAATTTGCTTGAAATTGATTACTCGGGGGTTTTTGGGGTCGCTGACAACGAATCTGCTATTAGTTTTTAAAAATTCAAAATGGCGGATCCAATATGGCGGATGTCAAAACTATAAATAAATCGTATTTGCTTGAAACTCGTTACTCGGGGGTTTTTGGGGTCGCTGATTACGAATCCGCTATTAGTTTTTAAAAATTCAAAATGGCCGATCCAATATGGCGGATGTCAAAATTAAAAAAGAATCGTATTGGCTTCAAACTCGTTACTTGGGGGTTTTTGGGGTCGCTGATTACGAATCCGCTATTAGTTTTTAAAAATTCAAAATGGCGGATCCAATATGGCGGATGTCAAAATTAAAAATGAATCGTATTTGCTTGAAACTCGTTACTTGGGGGTTTTTGGGGTCGCTGATTGCGAATCTGCTTTTAGTTTTTAAAAATTCAAAATGGCAGATCCAATATGGCGGATGTCAAAATTAAAAATGAATTGTATTTGCTTGTAACTCGTTACTCAGGGGTTTTTGGACTCGCTGATTACGAATCCGCTATTAGTTTTTAAAAATTCAAAATGGCGGATCCTATAGGGCGGATGTCAAAATAAAAATGAATCGTATTTGCTTTAAACTCGTTACTCAGGGGCTTTTGGGGTCGCTGATTACCACACTGACTCATTTTATCGGCGCATCTAAAATACAATATAAATATTGATATAAATACAAATAAAAATAATTGTGAACCAATGTATGAATTATAATAATTACCTGATACGAATAAGACTCTAGACAATCAAGTTTCAGGTTATAAACATTTGAGATCCTATAAAGACACTCGTCACGCATTTGTTTTTTACGCATCATGACAACTAAAATTCGGTATAAAAAAGCGCGAAAAATTTGAACTGTTACTTAAAATATACGCATATTTCATATAGAAAGGGAAGTTAGTCGACATTTGTAATACTTGATCAATGTTATGAAGTACTCATCACAATTAAGTAATAGCTGGTTATAGTATTTCATTTCGCTCTAATTAAGCTCTTAAAACTTAAGCTCATTTCATATTAATGTACGTTTAATGTTATTGCCCATTGGCCTTAATCTTCTAGACTACAAAATCTTACAAAAGGACTTTAAATTAGAAATAGTTATATTTCTATAAGTATGATTGATTTATCACATTTATTTTAAAAAATATGTTGTAAACATATTCTTGATAAAGAACATCAAGTGCACTAACGCCTGAGTTTGTGTACAAAATATCAATCGAATCGAATTCGATAAATTTTTCATTTTTTGTCCACCATTTTGAATTTTTAAAAACTAATATCGGATTCGTAATCAGCGACCCCAAAAACCCCTGAGTAACAAGTGTCAAGCAAATACGATTCATTTTTAATTTTGACATCCGTCATATTGGATCCGCCATTTCGAATTTTTAAAAACTAATAGCGGATTCGTAATCAGCGAGTCCAAAAACCCCTGAGTAACGAGTTACAAGCAAATACAATTCATTTTTAATTTTGACATCCGCCATATTGGATCCGCCATTTTGAATTTTTAAAAACTAATAGCGCATTCGTAATCAGCGACCCCAAAAACCCTCAAGTAATTATTTTTAAGCGAATTAATGCCGTTTACAGAATTTAAATATAAATTTAAAATCAATTATAATTTGTAATTTTTTGCATGAACCCATAAAAAGTGATATTAAAACCGCAGTGGCAGCTAAAGGCAGCCAAATCTTGATTTTTCTGAACAATGAATGTTCTAGGAACAAATCTGTATAAGTTTCACGGTGATCTTTTTTGACCATTTTTTTATATCTCTACATAAATATAATTTTTTTTCTTTCTTTAGAATGTTTTGCTGTAATTTTGTATTCTATACATTTTTTTTAAAATAAGAAATTTTTAAATTTCAACATAGTATATGAATTTTACATACCTTTATTTACTTATTTCATTTTACAGAATTCATTTTTTAATAGATAACATTTTTTTATTCGCTTTTTAACAAGAACGTTTTATTCATGGCTATTGCGTGAGAAATTATTTCAAGCCAAGTATAAGGTTTGAAACGAAAATAAGAGCAAAATGTCTTTGACTGCGCCCTTTATTTTATGAATTTGGATGCTCCTGGGGGTCCTCTACGAATGCACATAGAAATAATAGCATTTACAGAAACTTTTTTTTTTCACTTTTGGCCAGGTTTTTGGCATTTTGTCCCACTGTGCGACGTTTCGTTGGTTAAATTTACCAACCTCTTCAGGCTGAAATATTTATTATAAATCAGTATTAACACAGTTTTTAAAACCAAATATACAACAATAGTCACTAGTAAAAACATTTGTTAATAAAATTATCACTATTTGAAAAAGTTACCTTTTAAAACAATAAAAAAATTTTTCCATAACTACAGTTTTTCGTCAAAAAGAAATTTTTAGAAAAAACGAAACTGAAAATCTTTCAGTTGAGTCCCACACATTTCAAAAGTGACTGAGCGAAAATTTTGATATAGATAATATTTATATAGAATTGTAGGTCGATGAACTTTGTGTTTACATTCAAAGACATTTAAATCTGACTAAATCAAATCGACGAGAAATTATAAATGAGAAAACGAATCATGAATTTAATATTCTAATTAAAGGGAAATAAGATTTACTAAAAAACAATATATCTTCTTTTTTGTTAATAGTTAAATATTTTGCTTTTATAAAAGTCATCTCAGAAATTAATCTTTTATAATTATCAGGTTCATAATCCAAAATCTTAACGTTTTCCCAGTCAAAAATATGACCATCTTCTGTGCAATGTTTACTAACTACAGATTGTGGCTCTTTTTTAGATATATGTTCGTTTATTCGAACTCTTAATGCTCTCTTCGTCTCACCCACATAACAAGCAGTACAGTCCTTGGAATTAAATTTATAAACTGTACCAGTTTTTTCCCATTTTTCTAGAACATCTTTACCCAGTCTGATAATTGAACTTAGAGTTTTTTCAACAGAAGGAATCGTCAAAATATTTAATTTTTTCAATACGTTGCTAAGTTTTTGGTACGCATCATTAAAAGGTAAACAAACCTTTGGAATCCGACTATACATCATCGCCCGACAATTGTTATTTCCGACTGAATTGTTGTTAAATTTAATTTTATTTAATCTAAGTCTAATATGTTTTTCAATAAAATCCAAAGGATAGTTGTTATTTTTTAAAGTACCTTTTATTAAGTTTAGGTTGTCAGCATGAATTTTTTTTTATTTTTTTTATGTGATAGCAAAATAGCTCTGTCGACTAAGTTAAAAACAATATTTTTCTTTTGTTGAACAGGGGGGATGTCAGGTTGATTCTTGATATTTTTAATTTTTATGAAAAGAGATTACAATTTACATTTGAATTGGAAGAAAATTCACAAATCGCATTTTTAGATTTGTGTATTATTAGAAAAAACAATCATGTTGTTACTAATTGGTATCAGAAGTCTACTTCTTCTGACAGACTAATTAGTTACTTGTCTAATCACCCTGTTCAACAAAAGAAAAATATTGTTTTTAACTTAGTCGACAGAGCTATTTTGCTATCACATAAAAAAAATAAAAAAAAATTCATGCTGACAACCTAAACTTAATAAAAGGTACTTTAAAAAATAACAACTATCCTTTGGATTTTATTGAAAAACATATTAGACTTAGATTAAATAAAATTAAATTTAACAACAATTCAGTCGGAAATAACAATTGTCGGGCGATGATGTATAGTCGGATTCCAAAGGTTTGTTTACCTTTTAATGATGCGTACCAAAAACTTAGCAACGTATTGAAAAAATTAAATATTTTGACGATTCCTTCTGTTGAAAAAACTCTAAGTTCAATTATCAGACTGGGTAAAGATGTTCTAGAAAAATGGGAAAAAACTGGTACAGTTTATAAATTTAATTCCAAGGACTGTACTGCTTGTTATGTGGGTGAGACGAAGAGAGCATTAAGAGTTCGAATAAACGAACATATATCTAAAAAAGAGCCACAATCTGTAGTTAGTAAACATTGCACAGAAGATGGTCATATTTTTGACTGGGAAAACGTTAAGATTTTGGATTATGAACCTGATAATTATAAAAGATTAATTTCTGAGATGATTTTTATAAAAGCAAACAATTTAACTATTAACAAAAAAGAAGATATATTGTTTTTTAGTGAATCTTATTTCCCTTTAATTAGAATATTAAATTCATGATTCGTTTTCTCATTTATAATTTCTCGTCGATTTGATTTAGTCAGATTTAAATGTCTTTGAATGTAAACACAAAGTTCATCGACCTACAATTCTATATAAATATTATCTCTATCAAAATTTTCGCTCAGTCACTTTTGAAATGTGTGGGACTCAAGTGAAAGATTTTCAGTTTCGTTTTTTCTCAAAATTTCTTTTTGACGAAAAACTGTAGTTATGGAAAAATTTTTTTATTGTTTTAAAAGGTAACTTTTTCAAATAGTGATGATTTTTATTAACAAATGTTTTTACTGGTGACTATTGTTGTATATTTGGTTTTAAAAACTGCGTTAATAATGATTTATAATAAATATTTAAGCCTGAAGAGGTTGGTAAATTTAACCAACGAAACGTCGCTATGACATAAATTTAAAAAAAGTGACTATTTTTCATTTGACCTTCCTATGATCGTACATTCCTATTAGAATTTCTTTTAAATATAAAACTATGGAAGGGTACACCAACCGTTTTGAAAAAAAAAAAAGGAATTTAGGTTAATTGGAATTTAAGCTGAATGCATTTTAGGTTAAATGGGATTTAGGTTAAGTGACATGTAGGCTGAATGCATTTTGGGTTAAATGGGATTTAGATTAAATGAAATTTAGGTTAAGTGGGTTTTAGGCTAAATGCATTTTAGATTTATTGAGTTTTAGGTTAAATGAAATTTAGGCTGAATGCATTTTAGATTTAATGCATTTTAGGTTAAATGAGATTTAGGTTAAATACATTTTAGGTTAAATGGGATTTAGGTTAAATAGAATTTAGGTTAAATGGGATGTAGGTTGAACGCAGTTTAGGCTAAATGCTTTTTAGGCTAAATGCATTTTAGGCTAAATGCATTTTAGGTTAAATGGGATTTAGGTTAAATATAATTAGGACTGAATGCATTTTAGATTAAATGCATTTTAGGTTAAATGTGATTTATGTTAAATACATTTTAGGTTAAATGGGATTTAGGTTAAATAGAATTTAGGGTAAATGGGATTTAGGTTGAATGGAGTTTAGGCTAAATGCAGTTTAGGTTGAATAGTTTTAGGTTAAATGGCATTTTAGCTAAATAGGTTTTAGGGAATATTCATGCGCCTCGAGTTAGGGAGATAGAGAGATTAAGAAATAAAAAGTTTGACAGATAAAGAGTTAAAAAGATAAAAAGTTTGAGAGATAAAGAGTTTGAGAGATAAAGAGTTAAAGAGATAAAGAGTTTTTCAGAGATAAAGAGTTAATAAGATGAATAGTTTGAGAGATAAATAGTTTAGGAGATAAATAGTTTAAGAGATAAAGAGTTAATGAGATGAAAAGTTTAGGAGATAAAGAGTTTGAGAGATAAAAGGTTTTGGAGATGAAGAATTTGAGAGATAAATATTTTGAAAAGTTAATAGTTTGAGAGATAAAGAGTGAAAGAGATAAAGAGTTAAAGAGATAAAGATTCACAAATAACACAATTTTCATATTATATATGGAAACGTTTGTGATCTTACTGATTCGTTCGCAGGTATAACGGCTGTAGAATATAAGACACTAAATAAAGTATACGGTATTTCGCTGTGAAAGCAGTTGCAGCTCAGGCATTAGGCAACCCTTAATTAACATTTTCAGGTACAAGTTACAATTAAAACCTAATTGGTTGAAAGGCAAACAGTGAAAAGGGATATTTAATTTCACAAGCTTAATGTACCCTTTTACTAAGAATGGTCACTCAAAATAAAATAGTTGGGTCGCCTCATCCTAGAATCATCCAGCTATTTTTTAATGGCATAAAACAAATCTATGTTGATCTAAGAAGCTGGGCCTTTTTTTGTATTGTATGCATTACTGTTTGTCAAGAATCCATGTCGACACCGAAATATGTAATAAAAAATGTGTATTACGATAATACTTAATACATTTATTTCCACATATTTTGAATTTTCAACGTAACTTACACTATACGTAATATAACATAACTATTAAGTAATTGTTACAAAAAAAAAATACAGAAATTATTTTTTAAACTTATTCTACAGTAGAAAAAGAACTACTGACTCACAAAAATACAATAACTAAAGGACAAAACATTAAAAAATTATCAAAAAAAATTTGAATGAGCAATAAAAAAAATTCACCCGACATAAAATTTTTTGAAGTAGACAATACGAATAGCATATTTTCATTGCTGTGTGGAAATTTTTTTTTTCAGTGATGGACTTAAAAAAGAAAAAAAAATTAAAACATTAATTATTTAAATCTGTATGTCATAATAGTTTTTTAATAATAATAATAATAGTTTTTTTTGTTAATCTAAAATAGATAGCCGAATTTATAAAAATAATATCCACAACTCCCTTACTGAAATGTACTTTCACAAACCCCTGTTGACCAATTAAATGTAACCTAATGACCCCCACTACTTGAAGAAGTGACACGCCCCCAGATTTTCTAAATTTTGAAATTCTCCTGGGATATTATAATATTGTAATGTTTTGCTGGATTCCTTCAGATAAATAAAGGAAAATGTATTTTTCTAATGGGGTCCAGGTAAAAACCTGACCCATGCGTTTATGACAAATAAATAAATTATTTGAAATTCTTACAAATTTTCTAAAATTTGTAAGAAATTTCAATAATTTATTATCGGGTTTTTTCCAATTTTTGTTAACTAAAATGTGATTCATTACAGAAGAGTATTAATTATTTTAATCTGTATGTTATAATAGTATTTTAATAATAATAATAATAATAATAATAGTTTTTTTTGTTAATCTAAAATAGAAAACTGAATTTATAAAAAGAATATCCCCAACTCCCTTACTGAAATGTACTTTCACAAACCCCTGTTGACCAATCAAATGTAACCTGATGACCCCCACAACGTGAAGAAGTGACAAGCCCTCAGATTTTCTAAATTTTGAAAATCTCCTGGCAAATTATAATATTGTAATGTTTGGCTGGATTTCTTTATATAAATAAAGGAAATAGTTATTTTCGTATCTAGGGCGCAAAACAGGTGATTGCAGCGAGGGCGAGATTAGGGAAACCGAGGGGATCTGAAGCGCCCGAGGCGAAGCCGAGGTCGCGGGAGGATCGCCGAGGTTTTCCTTATCTCGTCCAAGCTACAATCACCTTGCGCCCGTGGTGCGAACAACGTTTTTTGTCCTACTTGCATGGTAAGTATGGCATTGAGAGCACAAGCGGCAAAACCTTCAGCTAATTAACAATTAATGAACATATTGTATAAATACCATAAAAATTTGTGTGTTATGTAATACTACTGCGCATGTGTTCATAACTTTTGCGCCCGCTCCTCTGACGTCAGCGGGCGGGAAAGTATTTTGCGCCCGCTTCTATGACGTCAGCGGGCGGGAATGTATTTTGCGCCCGCTTCGGTGACGTCAGCGGGCGGAAATGTATTTTGCACCCGCTTACCCTACCCCCGGGCGGGAATGACTCACTTTGCACCCGCATTAAGTGCCCGAAATGACATACTTTCCGTGCATGTAGGACAAAAATGTATTTTTCTAATGGGGTCCAGGTAAAAACCTGACCCATGCGTTTATGACAAATAAATAAATTATTTGAAATTCTTACAAATTTTAGAAAATTTGTAAGAAATTTAAATAATTTATTATCGGGTTTTTTCCAATTTTTTTTTTTAACTGAAATGTAATACATTACCGAAGAGTATTGGTTATTTTAATCTGTATGTTATAATAGTTTTTTAATAATAATAATAATAATAATAATAGTTTTTTTCGTTAATCTAAAATAGAAAACTGAATTTATAAAAAGAATATCCCCAAGTCCCTTACTGAAATTTACTTTCACAAACCCCTGTTGACCAATCAAATGTAACCTGATGACCCCCACAACTTAAAAAAGTGACACGCCCCCAGATTTTCTAAATTTTGAAATTTAACTGGCACATTATTATATTGTAATGTTTGGCTGGATGTCTTCAGATAAATAAAGGAAAATGTATTTTTCTAATGGGGTCCAGGTAAAAACCTGACCCTTGCGTTTATGACAAACAAATAAATAAATTATTGGAAATTTATCGACTTTTTTCCAATTTTTGTTAACTGAAATGTGATTCATTACAGAAGAGTATTAGTTATTTTAATCGGTATGTTATAATAGTTTTTTAATAATAATAACAGTTTTTTTTGTTAATCTAAAATAGAAAACTGAATTTATAAATAGAATAACCCCAACTCCATTACTAAAATGTACTTTCACAAACCCCTGTTGACCAATCAAATGTAACCTGATGACCCCCACAACTTGAAGAAGTGACACGCCCCCAGATTTTTTAAATTTTGAAAATCTTCTGGCAAATTATAATATTGTAATGTTTGGCTGGATTCCTTCAGATAAATAAAGGAAAATGTATTTTTCTAATGGGGTCCAGGTAAAAACCTGACCCATGCGTTTATGACAAATAAATAAATTATTTGAAATTCTTACAAATTTAAGTATCGGGTTTTTTCCAATTTTTGTTAACTGAAATGTGATTCATTACAGAAGAGTATTAGTTATTTTAATCTGTATGTTATAATAGTTTTTTAATAATAATAATAATAATAATAATAGTTTTTTTCGTTAATCTAAAATAGAAAACTGAATTTATAAAAAGAATATCCCCAACTCCCTTACTGAAATTTACTTTCACAAACCCCTGTTGACCAATCAAATGTAACCTGATGACCCCCACAACTTAAAAAAGTGACACGCCCCCAGATTTTCTAAATTTTGAAATTTAACTGGCACATTATTATATTGTAATGTTTGGCTGGATGTCTTCAGATAAATAAAGGAAAATGTATTTTTCTAATGGGGTCCAGGTAAAAACCTGACCCTTGCGTTTATGACAAACAAATAAATAAATTATTGGAAATTTATCGACTTTTTTCCAATTTTTGTTAACTGAAATGTGATTCATTACAGAAGAGTATTAGTTATTTTAATCGGTATGTTATAATAGTTTTTTAATAATAATAACAGTTTTTTTTGTTAATCTAAAATAGAAAACTGAATTTATAAATAGAATAACCCCAACTCTATTACTAAAATGTACTTTCACAAACCCCTGTTGACCAATCAAATGTAACCTGATGACCCCCACAACTTGAAGAAGTGACACGCCCCCAGATTTTTTAAATTTTGAAAATCTTCTGGCAAATTATAATATTGTAATGTTTGGCTGGATTCCTTCAGATAAATAAAGGAAAATGTAATTTTCTAATGAGGTCCAGGTAAAAACCTGACCCATGCCTTTACGACAAACAAATAAATAAATTATTTTAAATTCTTACAAATTTAAGTATCGGGTTTTTTCCAATTTTTGTTAACTGAAATATGATTCATTACAGAAGAGTATTAGTTATTTTAATCTGTATGTTATAATAGTTTTTTAATAATAATAATAATAATAACCTATTCGGTAGCTCTAAAAAAGCATCCAACAACGTTCTTGACCACCGCTTAAGAATATCGGCGGCAATGGGTGAGAACAACAGTGTAAGAAACGAAAATAACAACTCTAGTAAATGAATCACGCTTTTGCTTACCCTCCAGGACGGATGGAGCAATAGTGGATTAGAATATGTAAAGCAAGAATGGGATAGGTTGTTTTAGTGAGGTATTACCACAGCACGTGGTCGAGTCCCACACGAACAAGTGCGTAAATGCATTTTTTCCTCTCCTAAACTTGTTTTGTAAAAAATAAAAAAAAAATAAAAATAATAATAATAATAGTTTTTAAACCAGGCATTGACCCGGGACAAGCTAGAGTACGTTTTAAATGGACGGACCAACTTCGGAAGGACATCATGATATGTTGGCAAAGTAGTAGTCCCAACAGAAGAGGATATATGCTAAGTTTGCATGAGCGATGGGTCAATATGTACCCCCAATACGCTCAAATGACGCCTCAGTATTTAAGAGATCAGGTATCCTCTCTGAGTAAGAAGGGATATGAAGCTTTTCTTCAAGAAGAAGAAGAACCCTCAGAGGACCTTCCGGTTCCAATAGTAACACCAACACCTATGCCAACGACCGAAGAAGGGAACATGAAATCTAGGGAAACCAAAATCCATCTAAAGGTTTCCATTAAAATGGACAAAATCGCTGAAGGAAATTACGAGCTTTCATTACTTCCAGACGATGTAGATCTCTGGACATTGAACTGTGCTGTGTATGAAAAAGCAAAGCTCCTGCTTCGTGAAAGTAACAGAAATTCTGTTACAGACCGCGTCGTTAGGACTTTTAAACGAATCAGACAAGTGCAGAATAAAATTGGGACGGCTCGACGGCATGCTTCTCAATTGCAGAGTGTGATTGTATATCTAGAATCTAAAAGAAAATTTACACCCAGAGTTCTGGAAATAGCCCAAACTCTAAAAAGATTGCATCACACTCTGAGGAAATCGAAGTTGCAGACTATCAAGCAACATTGGATTGAGAAGATACGTTCTCTGGTTGTTATAAAAGAGCGTTTAGAACGGCGGGTTAAATGGATAAAGCAAAATAATACCTATGCTACTAATCCCTCCCGTCTGTTCAGTTCACCATCGCCAACTGTCGAAAGACCCTCATGTCGTGAAGAGATTGAAAACTTCTGGAGTAACATCTATGGAAAAGCCCACTCAGTGAACGATGAAGAGTCATCATTGACACTCTTTTATAGCTTCTGCCTTAGACAGGGGCTTGACCATCCTACAGAGGTAAGCCCACCAATTACTAAGGAGGAGATGAGAATTGTGGTTGCTAAAACAAAGAACTTTTCAGCGCCCGGGCCGGATAAGATTAATAATCTTTGGTGGAAGAAGTTTACTTTAACTCACCAACATTTGGCTCGTATATTCTCTACCTTTCTCAACGGAGAACATCCAATACCACAGTGGTTGGTGAAAGGACGAACGGTACTCTTACCAAAATCTGGAGATTTGTCTAATCCAAAAAATTATAGACCAATAGCTTGTCTTAACACTTGCTACAAGCTATTCACTGGCATTCTTAAAGAGAGGATTTTGACATCCATAGAGCCAGTATGGAGTTCAATCCTTGAATGTTTGGAGGTACATCCGAACATCGTGAGATGCTTAAAGGAGCTAATGCTCATGTGGAGGACAAGGTTTGTTATAACATCCAACAAACAGCAGGTGATGACTAACATCATCTCGTTTAGAAGAGGAGTTTTCCAAGGAGACTCCCTTAGTCCTCTACTTTTTTTCATCTCCCTCTTGCCTCTGTCTGTAGTACTCCGAGAAAAATACTCTAGATACATGTGTGGCAAACCCAGAAATAGAGTCCATAAGATCAACCATCTGTTTTACATGGACGATCTTAAGCTATATGGATCCAGCAAGGACGAATTAAAAATTCTGGTGTTTGCAGCAGCCGAGTACTCCAGAGCTATTGGTATGGATTTTGGATCGGATAAATGTGCTGTTGTCCATTTGATTAAAGGGGGACGAGAAACAGCTGAAACGTCGAGTGACTCTGAGAATATTCAACTCATTGGTGGCAATACCATTCATCACCTTGGTGTTGGGGAAACTTACACATATCTTGGAATTCCGCAATCGGAAAGTCAGGATTTGTGTGGACTTAAAGATCATCTCCATATGAAATACCATGGTCTTCTCAGAAAAATTTGGGCATCTGAACCATCTGGGAAGAATAAGATACAAGCCACAAACACATTAGCCATTCCTTTACTACTCTATACATTTGGAGCAGTTAAGTGGAATGTAAATGAGTTGAAGGAACTAGATAGAGAAACTCTCAAGATGATGACTATACATCGAAGTCATCATCCTAAGTCTTCCGTACCTCGTATTTACCTTCCACGAGATCAGGGAGGAAGAGGTCTACTGAACTTAGAGTGTCTTCATCGTAGAATTGTTTTATCTGTGGCATGCTCAGTCATAAACAGTACAGATCCTCTTATGCAATTTGTTCACCATCATGAAATTGCAAATTTTGGGGCGTTTTTATATCGAGCGGCAGAAAGAGCTGCAAGTGAACTTAGTCTTTCATTTGGAACCAGGGATATGGAACACGGTTTAGCATCTTTAACACCATTGATGCTTAAAAAACGTGTCAAGGAAGCAGAACATGCGTTTCTGTTACAGGAACATATTGGCAAGCCTGTTCATGGACAATTCTTCAGTCTCATAAAAGAGTTGGAATTGTCTGGGGTTTTGTCATTTGGTTTCCTCAAATCTGCTGGTTTGAAATCGGAGACTGAAGGATTTTTATTTGCTTGCCAGGATGGAGTGATAAATACTTTGGTGTATCGCAGTCGAGTGATGCGTATATCTGTGGACAATACCAACTGTGAAGCGTGCAGGCAATACCCGGAGACACTTAGTCATATTCTAAGTGCGTGCCCGAGGTATGCATGTTACAGATATGTAGAAAGACACAATGCTGCGCTTAAGGTGTTGTATTTTCACCTTCGACACCAGTATGGTATAGATAAAGAACCCATCTTGCCGTATGCCCAAGGGGATCAGGAGTCCGTTGTGGAAAATAGTCAGTGTAAGATCTACTGGAATTTTTCTTTTTCCACCACTCATCGTATCAGTGCCAATAAGCCTGATATAGTGCTCCAGGATCATAAAAGTAAGGTCATTTGTGTGATAGAGTTTTCGGCACCTGCTGAAAGCAATATCACTCAAAAGGAGGATGAGAAACGGACAAAGTATCAAGACCTTCTGTTTGAATTGAGTAGAATATATCCAGGCTACAGGGTCAGATTAATTGTTCTTATACTCGGTTGTTTGGAAGGGATGCGAGCTTCATTTGTGAGCCAATTACAAAAGATTCCTAGCTGCGAGCACAAAGCTGATGCGTTGGCGGTTCGCATGCAGAAGGCTGGTCTTCTGAACTCTCTCAATCTGGTTCGGCAGCACTGTTCATTATAAGATCCTATTCGGTAGCTCTAAAAAAGCATCCAACAACGTTCTTGACCACCGCTTAAGAACATCGGCGGCAATGGGTGAGAACAACAGTGTAAGAAACGAGAATAACAACTCTAGCAAATGAATCATGCTTTTGTTTACCCTCCAGGACGGATGGAGCAATAGTAGATTAGAATATGTAAAGCAAGAATGGGAGAGGTTGTTTTAGTGAGGTATTACCACAGCACGTGGTCGAGTCCCACACGAACAAGTGCGTAAATGCATTTTTTCCTCTCCTAAACTTGTTTTAAAAAAAAAAAAAAAAAAAAAAGTTTTTTTTGTTAATGTAAAATAGAAAACTAAATTTATAAATAGAATATCCCCAACTCCATTACTGAAATGTACTTTCACAAACCCCTGTTGACCAATCAAATGTAACCTGATGACCCCCACAACTTGAAGAAGTGACACGCCCCCAGATTTTCTAAATTTTGAAAATCTTCTGGCAAATTATAATATTGTAATGTTTGGCTGGATTCCTTCACATAAATAAAGAAAAATGTATTTTTCTAATGGGGTCCAGGTGAAAACCTGACCCATGCGTTTATGAGAAACAAATAAATAAATTATTTGAAATTCTTACAAATTTTAGAAAATTTGTAAGAAATTTATATAATTTATTATCGGGTTTTTTCCAATTTTTGTTAACTGAAATGTGATTCATTACAGAAGAGTATTAGTTATTTTAATCTGTATGTTATAATAGTTTTTTAATAATAATAATAATAATAATAATTGTTTTTTTGGTTAATCTAAACTAGAAAGCTGAATTTATAAAAAGAATATCCCCAACTCCCTTACTGAAATGTACTTTCACAAACCCCTGCTGACCAATCAAATGTAACCTGATGACCTCCACTACTTGAAGAAGTGGCACGCCCCCAGATTTTCTAAATTTTGAAATTCTCCTGGCAAATTATAATATTGTAATTTGTATTATTATTATTATTAATGCACTATTCTACAATACAATGTCATCATGTATTTATATTTATTTATTTTATTTATTTATATATTTACAAGTTCCTAGGAACCAAGCAAGGTGTACATAAGTTTATAGATCAGCTAACAAGCAATACAATTTTAAAGACATAATATATTATAGTATACATTAATGCAACGCAATTATAATTAAATAACATCCTTTAGCAAAATCTTTTCATAGAATAAGAATAAATGCAAATGAAGAATACAAGTAGAATAAATATATCAAAGTAAAAAATTAAAATAGAGAAAACTAGAGTTACAAGGTTGCCAAGTAAATCAATATATTAATTACATAATGCATTAACTTATATGTATACATTGAATCGAATAAATGTGGATCTTTTCACAAAAATAAATGTATATCTTGTATTAAATTAATGTATAATCATCTATATTTACCAGAAAGTTATCTCAAATTTAGTGGTAATTAACCTAAATAGAAAATTAAAAAACATTATTTTAAATTGAAGCTGCGAAGAAGCATTTCTAATGTGATTAGGAATTTTATTCCACAATCGCGCCCCTCTAATAGCAAAAGATGTCTGAAGTATACAAGTACGATGGGCAGGAATTGTTAATAACGAGTTTCTTTCTCGGAGCTTAATGTGACTAGTCTGGTTTTGGTTCCTAAAAGTAAATAGTTCAAAGAGATATTGAGGAATCTTATTTTTGAAAATGGAATAAAGCAAATTCCCCATGAAAAACTGTCTTCTGGTTGCCACATTCAATAAACCTGATTTATTTCGCAAAATAGAAATGTGTTCAGATTTTGGCAGATTGTAAATAAATCTAATACATGCATTGAGTGATCGTTCCAATTTGTTATTTAGTTCATTAGAGATATTATCATAGACTATGCAGCAATAATCGAGTATAGGTAATATTAATGTTTTAACTAGAAGTAATCGTGTTGATATAGGTAGAGAATCTTTGTTCCTATTTAGTTGTTGGAGAGTCATAAATATTTTTCGCGATATACCAAATACATGCTCTTTCCACGACAGAGTACGATCAAGAGTTAGACCCAGATCCTTAACAGTTCCCTGAAAGGCGATAGGAGAGTCCCCTATTTCGAGGTTTGGGCATGTCAAAAGTGTATCCATTGAAGGAGAACCAGAAGGGCCAAAAATCATTGCCCGAGTTTTTGATGGATTGAGAGCAAGTCCATTGTCACTAGCCCATAGCGCGATAGTGTCAATGTCAGTTTGAACTTGTGAAAGCAACTCAAGCAGTTTAGCTATTGATCCAGAAAGATATAATTTAAAATCATCTGCAAATTTATGATATTTACAGAACTTAAGTTGCTTCCCAAGATCTGCTATATATAAATTGAAAATCAAGGGGGCGAGAGAGGAGCCCTGAGGAACACCACACTCCACCCTTGCCCAATCAGAGAATTCACCCCTCCCATTAACCACCCTCTGAAACCGATTGTCAAGATAAGATTTGAACCAAGAGCAAACAGAACTTGACAGGTATGATGTACAGAATACAGATACTCGAGACATGCGTTCGCATGTACATAATATAGGCATACGAGCACATATACCTGCATTTATCACACCTAAAGTGACATATAATATACTGACACAAACGGACAATATATATTATAACTATTTTAAGAAGTTTTAACAAAAATTTGGTTATAGGACATAATAGGTTGGCATATTCCTACATGAAAGTGAATTTATAAAAATCCCGCTAGGTGCGTTCTCTGACCTAAATACGCAAGCGACTCTTGATAAATAATATATAAGAAGGGACAGCTCGTATGTGCTTGAAGCAGTTAAGTTAAAATTTTTATATTGGTTTAAAACAAAAGTTATATACATTTGAAAAAACCATTTTATACAAGATAGTATATAGAATACTACATAAACCCCACATGGGATAATATACATATGGGGTCTCATATTAGATTCTACATAGGACCGTCCATATGGAAATTATATATTTGGGTAGATACATCGTATTCTAAATAGGATACTATGTGGGAACCTATATGGAATCGTATATGGGAAGAAATGTTGAAATCCATATAGGATTCTGTAGAAGATCCTGCGTTGGTTTCCTATGTAGGATACCATGTAGAATCCTACATAGGATACTATAAAGAATCCCCTATAGGATCCCATATATACGCCTACCTGGAAACAGATAGGATAAGTCCTATCTGTTGACATATAGGATCCCACACATGATAATATGTAGGATCCTGCATGGGATCCTACATAGGAATTTTCAATAGGGTCTAATGTTCTATGCAATTTTTTTTTAAAGTCTTTTTTTTAGTTTCTGTTTTCGTTTTATAATTCACTCTCTTATCAATAAAACTACTCATCTTGTAAAGTTCATTTTCTTTACATGCAATCGCAATCAAATTATTATTCTTGTCGTAAATTTTTGCAGTTTCACCAATAGCAAATATTAATTTTTATCAGTTACTCTCGCAAAACTAATTAAGTTTTTGTCCATATCTTTCACATAGAATACATCGGATATTGTTATTTCTACTCTTTTTACATTAGTCATAAAATTTGTATAAAGTTTACTAATTTTAGTACCTTTCAGCATTCTACCATTACTAATTTTAACATTAATAAGGTTCAAAGTTAACAAAATTCACTATAGTAAGAGTCATCTTTAATAATATGTTCTGAACACCCGCTATCCATTATCCAATCTATTTTATTTATATTACAATTATAAATTTTAACATCGATTTTTTTATAATCATTACTTACAATTTCTGTCAAAAATAAACACGGTGCGTCTGAAATGGTTTTTTATGAATGGTTTTTGCACTCTAAATTTTCCTGTGGATTTTGTATCTATAAGGTTTTTAGAATGTTTTAAGACCAAAAATAAAATAATAGCCGGAGCACTTTTTAAGAAACTTTGATTTTTCTTTTAAAAAAACGAAAATTCAATTTCCCTTAAAAAGTTTTCATTTTCTAAATAAACTCATTTCACAAAAGTTATAGATATTTAAAAATCGGGCAAGTACGAGTTACACCCGTACCAAAATCTAGGGTTCCGTACCTTTACAAAACAAAGATATACCTTATTAACAAACAGAGAGCTCTAATTTGGTACACATGTATTTTCACGTGTAGATTAGAGGAAAATTATAGAGAACATTATCTGGATTGACAGTCAAAACGTTGTCAAAAAAAGAAAAACTGCAAATTTTCGAAAAAAAAGTTTTTTCTTCATAACTTTGAAACTATTTGAGCTAGAGGGCTAAAATTTGATACATTTGTATATTTTTATGTACAGATTATGAAAATTAATTAGAACTTACAAATTATGAAAATACTTCTACCTTCAAGTACATGAAACTTTTGCTTAACGGTACAGGTTTGTATTTCATATATAAATAACATAAAAATCGAGAATTTTTTTTTAGGGGGAGGCCCTGAAATTTTTATAGGGTTTCAGGGCTTATAACAGTCTTGATTATAGGTCCTGTGGCAGCCTTGATCAAGCCTTGTATAAGATAAAATTTTTTTTTTGTTTTTTTCATTATTTTTCAATTATTTTGAAAAAAAAGTGATAACAATTTTCAATTGCGTTTTATATTGTTTTTTTAAATTCTGAGTATACAAATAAAAATTTTATTTGTTTGAGGGGTACTGTAGGGCAATTAGGGTGAGCTCTAGCATAAGGGTCTAAACCTCTTTTTGGTGATTTTTTGAATTTTTTTTTGTGACCTCATAATATTCAATTTTATTTTCAAACATAATTTTTCCAGAATCTGCATGCAAAAATACACTAGTGTACCAAATTTTAGCCCTCTAGCTCAAATAATGGCAAAGTTAGAGAAAAAAAACTTTTTTTTCGGAAATTTGCAGTTTCTCCTTGACAACGCTATGGCTATCAATTCAGATCATGTTATCTATATTTTTCGTGTAATCTACACGTGAAAAAAACATATGTGTACCAAATTTTAGACCTCTAGGTCAAATAGTTTAGAAGTTAAGGGGGGGGGAATGGTCCATTTTAATGCATTTTTGCTAAAAAAAAGTTGTTATTTCCTTGACAACGCTATGAACATCACCTTGAATCATGTTCTCTATATTTTTCGTGCAATCTACACGTGAAAATACATAAGTTTACCAAATTTCAGCCCTCTAGGTCAAATAGTTTAGAAGTTAAGGGGGGGGAATGGTTTTTGGCTACGGACGCACGAGTCTCGCTATAAGGGTTCCGCCGAACACCGAAGGTGTACGGAACCCTAAAAAAGAAAATTTTTTATATAAACCTTTTTTTTATATCATTAATAGTCTCCATGAAAATCAAAAAAGAAACTGATTTTTGAAATGTAAGAATAAATTGAATTATTGAAACAATTTGTTCGATGTTATTTTTATTGTTTTATTGAAAAAATCTCATTTTGTCAAAATAAAATTTTTCAAAAATTTTTTTGGAAATATTTTTATTTTTGTTGTGCAATCATATGTTAATGTTGTATAACGAGAATCTACAAAAAATATTTTGATGCAAGCACATTTTGGTTATATTTATTTAAAAACATTAAAAAATCAGGTTTTTTCGATTTTCATTGAAACTATTGATTGTATAAAAAAATGTTTGTATAAAAAATATTCCTTTTTTTAATATCTGGAACTTTTGTATAAAGAGTTTTTTCAGAAATTGAAAACTTTTTAAGAGAAAATGAATTTTCGTTTTCTTGAAAAGAAAAATCAAAGTTTGTCAAAAACGGCTCCGGCGATTATTTTCTTTTTCGTCTTAAAACATTCTAGAAACCTTATAGATACAAAATCCACAAGAAAATTTCAAGTGCAAAAACCTTTCATGAAAAACCATTTCAGGCGCACCGTGTAAACCGTTAACATCAGGTTCGCTATGACTCATTAGTTGCTGATATTGTGGCTGTTGTTGTGTCATCTGATTTCACACTATATACACCAGCTTCAATCGGTCCACTTCTACCAACAACTCTTCACCATGGATTTTTACAATTTTTTATCACATGACCTGGTTTGCTACAGCCATAACATATTACGTATTTGTTTATTTTCAACTTTGAACGCACCAGTTTTCTTTTTACCAGGGTCAATTTTCATTTTCTCATCCCACATAGTTCTTTTTTCTTTCAAACATTCACAGGTTTTGTCCTCTTTATTCATAGCATCAATTAAATCCCCAATATAGCTTAGCAAATCCAGTAGTGTTCTAAGCATGTAGTTCAATTTTTCTTATTCGTTGACCTTTCCTCCAGCGCCTTTTAATTCATTCATTGTCTTCTCAAAATCTGTGAAGAAAGTGTTCGAGTCTTCATAATCTTTTAATTTTAGTTGATCCAGTTTATTTCTGATACAAATTTGTAGTGCTGTTGACTCCGTGAAATAAAGTTGATCGAAATTTTTCATAATTCCATACGCTGTTTCCTCTTTACTAACAAATCCCAGTTGATCGTTGGTTATACTACTATTATAGTAGTTCATTGCTTTCAAGTTTTTTTCTTTCCACTGTTCTCGATTATCTGTATCTAACATTTCTCTTTTTGTAACATCCTCACATTTTTTTCACCGTAAGTATAATAAAAATCTTTTTTTTTACAAATATTGTAATCTTGGCCATCAAACACTTCAATTATTATCTTTTCGTTCTTCGGCATTTTTTTTAGCTTTAACTCTTATTTTAACTTTTGGTTTATAAACTGTACTGTAAATAATCAACACGTGTTTTAAAATTTTTAAGAACCTTTTTCTTAAATTGTTCTTTTGTTCCTTACTTAGTTCCGTATTCGTTTACAAATAATAATAATTAAATTAGTAACCATGTGCTCACTTAACCTCAACCTCCTATTAACCTAAAAAGAATTTATTATAATTTACTAAAATGATTTGGCCTATGTCCGGTTACATTATAAGTTACATTTAGATTGACTCGCTTTAACCACTCCGGCGATATGACGCCAAAACTGGCGTCATGCGTGAAGTGGCCCAGAGCGGTAAAAATGAGCAAAATGGCGTCATGACTATTTCTTGATTATTAATGCATGTCATTATTTTTTATGGATGTAAACATAGTATTCTTATATTTTAGAATTCGGTGATCAGGAATATAATACTGAAAATTCAATTTTTTAAGGTTTCAATTGTTTTTTAGCAAGTTGAATATCGACGATTTTCAATATTTTTCGTGAATGGCGTCATACGTTTATTCAGCTATTATCCTTGATTTTCGGTTTATTTTCTTTAAACAACTTATATATTTACTTATAAACATAAGAGTGTATTTAAATAGAAGTTTTTTTCACATACATAAAAAATTATGACAGACATTAATAATCCAGAAATAGTCATGACGCCATTTTGCTCATTTTTACCGCTCTGGGTCACTTTACGCATGATGTCAATTTTGTCGTCATACCGCCGAAGTGGTTAAACGTGCTTCTCGGGAACCAAACTTTTTCTATCTAAAACTATTTTTCCATTTCTTATCTCTCTAATGCGTGCGCAGATTCTCTTAAACATAGGTATTTATTTGGCTTATTTTATAAAAAAGAAGAGATTTACTCAGACAATTCAACACATACAATAAAAAGTCGGCTTACTACGTATACATCTATATAAACAAATTTACAACAGTTGATCTAAAATAATTTGTGAAACATTATAAAATACTCAAAGATTCAATGTGATTTTAAAAAGTAGTAACACTTGTAGTTTTTACCCATATTTTTTAATTATTCTCTCTTAGTTCTGAAAAGGAAGTACGTAATTACGCTTAACAGAATCTTCATTTCACTTATCAAATAGTGTTTACCCTAAACGAAGAAAATGCCTTAAACGAAAAATTTAAGCATTTAAATATATAGAATTTATTCAGTAAAAGCTAGATGAGAATTGAAAACTTAACCCACATGACGGTAGAAAACAGTTGTATCATCTGCTTGTACTGGTCAATTTCGACTAATTATAATGATGATTTTTAGGTGCTGGTGAATTAGAATTTGAAGAATTCTGTACGCTTGCATCAAAGTTTATTGAAGAAGATCAAGATGAACAAGCTACTGTAGCTGAATTACGCGAGGCTTTTAGACTTTATGACAGGGAAGGGAATGGTTACATAACAACAGAAGTCTTTCGAGATATTCTGCATGAATTGGATGAAAACTTATCTCCTGAAGAATTAGATTTAATGATAGAAGAAATTGATGCTGATGGATCAGGGACACTTGATTTTGATGGTAAAACCATGTTTTTATTTTTATACTAACGAAAATGATTTCCAAATAATAGCTGTAAGATAATGGTTGAAAATTCCGTTTTAGTTATCATTTTGTGAAATAAATATAAAGTTATTCCACTGCTTACTTGATCCTGTCAGGTACATAATTAAAATAAACTTCATCTTTTCAGTTCGAGTAACTCAAAAAATAAAACTTGATCATACAAAGTTTTGAAAAATTGTATGACGAGACTAGAATGAAAGATTATTGAATGCTATGTATGTTTCCAGTGCTCCGATTCTAAAGCTGTTTTAAAACCCAAAGAGAACAGTGTTATAAAAAAGTATTACAATTTTACTTTAAAAAGGTTTAAGAATCAAGGAGTACCATAACGTTAATTCTAGAACTGTTATATAAATATGGTATAATGGTCAATTAATTTATTACGTAAGGATGATGTTGGCTAATTTTATGACCCCTCCCCCATGTTTCGTAAGATTTCGTAGATATAGTCAGTGGCGGACTATATAATACAAAAATTGACAAGAAAAAAAGTTTTGGTGATCATTCTTTATTTTCTCTAGTAGCACGTAATATTACGTGAATATCACAGTGATATCATATCGCAACATTAGTAATATTACGGAGTAAGATACGTTCGAACGTATCTAAGTGACTAATGTTAACGCCTTGGTATTCTCTCGGTCATCCAGCTCTTGGAATGTATTTCAGAACGTGTTCTTTATATTTTTCCAACGAGATTTTAAAGTAATACATGAAGAACACTTTTGTGGGTGTGTTTGGATAGCGTAATAATTTGTGGATCAATATGGTGATATAAATAAAGAAAGAACAGACTTTGGGAAAACAGAAAATGGTTGAAAGGAATTTGATCCAAAAGGGAGTATGGCGGTTAAACAAAGAACAGATGTTGGGAAAATAGAAAATCATTAAAAGAAGTTTGGTAAAAAAGAGAAATGTCAGTTAGACAAAGAACAAAGAATGGAAGAGGGACGATTGAATTAAGCAAACACCATCGCTGAGTGCTAACTCTACCCATATCCATAGATCCTTCAGCCCAGAATCAGATCTCGATCAGCTGAAAAATCGATGGGGGTAAGAACCCTTACTGATCAACGGGAGATTTCGAAGTGGTGTCAGTTGAAGGTTTCTATATGGATTTTTTCTCAGAAAAAATAGCGTTTCCCCGAGACCTATGTCGCTCCCGGGTGGTTGCGCCTTAACGCTTTTTCCATTTTTGCCTGTTTCAGGATTTTCCTGAAACGCAAGAGTGTGGCCAGACTCACAGCACTTGTAGCATGCAGTGAATCTGTCCACTTCCCTGAACTCACTCTTTTTATGGCCGTAATCCAGACACCTATGGCACCTAGTGACCATTATCCGCTTTCTGAGTGGGAAGCGCTCTTCAAGAACCGTTTCTACCTCTTTCTTTCTTGGCCGAGAAATCCCTCCCTTCTGAACACCCTCCTAATTCAAAAAGAATGTTCCCTTCTTTTGTCGGCCTTGCACCGATTACCTTCGTCTGGCAAGAGACAGGATCTACTTCTTTTCTGAGTTTGCCCAGAACAAAAGCATATGTCTGTCCTTGACAAATTCGGACCAAGACCGTCGGATTTCTAGTCTTCCCAGATTTGACGGCAATTCTCGGTACTTGTTACTCGGGGGTTTAAATGGTGGATCCAACATAGTCCACAAATTTAAAAAAAAATTGGCTGATTTTCAAAAATTTTAGTTTCTAAACGTAAAATGTTACGATTATTACCAAAATGATGAATCAAATATGGTTTTTATAGCTTTTAGTTCTGGAAATAGCGATCGTAAAAAATATTATTAGCCAATTCCAAGTTTATTCTTAGCATTACCTAGAACTAACCTCGTGAACGTGGTAAACATTTTGTTCCTTTTTTTACATTTTATTTTAAAATTTTTGAACTGGAATGGAATTGGATTGGCAATCATTGAGAACCTGCCAGATAAAATCCCCCATTTTGAATTATTATAAGTTTACTAAGAATCCCTATATTCACATGAAAAAAATATTCATGAATATGTATGGAATTTATTTATACGTTTGGGGCAATAGAGAAAATTTGACGATTCTTGATGAACTTTTATTAACAATTAACAAAAATTCAGAAGAAATCCCAAAACAGTAATATAGAAACTAAAATATGGTTCAGCAATTTATATTTTAGTAAATAGTATCGTTGCTCATATATAACGTATATGTAAAGACTGGTAACTGCGTCAGTGGTCTAGTGAATACAGCAGGCGGCTTTTGAGTGAGAGGTCGCGAGTTCGAGTCCTCCAGCTTCGGATTTTTTTGTTTCAGATGTTAAAATATTTCATTTAATTACTAATCTACAGATAAATGGTATGTTTAGAATCAGACCCAAAGCAGTCAAAATATAAATTTTGTTTTCCATCTATTCTTTAAGAATTTTTCAGGAACTAGTTCATTATTTACCTAAGATATTTAGGTTTTAATTAGGGGTCGCCCACATTTTCTCCAAAACTCAATTTTCAGAATATCCATTTGACCGAATTTTATTTATCCAAAATTGCATTTATCAGAAATCTCTTTTATCCAAATACGCATTTCTCGAAAATCTCATTTGTCCGAAATTGCATTGGTAAAAAATCTAATTAGTCAGTAATTTGAATTATCTAAAATCTTCTTTATCAAAAATTGCATTTATCAGAAATCTAATGTTTCAGAGATTGCATTTCTCAGAAATGGCATCTGTCCGAAATTGCATTTATCAGAAATTTAATGCTTCCGAAATTGAATTTCAGAAATCGCATCTCTTCGAAATTGTATTTATCAGAAATCTTATTTGTGGGCAATGTCATTTACTAAAAATCTTACTTAATAGAAATTTCAATTATCAGAAATGTCATTCATACAGAAACGTATTTAACGAAAATCTTATTTGCCCAAAACAGCATTTAATAGAAATCTCATTCTTAAAAAAATTTAATTATTACGAATTTCATTTATCAAAAGTTGTATTTATCATAAATCTCATTAGTTCGAAATTGCATTTGTCAGAAACCTAATTTATTAGACAAAGCATTTAACAAAAATCTCATCTGTCCGAAATAGCATTTATAAGAAATCTAGTTTTCCCAACATTGTATTTATCAGAAAACCCAATTAGTCAAAAGTACATTTTACATAAATCTTATTTGTCCGCAATATTATTTATCACAAATTTCATTTGTCAAAAATGTCAATTATCAGTAATTCTATTTATCAAAAATTGCATTTATTAGAAATCTCATTTCTCAGAAACTGCAATTATCAGAAATCTCATTTGTCAAAAATGTCAATTATCAGTAATTTTATTTATCGAAAATTGCATTTATAAGAAATCTCATTTCTCAGAAATTGCAATTATCAGAAATCTCATTTGTCAAGAATGTCAATTATCAGTAATCTTGTTTATTTATTTATTTATTTATTTTATTTATTTAGTACATATAATTCCCCGCAGTCCATAAAGGACCATAAATGGGTAACGAAATATACATGTATATAAACTATATTTAGTTATAAATAGTATAAAAACAAATGAATAGATTTACATACTGTTTTGGCAATTAAATATATAATTGTTTAAATATTTGAGATACTCAGGTTCAGGTAAACTAAAAAATAAGTCATTAATAAACTTAAGCCTGAAATATAACAAGTTTCTCTGATAGAGATCAAAGAAAATAGTTAATATATAGAAAAATAAAAATTAACTATCATAATATTATAAGGCACTAAGGATTCTCATTTTTAATATATTATATATCACTTTAAAGTCTTTAATAAAAGGTCAAGTCTTGCCTTCTTGAAATTACATGGAACAGTAGTATTATTATAAAACATATGGAAAATTAGACACTATAAATTAGTGTTTACAATATAAGAAACACGTTAATTAATAACTCGGGATGATTATGATCTTCTGGAGCAAGCGGAAAGTGAGTATGTGTCTCTCAACAAGAAAATTTTAATTTAGAAAAATTTAAATTAACATACCCCACTATGCTTGCTAATCCTATTATCTCGAAAAAATCGAATAAATCCTTAGAAAATAATTCAGACAAAACACAAGGTTTGGGCCAAGTATCTATTAAACAAAATATCATAAAAAAATCATAAAAAAATAATGTCTCAAAAATACTTGACAAGCTTAAACTCGGTGCTTAAACCTCATGTGTTAAACACACAGTTTGGTTCAAAAGTTAAAGAATCTGAGCTGTTGGATGTTGATTCCGATGCTTGAAGATGAAGGGAGTTCCGTGCCGATAATGTATCTTCAGCCCCTTCTCTCCTTTCTCTGACCGCTCTGTCAACTCCTTTTTGACAGACTGATAAGCTGCTTGTTGAGATCTTGTCCGATCAGGAGCAATCACAATCGAATATAACTCCGGTGGCAAAGGGACTTCCTTGTTGACAAAGGCATCTTTAATTATGAGTGGAATGTATGGATCTTGGAACCTCATTTTTAAAGGACGTGGTTTTGCAGGCACATGTGTAACATAACCCACGCGTGATATTTTGAAAGAAGGCGGGGGATAGTCTGGCAGAAGGCTACTAATTATAATATTCGTAATTGACATGTCATGATCATGATCAATTTTGCCATCGTCAGATTTAACCTCCTCAAGTCCAAATATCAACAAGTTGTTTTTACGTTGAAGGCGATCTTCCCATTTTTCCAAGGTAGCAGACATTTTATTTTCTAAGATAGTTAATCGAGAGTTCATGTTGTCATTATTAGACTCACATTTAAAAATGCGGTCGCTATGCTGAGTGAGTTGTTGTGATATGGTCAATATAGAATTCTCCAGGCGTGAGAGAGACGCATGTACTTCTTTAGATTCCTCTCTTACTACTGCACGAAGTTGTTCTAAAGAAACTAAGACAGGTGGGGAGGGATCTGATGATGATTCACTGGGCCTGGGTGAGGGAGCACCGCAGCACTTTTTTAGTCCACCATTAGGAATCATAGAAGTCTTCAAAATGCATTTAGGATGATACGGTTTATGGCAGCCAGGGCATAAAGATGCTTTCACAACTTTACTCCTGCACATTTGACAGAAAGATTCCGGTTGACCGGTGTAGTCAGCTGATTCAAAAACAACATCAGTCTCCATACTGACTCGCGCAGTCATGCGGACGCGGGGTCAGGTGTGTGGAAAAAGTACAGTCAAGAGAGAAGATACACTCACTGTCAAAAGTTTTAACAATTTCCAAAGATTAAATCAAATAAATAACTTAACACGACATACACAAGTCACAAAGAATACAACATGCAACCGATAAATATTCCATCCAACCATTGTCAAAACACAAGTTAAAGATCACCCAGAATGATCATTTTAAAAAACATCACTAGTACTTGTCCACGCGAACCACGTGCTCGAACTCACAAGAAACTGTTAATATCAATTTTGTCGTACTTAGTCGTCACAAGCAGCACAATAATAAACAGTTAAAGCACTAATATCTCAAAATTGATAAAAATCAAATTCACAACAAAACTAACGTACCAGATGACAAGTACTAGTAAAAATATAGCGGAGCGACCGGCAAACGTGTTATATGCTCGCGGCCATTTTCCGAATTTATCAAAAATTAAATTTATTACAAATCTCATTTCTCAGAAATTGCAATTATCAGAAATCTCATTTGTCCGATATTGCATTTATCAGAAATCTCATTAATCCGAAATATTCTTTTTCAGAAATCTCTTTTGTCAAAAATGTTAATGATCAGTAATCTTATTTCTCAAAAATTGCATTTATCAGTAATCGCATGTCTTAAAAATTGTTATTATCAGAAGTCTTATTTGTCTAATGATCATTTGTCAAAAAAAAAACAAAGTATCAGAAACCTCATTTATCCAAATTTTAATTTGTCAAAAATCTAATTTATCAAAAATTGAATTTATCAGACTTCTTAGTTGTCCGAAATTGCATTTAACAGAAATCTAATTTGTCAGAATTTCCAATTATCAAATATCTAATTTGCCCAAAATTGCATTTATCAGAAATCCTATTTGTCAAAACTTGCATTTATTAGAAATCGCATTTGTTCGAAATCGCACTTATCGGAAGTTTCATTTATCCAAAAGATTATTCTCCATAATCTTCAATTGTGCGAAAGTCCATGTACAAGAAATCTCATTTTCCCAAACTTCCATTATCCCAAAATTTCTCTTTCCAAGCGAGTTGCCCGTCCTTGGTCTAGTCGGTGAAACAGAATAAATGTCGCTCCAAATTCATTCTGAACTGCACTCCGTTTCACCGAATAGACCAGGGACAGGCAACTCGCTTGGAAAGAGAAATATTAGGATAATGGAAGTTTGGGAAACTGAGTTTTCTTGTACCTGAACTTTCGCACAATTGAAGGTTATAGAGAATAATATTTTGGATAAATGAGACTTCCGATAAGTGCGATTTCGGACAAATGCGATTTCTGATAATTGCAAGTTTTGACAAATAAGATTTCTGATGAATGCAATTTTGGACAAATTAGATTTTTGATAATTGAAATTTCTGACAAATTATTATAATAATTTCTCTTTCTCTGTCTCAGAGATAATTTCTCTGTCAAAACATTTGTAAAATGGTAGAATTAATAGAACTATAGTAATGGCTCCTTTGGGGGTGTTCTTACTATATACTTTGTATACTTTTGATTTTATCGCGAATGTTTATCTATCTTTCGTATAGAGACTGGACATATATATTGTTAATTGTTATCTATAATTGTTAATTAGGCTGTGAATACCTTTTAATTTTATATATTCAAATCAATTAATTTATTTTGCGAAGTTCATTATCTCTTTACGACTTTTATATATAAACCAATAATAATGTGGCAAATCTGTGTTTCAACTTATATGTATTCTTTTTTTTCTAATGGGTTTTCGTTGACCCGTATATGTACTTAAATAAAAATAAATTAGATTTCTGTTAAATGCAATTTCGGACAACTAAGAAGTCTGAAAAATTCAATTTTTGTTAAATTAGATTTTTGACAAATTAAAATTTGTATAAATGAGGTTTTTGATATTTGATTTTTTTGACAAATAAGATCTCTGAAAAATGCAGTATCAGACAAATGAGACTTCTGATAATAACAATTTTTGAGAAATGCGTTTTCTGATTAATGCAATTTTTAAGAAATAAGATAATTAACATTTTTGACAAAAGAGTTTTCTAAAAAATTATATTTCGGTTAATTGAGATTTCTGATAAATGCAATATCGGACAAATGAGATTTCTGATAATTGCAATTTCTGAGAAATGAGATTTCTAATAAATGCAATTTTTGATAAATAAGATTACTGATAATTGACATTCTTGACAAATGAAATTTCTGATAATTGCAATTTCTGAGAAATGAGATTTCTTATAAATGCAATTTTCGATAAATAAAATCACTGATAATTGACATTTTTGACAAATTAAATTTCTGATAAATAATATTTCGGACAAATGAGATTTCTGTAAAATGCACTTTTGGATAAATGGTTTTTTTGATAAATGCAATGTTTGGAAAACTAGATTTCTTATAAATGCTATTTCGGACAGATGAGATTTTTGTTAAATGCTTTGTCTAATAAATTAAGTTTCTGACAAATGCAATTTCGGACTAATGAGATTTCTCATAAATACAATTTTTGATAAATGAAATTCGTAATAATTTAATTTTTTTAAGAACGAGATTTCTATTAAATGCTATTTTGGAGAAATTAGATTTATGATAAATGAAATTTCGGACATAGAAGATTTCTGATAAATTCAATTTTGAACATTAGATTTTTGATAATTAAAAATCCTTACAACTGAGATTACTGATAAATGTAATTTTTAATAATTAAAATTCTTGATAATTTAATTTTATGACAAACGAGATTTTAGATAAATGCTATTTTGGATAAATTAAATTTCTGAAAAATACAATTTTGGATAAATTAGATTTCTGACAATTTATCTTTTGGACAAACGAGATTTCTGGTAAATGCTTTTTCGGAGAAATTAGATTTCTAATAATTTAAATTTCGGAGAAAAGAGATTTCTGATAAATGCTTTTTTGGATAAATGAGATTTCTGATAAATGCAATTTTGGATAAATAAAATTCGGTCAAATGGATATTCTGACAAAAGAGTTTTTTTTATCTGCCATATTGCATTCTGCATTTTAAAATTTAAAATCTGATTGAAAATTTGTAATCGGCGACCCCAAAATCCTTTAAATACAAAATCTTATGAAAATAAGCCAATTTTAAAAAAAATATTGTCCGTCATACTGGATCTGCTATTTTGGATTTTTAAAATCTGATTACATATTCGTAACACAGGTTTACAAATTTCAAACTTTTTTTTGCCAATCGCAAGTTTCCTGTTTACTTTGATTAATTTGAGTATTCTAAGAGAGAAAAAATGGTTTATATTGTTTTCCCCTCGTGCAGTTTTGCTGAAATAGAAAATTTCTGTTTTTTGTAGTGAAAATAACAAGTAGGGAGAACAAGTAGTTTAATTTCAACGAATTTCACATCGTTAAAAAGGCAATTAAACTGCCTTTCAAACCATCTATTACCTGTTTAAATCGAATAAAAAATGTTCGAGTTATAGTTAATCAAATTTCAAATTTCGTAAATTTTTTGAATCTTTGCCACACAAATTTGAGTGAAATTTAAACTTTGATTGACTACAACTCAGCTGTTTTTTATTCGATTTAAGCGGGTAACAGATGGTTTGAAAGCTAATTTAATTGCTTTTCTAACGATGTTCTACCCCTTGGAATTAAACTACTTGTTCTCTCTACGTGTCATTTTTACTATAAAAAACAGTAATTTTCTATTTCAGCAAAATTGCACGAGAGGAAAACAATATAAACCATTTTTTCTCTCTTAGAACACTCAAATTAATCGATGTAAACAAGAAATATCCAATTGGCAATTTCACTGTAAACATGTGTAATCAGCCGCCCCAAAATCCCTTAGATACCTAGTGTCCTAAAAAATAGCCAATTTAAAACAAATATGGTCTGCCATATTGGATATGGGTTAAAATAAGTGAAATGGGCCACTTGAGAAATCTTTGTTTATGATTTGCAAGTTATCTATGCTGTTTGATAGATATATGAACATATTTTCCCCCTAAAATATTTTTCAAAAATTTCATTTATTTTGGAAATAAACGGGGGTTGAACTTTTGGGTAATGAATTTTTCTTTTAATCATAACTCAGGAACAGATAAAGATAATTGAGCTTTCTTTTTTTTAAATTAAAGGTTAAAAGTTGTACTTTAAACTGCAATTAAAATGATTGTTGTAAAAATAAAATTTATGATTGTTATTAACAATTTTTTTAAACAATTGTAATTTAAAACATGTTCTCAATGTCATCTAAACATTAAACTATGCTCATTCGACGCACAATATTCTAACGAGTAAATTAAAAAAAAAAGTTTCGTAACCTCCGATATTACAGAAGTTATGCATATTTTTCTGCCGACGCGCAGCGAGCAAGCAACACCTAACTTGCGAACGCGCGGGAATACGTTCGCCACTGACTGTCGCGCTTCAAAAAATTTATTTAATATTTAATAATAAGAAGAAGTATTAACAATAATTATAATATTTTAAGTATTTATTCGATGCTTACTAATTTATTAGGATTTTTACCATTAAGACGTTAACTTTCGATGAACATAAAAGATTCTTGCCACTTTTTGCCAATTTTGGAAATATTTGTCTTCAAATCGGGTAGTACGCGACGTTGTAGTGCGCGAAGGGACACACGGAAAAAAATTATTTGATTCAATTAATTCAAATTATTTGGAAAATATTTACTTGGTTAAAATATTTTGTATTTGGATCCAAAGAATATATATTTGATTAAAATAACTTAAATTATTTCAATCACACTTATTTAAATCAAATAAATCGTAATTGAATTAAATAAATTATTAATTGAATCTAATAAATGAAATTATTCAACACAAATAATAATTTATTAAAAAAAATTAATTCATTTATTTCCCTCAGATATTTGGTTTTCTGATATAAATAAAAGTTATTTCACACAATAATTTTATTTTATGGATTCAAGTAAACTAAATCATTTAAAAAGAATAATGATTTATTTAATGGAAATACATTACTTTATGAAAACAAATAAAAGATACTTCGCTCAAATAAATATTTAATTGAAACTATGATAGTGAGTTATTTTAAACTATTAATTTATTTATTTCATTCAAATATTTTTTCATTTAATACAAATAAAAATTATTATTATTATTTTTTTTTTTAGTTATTTTACACTCGTTTTAACGACCTTACTGGCCCAATGAGTGTCCCCCGTAGGGAGTTCCTAGAATTGTACTTTGTATATATTCTTTTAAGTTTTTTTGCGTCTACAGAACGGCTTGAAATTAGGAGTACTCGTAGTTGCCTGGACCACCCGGTATATTGGGTTTGCTCGCCAGTGGAGAGGGAAAACTGTAGAAAAACCTCACCTGAATACAACCGGTTTCTCGACAGTCGAGTTCTAGTGATCTGCACAGGTCGATTACCGACAGTGCATATCATTATACCTCGACGTCTTTACCTTCCACTGAAGTTAACCAACTGAGCTAACACCGTGGTAATAAAAATTATTTAAGACAATAACTTCATTTTTTAGATTCAAGTAAACTTAATTATTTAATGCGAATAATGATTTTTTTAATACTAATACATTATTTTATGATACTACTACTACCGTCAGTGCTGTCTATTTCGCTGCGGCACGAGGCTTTTGAATAATTTCAAAACCCACCTGCTCGAACGCAGATTACGCTCCTGCTTTAACCCCCGAAAAGATTCTGGGGCGTGGCTTAAGGAATGGACAGTTACTGAAATCGCTGGTCCCGACGAGTGGACACTTACTGCGACCTTACTGTAGTGAGTTATTTGTAACCATTACTTTATTTATTTCAGCCAAATATTTTTTGACTTTGTGTAAAGAAACATTATTTAGTGAAATAAATTTACTTTATTGTTTCAAGTTAATATTATTTAATAAAAATGATGCATTATTTTATGCTTATACCTTTTTTTTATCAAGACAAATAAAAACTATTTTTACCAAATAGTAAGCATTACATTGAAACAAAAATATTGAAAAGAAAGTTATAATTTGAACTTATTTATTTGTGCAAAATTTCTTGAATTATTGTTCAATTTTGATTTAAATATTTAATATTCTGTTAACGCATTTTTTATTAAATTGTTAATTTCTTATCTTTTATTCAGTTCTATCACAATAGACCTGATCATGACAGACCTGACGTGCAAATATAAGATTTTGGTATTTCTCACCAGAGCTTGCGTGTACTAGTACTCAAGCATTTGATTTATGTGCGTAGCGTTGAGGGTTCGAATTCTCTGTAGGTGCGATTTTTAATTATAAGTATATAATTGTTAAGATGTAAAAAATATCGTGTGAAAGTTGATAAAAACCTTTATAAACAAAGCATTGATTCGTTTGAAGGAAAAAATAACACCAATGTTAGAATAATAACTTAAATAAATAGAAAACCATTTACAAATAAAGTAGAAATCAAGTTTGAATAACAATTAAGAATTAACTTTATGATTTTAAAATTATTTTAAAATATTTTATTATTTATTAGTTCCTTAATACTCTGGCCCTCGGGAATTTTGAATAAAATAAGAAGTTTACTTGAATTAGATAATTTCTAATTAGTTACAAATAATTTATTTACTTAATGCAATTAGACATTTACTTGAAATAAATAATTCTTGATTTAAGTCAAATTTAAATTTATTTAAATCTAACAATTCTTTCAATTGATGCAAATATATTTCATATTTAGGCTAAATAAAAAAATGTTTGACAGAATTAAAGGGATTTTAGTCAGAATTAAAACAATTATTCGTCATAAATAATTAAATCCTTGTTACAAAACAATGTTTAGTTCTTTAAAAAAAAACCTTTTTTCCTTGCAAATAAATATTTATTTGAATTAAATAACATGCATTATTGAATTAAGTAATTTTTATACTTGATTAAAATTATTATTTATTAGCTTTAATTAGGCTTCCGTTTCCGGTACCGTTAGTAGATTGACGTTCGCGCATTTTGGAAAAATAAATTGGTCGTTGGTTAATGTTAAAGTGGAAAAGTGTGTGAAAATGTGTAGAAAGAATTTGTGTGGAAGAACCAGGTATAGGTGAGTGAAGGTGTAAATGTGTGGGAGTGGATTTTTTAAAATAAGTAAGTGAATTTGTAGTGTGACTGGATTGTAGGATAGGAAAAGAGTGAGTGAGAGAGAGTATATAAGGTATGAAAAGGTGGGAGAGCAGTGTAGCTAAAGATATTAGTGGTAAGAAAGTAAACGATAGAGAGCAGCACAAGGCTGTGAGCGAGGAATTAGTAGCTGCTGGAACGAGTGATGGCGAAGGAGAGAGGGAGGAGGTGTGCGATGAGCTATTTAGTACGCCGAGTAAAGAGGGAGATAGCAGGACAAAGATGGGAGATAGCAAGCCAAGCACGCCGATGAAGTCGAGAGGTAGGCCGCCAAATTCAGTTGAATTGAAAAGGGCAAACAGTTTAGAGTCAGGACAACAACTGAGAAGGTGGTTGGCGAATAATATTGTGGCGGGGTGAAAAATAATTTTGAAAAGGTTGTGACGTGATATTTTTCACGTCCCAAGATTCGCCTTTAACGGGCAAGATTTTTACTTTGGAACAAGGGTCGAAATACCTGGGAAAGAGCAATGTAATAATTTATTTTATTTTTGTTTATTAATTGCGTTTATTATTATTTCTTTGTTTTGTGATCAAATAAAGCACTTAATGGACAAGAGGGGAAAAACTTGGTCTTTAATTTGAATTGAACTTTACGCCGACCGCCAGAGGGAGACAGCTGTCGGAGTGCCTGGATCGACAGTGGGTGCCTAGTTTTCAGAGTGCCACAATGGTTCTAAAAAGTTAGAATTTTGTTTGTTTGGCACCATTTGTGGACTCTAACCTCAGAATTTGGGAGAGATGGCTTTCCTTATGAGAATTGGCTGTTTTGAGCATCTCGTCCCAAGTTAAAATGTATTATTCCGGTGTACGGAATGGCAGCTGCCGGGGCTCCTCAACAACTAGTCTCTTCAATGGTTTTTCAACTCGGCTGACGTAAGGTCACGTGACTGAAGCCAAAATTACGTGATTGGATGAAGGAATCGAAGTCAAGAAATTCTGGCGGTTCTTCCTCACTCTTGCTCCGAAGTTTCTCTCAGCTCGACACGAAATTGCATGTCTTAATTAAAAAAGTTTTATTTAAGTAGATTAAAAGATTAAATTATTTAAAAATGGCAAAAGCCCTTTCGGCAATTCCGGAAGAAGAGGTGAGTCTTTTTGGCTTTTCGTTAGTGACCGTGTAAAGTAAATTTCGTTTGTATAATTAACTTGACATTTTGAGGTTAGGATCCCGGGAATAACTTAAAGTCGAAAAATTAATAGTGCTCTTTCTCGCTCTGAATTGAGATTATTATGTAAAATTCAGAGATTTTTCTCCGATTCTCCCTTGTATCATTGTGTCGGGTTTTAAAGTGTTTAAAAGTGTTAATTTGAGACAAGTCGTTCTCTCTAGAAACATGTGCTCGGGAAAAATCGTTAAGGTGTCACTTCCGGAGTAAAATTTTCTAAGGTTTAATATCGAAAGATTCTCGTATAGTTCGGAATACACTTCGAGGGAAATCTCTGTATTATTAAGAGATCTTTTATAAAAATTAAAGTATTAATTTTCTCTTTTTTTTCTGAAATCTTGAAATGTATGAGATTAAAGCGTGACATGTGCTTATAGCGTCCCTTCCGGCCAACGAGTTTTACACCATTAGTGTATTAAAACTTATGTATCTCGCTTAATAAATTTTGTTTGCCGTACTTGGGGCAATTTACATTAATAATCTGATCTTACAATGGCATTTCTAACCTCGAACCTACAACCTGATTCCCGGACATAAAGTTCTTCATGCTCTTATGTGATTAAAAGTGATAAGTGAATATAACCTTAAAATCTGTTAAATAATTAAAAATAAATAAATAATAATAAATTTATAAATTCAATTTGTTTAACTGGTGCCCTTGATTTTTTTTAAGGTCTTAAGTCTCAAAGATTTTGTTGATTGTGAATATATTGTAAATTGGAATATTCCGGTTTAATTAATTAAATAAGAATAATTGCTTAATTCTGATTAGAGGTTAGGCAATTACATTCTTACAAATGACGCCTGCAACGTAGGACCAGATATTGCAAAATAATTTGTTTTGTAAAATCTGCAAATAGCCATTAAAAATTAAAGCGTTTTGAGCACGTTTCAATCTTAAAATTTTTTTTGTTCTTGAGTGAGAGACAGCACTAACCTCTTAATATTTTCTCGGAATTATAATACTTGTTTGTGAATTCTGACACACTGGAAAGCAGAGACTGGGATCATGAATTGATTTTATTTACTCATGATAAAAAATTGTGATCTTATTTGATTATTGGTTTAATTGTTTATTAGATAATTGAATGGTACATTTTTTTCTTCCCTACGAGAACAAGAGTCAAAGCAACTCGTGTGGTGAATAATTTTCCCGGAATTGATAGGGTTTAGTAATTGTTTTGAATTGACAACAGTGTTTTGTTTGTAACATGGATTTAGTATTTTAAAGTTTTTATTAATGGTTGCAACAATACATGTTTAGTAAACTTTACCCTACATTTTAACTGTTTTGCAAAACTTGTTGCTGAATTTATTACCAAAATTTAAATTGATGAATTTAATTAATTATTGATATTAATAATAATTTATTATTAATTTAAATTTTCTGAATTTTGACATCAGAGAGAAATGTTGGCTGCCTTTTTACGCCTTCCTCAAGATGGATAATATTTATCTCGATTAATAATTTTCTTTTGAAAATTTTTGTTTCTTTTAAAGAGTTTTTAGATTCCGAAAATATTAAAATTTCTTAGACTTGTGAAATTTATTGATTTCTCGGAACAGGCAGTGACTTTAAAATTTTGGGAACTTGCGATAATGGTTTCGACTTTGTTTTTTTTTTATTCGCAAAAATTAGTCTACAAAGTAAGTCACTGACCCCTTTCATTGTTAATGAAACTTGTTATAAAGATTTTTTTTTTGTTTCGGTATCAGTTAGAAATGTCGGCTGCCTTTTGCGCCGAATTTTGATTTTTAGGATTTCTCAGAGATACTTAATAAAAATAATTTGTTTTGACTAATTTTTTTTTTTGAGGACTTAACTTGAGATTTCCTGGCTGCCTTTTAGCGCCGATTCCCGACTTGACCAGAACTCTTTTTTTAAGTTTCAAAAGGATTGTACTTTCTTGACCTTTTTTTTTACCTTTGTGGCTTCAGGAAATTATCTTTTGGCTGCTGTAGCGCCATCGCCTAATGGTTGAAAAATAAATTTTTTTTCCGACATAAGAAGAAGCTGTTGTAACCGTTTCGATTTTTGCTAATCGATTATTTTGGGATTTTAACGAGGATTTAAGATGTCAGTCACAGATGATTTTCCGGAATTAAATACTAGAGAGGAATTAGACGAATGGTTAGGAGCTTTAGAACTAGAGGAAATAGACGAGTGGATTGAACGTCTCGAGTTAGTAGATACGGGTACGCGCAGGGACAAATTCAAAAGGTTAAAGAGGGTCTTTTCGGCTATTTTTGCATTTTCCGTGCGAGGTTCTTGTGCCAGTTCGGTAACGTCACATTTGAGCTCCCGCGACATATCGGAAGTCTTTGGAGAAACCAATCTCGCTAAGTCCCAACTTGACTCAAGTAGTTACCAACCTGTCATTAATACCAACCTTACGACCACTACCGATGTAACGATTACTTCGTTACATCGCTCCCTCTATGTTTTCTCAGACCTCTCTACCCAGTTTTACTCAATTAAAAGTGGATGCAACTGGAATAATCAATCCGAACTTTCCTCCTCGGGTTCCGTTAACAACTTCACAGAGTTTAAGTACGGAAAGACCTGAGTCATTGTTTTCCATCCCGAGAGCTGATCATAGCGTGCGTGAAGACTTTCATTTGAGTAGGTTCACTTTGGGAGATTTTGGGCGTGGCTTACCGAATTATATGGTTGGGCAGTCCACGGAGAGGTTCCCACCTACCAGTAGTATTTCTGCTGGAGCAACTCCTAAATTCACGGAATCCCACCCTCCTAGCGTACCAAAGGGATTAAAAGAACCCATTCCTATAAAAAACCGTGTGGCATTCGAGGATTTACCGAGACCTCAAAATCCAAATTCATTCAATCGATTTAGGATATACAATGACACAGATACGCCTTTTTATAACGAATCATATTTCTTTCCGAAACAGAGTAATGAATCACAACAGCCACAACAACAACCTTTAACTTCGAGTCCTAAACAGCCCCCCGCAACTGAACCAAACATTGGTCAAGAACGTCGTCAGACCATTAACCCTAGCTTCGATCATAACAACCTGAGCTCTCACTTCCACGAGACCCCAGAGTTTCATAGAACGAATCGAACGGTACATAGAGATTTGAGTAGTTTAGTTTCCGGGTGGAGATGTTCTTTTGATGGGAAGCCCGGTAATAGTGCCGAGGATTTTTTGACTCGAATTACGGAAAGTCGAGAAATTAGTTTTATTACGGACGAAGAGCTTTTACGAGTTATGCCCATGTTTTTGAAGTCAATAGCTCTGTCTTGGCTTAGAATTTCTCGACAAAAGTGGAGTAGTTGGCAAGATTTTAAATTCGATTTTAGGCGTAGATTTGGGGATGACAACTCGGAAAGACGCATTCGGGAGCAAATTTATAATCGCACTCAGGGTCAAAAAGAAAGCATCGATGATTATTTAACGAATATTCAAGGTTTGATCATGATGCTTAAACATGAAATTCCTGTAGTTGAACAGTTGGATTGGGCCCATCGTGGTTTGAAACCCGAGTATCACAGAGTTATCCGTAGATCTGATTTCCGTTCTTTTTACGAATTGGCTTATTTCGGCAGGACTTGGGAAAACGAGTGGAATGCGATTAAAGAATACAGAGCTCCACCAAGTCCCGAGAATTCTTTTTTGCCAGAATTCACCTATCGTTCCAAACCCGTAAAACCCAATACTCCTAAAACACGAATCTCGGCCTTGACTGAATTAGATGTACAACCCGCTGAAGTAATAGCAACTTCAGCCGTAGGCACGAGACCCGCCAAATCTGAGCCAAATAAAACGACGGAAAAAGACGATGGTGCATTCAAAGATATTTTAACGCTACCAAAAGTGACCCAGGTTCCTAAGATAGACAATTCAATGCTTTCCTTACAGAGTGGCACAGTTCTTTCGATTGCCACTGCCCCAATTGTTGACAGCACAAGAGTTTTGGTTTTAGATGCTGATAGACAAATGGAGCCTGTGCAGGAAGGAGTTAGTGGAATTATTGAATCTTCTGAAGTAGCCCATCGGATTCACGTGACGGCCTACATAAACTCGGTTCCGGGAGATACCCTTATCGATGGCGGGTCGGCCAGGACCTTTATTCGAGCTGAGACTGCTCACAGAATAATGAAATCTGCCGGCTTGGCGCTTGATACCTCCCGAAAGTCTAAAATGCTTTTAGCTAATAACTCGTTAGATGATATATCAGGTTTGATTGTTATTCCGATAACAATCGACAAGTTTACGAGACAGTGTGAGGTTAGGGTAGTAGATAATCTTAGTACTGAGATGATCTTGGGTTAGACGCCCAAGGAAGTTTTGACATGTATACTAGTGCTAGATTGAAACAGGTCTATATACCGGACGATTCTGGGACGCAACATCCTCTTAAGGTTTTCTTGGTTGAAGAGGAGATTTGTTCCGGAATTGTTAGTTTACAGGAGTCGGAGAAGGAGGAATTAGATGCGTTTTTGAAAAAGAAACTCCGACCCAAGGTGCCAGGACAATTGGGTGCTACTCATCTTGTGCAGCATACTATCAAGTTAATAGACTCAACTCCGATTAAGGAACGCTACCGAATAGTTTCGCCTATGATTCAGGAGGCAATGCATGCCGAAGTAGATCGCATGTTGGAAGAAGGAGTGATAGAGCCTTCAAACAGCGATTGGTCTACCCCTGAATTAATGGCGGCTAAGTCAAATGGATCGTATCGACTATGTTTAGATTTCCGAAAGCTCAATGCAGTGACAGTTAAGGACGCCTACCCCCTCCCTTATATGTCGGACATCCTTAAACAACTGACTTCCGCGAGATACATTTCCAAAATCGACCTTAGTTCCGCCTTCAATCAGATACCACTTGACCCTGCTTGCCGCCCGTTTACTGCTTTTGTGTCTCAGGGTAAAGGTTTCTTTCAGTTTCGTAGAATGCCCTTCGGGTTGTGTAATTCTCCACCCACCTTCCAACGTTTAATGGACCGAATCATTACTCCCGAGATGAGACCTCACGTATTTTGTTAACTCGACGACATAATTGTCGTGTCTAAAACTTTCAAAGAGCACCTTTATTAGCTTGAGAAGGTTCTAGATAGGATCGAGAAGGCAGGTCTCATCATTAATCCCGAGAAATGTGAATTCGGTTGCTCCGAGGTTAAGTATTTAGGATTTATCGTTAATAACCAAGGGCTAAGAGTTGATCCTGATAAGATAGCTTCCGTTCTGGATTACCCGACTCCGAAGAACGTTAAGCAATTGTGTAGGTTTATGGGTCTAGCTTCCTGGTACCGCAGATTTATTCCGGAACTCGCCAGGGTCGCTGAACCTCTAACTAGGTTGTTTCGTAACAATGTTAGATGGCATTGGGGAGAAGAGCAAAGTGAGGCATTTAATTGGTTAAAACAGGCTCTCACTGAGGCTCCGATCTTGGCCTATCCCAGATTTTATGAGGCTGAAGATCATCCCTTTTGTCTCCAGACGGACGCTAGTGCCACCGGCCTGGGCGTTGTTCTCACACAGGAGCAAGACAGTCAGGAAAGGGTGATTGCTTTTGCTAGTCGCACTCTGACGTCGGCTGAACGTAATTATGCTGTTACCGAGCAAGAATGCTTAGCTGTGGTCTTTAGAATTCTAAAGTTTCGAGAATACCTCGAAGGCTACCATTTCAAGGTGATTACAGATCATAGCAGCTTGAAGTGGCTTAATAGTTTACAGAATCCAACCGGTAGATTATCGAGGTGGTCACTAGAGCTCCAGGTTTACGATATGGAGATTATACACCGAAAAGGGGCTCTACACCATGTTCCGGACGCCCTATCTCGGCTCTATAAGGACGAGATTGTTCAGCTTTCATCGATTTCCGAAACTGAAGACTCGTGGTATATACGCCGATTTAATGCAGTCCTAGAACGACCAGCAGTTTTCCCTGACTGGAAAGTTGAGAATGATAAGTTGTATTGTCACCATCCAGACAAAATGACAGACACTATGCTACCAGACTTGAACGCATGGAAACTGGTTCTTCCATTGGGGCTCAGAGGTCAAGTTTTAAATAAAGCTCATTCCGAACCTTAATCTGGCCATCTCGGCATTGACAAGACCTATGCTCGAGTATCTCAGAAGTATTATTGGCCCGGAATTTTCATCGATGTTGCTAAGTTTGTTAGATTATGCACCGATTGCCAGGAATGTAAGGTTTCACAAACGCGTCCAGCTGGTTTGATAGGAGAACGCGTCGTTGAGCAGCCCTGGACCGTAGTCGCTAGTGATGTTATGGGACCTTTCCCGAAAAGTAAATCAGGTTATCGTTATGTTTTGGTCTTTCAAGACCAGTTTACTAAATGGGTAGAATGCGTCGCTATTCGTACAGCAAACGCAGAGACCGTTCGGAAAAATTTCCTAGATTTGGTTGTGTGGAGATGGGGAACCCCAGAGGTGATTCACACGGACAATGGTACCGAGTTTGCGAATAAACTGATAGTTCAAATGTGTAACACTCTTTGAGTTATTCACACCACTAGTCCGGTGTATCATGCACAAGCAAATCCTACCGAGAGAGTGAATCGTGTCTTGAAGACCATGATTGTCACGTATTTGCACGGAAATCACAAAGATTGGGACGTCCACCTTTCGGAACTGCGATTCGCCTATAATACCGCGCTCCATGGATCTTTACAAGTATCACCGGCATTTTTGAATCATGGAAGAGATCTAGTACCGTACCGAAATTTACGAAAGGACTTAGAAAAGAGCCTGCCGCATGCAACACCCAACTCCTCAGAATGGCTAGCTAGAGTGAAAAGGTTGGGATTGCTCCGTGATATGGTTCGTCGGAACTTGAGCCGTGCGTACTAGTCCCAGGTCAAATATTATAATGAGCGTAGGCGTAATGCTAGTTTTAGAGTAGGAGATTTAGTGTTTCGGAGACAGCGCGTCCTATCCGACAAGGCCAAAGAAATCTTGGGTAAATTGGTTCCGAAATATGAAGGGCCATTCAAAGTCTCACGCCGTCTATCACCCGTAGTTTATAACTTATCCACAATCCAGGGAAAATTTGCGGGAAAAGAACATATTAGGTTCCTCAAGCCGTTTTTCTCGTCCGACGATGACTAACTCAAAAAAATTGATGCTTGATTGACCCTAAATTGATTGACCATGAAATTGAACTTAACTATGTAAACATTTTTTTTTGTCACGTATGTCAAAGTTTGTCCCAGGATTACCTTGGACTAATAGTTCCAACCTATTTTGTATTGTTTTGAGATGCTAAGACGTAGCTTGGGAGTAAGTTTTCTTTTGGATTCCGGAATTATTAATTTTGTGATTAAGATTTAACATTTTTTGTTCCGAGTAGTCACTTTATGTTTAAGTTTCCTTAGCCATTAAGCTCTCCCTTAACGCCGTGTATGATGCATATATTGTAAAATAAAGTTTTTACATTCTTTTGCTAAGTTTGACTCCTGTTTTCATTGAGAAGGATTACCCCTTTATTCGACTTTACTCTGGGTATTTAGAGAGTTTTCCTAGCTAATTACACTGGCAGAACATTGATCTCTAGTTTATACTCTGAATTCTAGTGTGGTAATCTAGTTATAAAATGTAAACTCAATAATGTTCCGTCTTGATTCAACTGCAAGTGCTTCCCAGGTATTCGGACCAGCTCCACGGTTTCTTTTTGTTTCGTTTTGGTCACTAAAGAGTATCACGAGATTCCAAAGAGACTTACAACAGTAAGTTCCCGGCAAGGCGGGGGATGTTGAGGCGTGGTATTTTTCACGTCCCAAGATTCGCCTTTAACGGGCAAGATTTTTACTTTGGAACAAGGGTCGAAATACCTGGGAAAGAGCACTGTAATAATTTATTTTATTTTTGTTTATTAATTGCGTTTATTATTATTTCTTTGTTTTGTGATCAAATAAAGCACTTAATGGACAAGAGGGGAAAAACTTGGTCTTTAATTTGAATTGAACTTTACGCCGACCGCCAGAGGGAGACAGCTGTCGGAGTGCCTGGATCGACAGTGGGTGCCTAGTTTTCAGAGTGCCACAATGGTTCTAAAAAGTTAGAATTTTGTTTGTTTGGCACCATTTGTGGACTCTAACCTCAGAATTTGGGAGAGATGGCTTTCCTTATGAGAATTGGCTGTTTTGAGCATCTCGTCCCAAGTTAAAATGTATTATTCCGGTGTACGGAATGGCAGCTGCCGGGGCTCCTCAACAACTAGTCTCTTCAATGGTTTTTCAACTCGGCTGACGTAAGGTCACGTGACTGAAGCCAAAATTACGTGATTGGATGAAGGAATCGAAGTCAAGAAATTCTGGCGGTTCTTCCTCACTCTTGTTCCGAAGTTTCCCTCAGCTCGACACGAAATTGCATGTCTTAATTAAAAAAGTTTTATTTAAGTAGATTAAAAGATTAAATTATTTAAAAATGGCAAAAGCCCTTTCGGCAATTCCGGAAGAAGAGGTGATTCTTTTTGGCTTTTCGTTAGTGACCGTGTAAAGTAAATTTCGTTTGTATAATTAACTTAACATTTTGAGGTTAGGGTCCCGGGAATAACTTAAAGTCGAAAAATTAATAGTGCTCTTTCTCGCTCGGAATTGAGATTAATATGTAAAATTCAGAGATTTTTCTCCGATTCTCCCTTGTATCATTGTGTCGGGTTTTAAAGTGTTTAAAAGTGTTAAATTGAGACAAGTCGTTCTCTCTAGAAACATGTGCTCGGGAAAAATCGTTGAGGTGTCACTTCCGGAGTAAAATTTTCTAAGTTTTAATATCGAAAGATTCTCGTATAGTTCGGAATACACTTCGAGGGAAATCTCTGTATTATTAAGGGATCTTTTATAAAAATTAAAGTATTAATTTTCTCTTTTTTTTCTGAAATCTTGAAATCTTGAACCTACAACCTGATTCCCGGACATAAAGTCCTTCATGCTCTTATGTGATTAAAAGTGATAAGTAAATATAACCTTAAAATCTGTTAAATAATTAAGTTTGGGGAGTTAAGGAAAGAAAAAGAGGATCATAATCAAAAGTTAGTGGCAATATGGACGGAGATAAGAAAGATGAAAAAAGCTCGGATAGCAAGTAGTGCATAAGCAGGTAGTAAGAAGAATATAGGAGTTGGAATTCGAAATATAAGAAAGGAAAGAGAAAGGCGAAAAGGATATAGGGAAGATAAGAAAGAGATTGGAAGGATTGGAAAAAGAAATGGAAAATAGAAAAGGACAGACGGTTGAAATAGAAGGGGAGGAGAGATATAAAGAGGCGAGGAGTAGAGAGATAGAAAGAAAAATGAAAGAATTGGATATGCCTCTGGAAAGGGTAGATAAGAAAAAAAGGCGCGCGAATCTAATTATCAAAAGAATAGAAGTAGAAAGGGAGGACGGGAAAGATTAGTTGGAAAAACTACTAGTTAGTATAGCAGCAAAGGTTCAGATAAAAAGAGGGGTGGGAATAGGAGCAGATGAGAGGAATAAACCAAGAATATGGTTAGTCGAACTGGAAAATGAGGATAAAAAATGGGAGGTGATGAAGAAGAAAAAGCTGCTAAAGGGAAAGAAAGAAAGAATAGAAGAGGATAAAACAAGAAGGGAGATAGGAAAAGAGATAGGAAAATAGGGGTTTCGAGAAGAGCAGCAATAGAAAAGAAAAGGGAAAAGAGGAAGAAGCAAAAATTGCGTTTTGGAATGTGTCTGGGCTGAAAAACAAAGATAATGGATTTTGGAAAGTGCTAGGGAAATGGGACGTATTAATGCTGTGTGAAACATGGATAGATGAGAAGAATTGGGGAAAAGTGAAAAGGAATTTACCGGCAGGATATAGTTGGAGAATGCAAGAAGCAAAGAATGAAAGTAGCAAAGGTAGAGAAGCAGGAGGAATTATATAGGGAGTAAGAGTAAAAATTAAGAAAAGTAAGGAAAAGTCAGGTAAGGGTAGAGAAGAGGAGAAAGGTTGCATGGTTAGAAAGACAGGAGAGGGAAGGAATAAGTTAACTATTGTAGGAGTGTATAAAAGAATAGGAGAAGAAAACGGTTAAGAAATACTGGAAAAGTGGAAGGAAGTAGGGAAGGGGGAGAGAGTGTTAATAGGAGGAGACTGGAATGCCTGGACAGGAGAATTGGGAGACGGCATATGGGAAAAGAAAAAGCCAAAGTATAACGGATGAGAATACGAGAAAGGGAATAAAAAAGTTTAAGGTGGCGAGGGAAAAGGATTGGAGCACTTTTCACTGGTAGCCACGACAGAGAGGAAAGAAGGGAAGAAGAAGAGCAGCAGGAGGAGCAGGAGGAGGTAAAGAGAAAAAGAGAAAGCATAGAATTGAAGAGTGGGAAGAGAAAAGTCTTAGTGAATTCAGAGAAGGTATGCAGAGAAGAAAGAGAAGTAATGGAAGGAAAAAGCGTAGATAAATGGTTGAGAAAACTAAAGGAAAGGATAGATAGAGTTAAAGACGAAATAGAAAAAGAAGAGCAAGGAGATAGAAGGTATAGCGGATGGTGGGATAAAGAGTGCGAGGAAAGTAGAAAACGGATGAGGATAAATATAAAGGAGTGGAGGAGAGGTAGGATGGAAAAAAAGGAATATAATAAAAAACATAAAGAACATGAGAAACTGTTAGAAAGAAAAAAAGAAGAGGCGAGGAAAAGATTCATGGAGGAGGTGGAAAAGGCGGTAAGGAAAGAAAGAGAATAGGAAGTAATATATATGGAGAGAAATGGCAGAAAAGAGATAAATAGAGAAATAGAGATGAAGGACTGGACAAAATTCTTTAGTGAAATGTATGAAGGAGTCAAAGGTAGGGTAAGAGGAGAGGGCAGAAAAAATATTGAGAAGATGGAAGTAGAAGAGATTAAAAGAGAGGAGGTAGAAGAGGCCATAGATAGGCTCGAAAGGAATAAAGCCACAGGTTGGGATGAAGTGGAAAAAGAGAGTTTAAAATATGGAGGTGAAACAGTAAGGGAGCAAATGAGGAAATTAGTCAATAAAGTATGAAAAGGGGAGGGATGGCCGGAAGGATGGAAGACTGAATTAGTGGTGCCTCTAGTTAAGAAAGGAGAAGGGAAAGTTGGTAGCATTATGCATAGACTTTGAGTAAACATTCCCGTCAGTAAACAGGGGCAGGCTATGGAAAGTTTTGAAAGAAAGGGTAATAGAGAAAAGTTTTTAATTGAAAGGATAAAAGAGGTACATAAAGACACGAGGGTAAGAGTAAAGATAAGAGAGAGGTTGGGAGAGAAGTTTTGGTTAGGCAGAGGATTGTTACAAGGCTATCCGTTAAGTCCATTGCTATTTAACTTATTGATGTCGGATCTAGAGAAAAAAATATGTAGAAGAGGTAAAGGAGGGGTGGTACTGGGAAATACGAGGATTTTTTCTTAGCATATGCGGACGATGTGGTGTTGCTGGCGGAGGATGAAAAGGGTATGAGACTGATGATGAATGAATGCGAGAAGTATGTAAGAGGAAAAGATTTATGGGTGAATGATGAAAAAACGAAGGTAATGAGATTCAGGAAGAAAGAGGATGGGGTGCAAGAAGGATGTAAACTGAATGGAAAGATGGTGGAGGAAGTAAAAGAATTTTGTTATCGGGGATATTAGTTCGAATGCAAGGGAGGTAGTAGATTGAATGTAAAGAAAAGGTGTGAGAAGGCAGGTAAGGTGATATGTCAAGTATGGGGGATAGGAAAAGTGAAGGTTTGGGAATGATTGAAAGAAAAGAGTGTGGATGTTTGATGTGTTAGTGTGGTCGGTGATGAGTTACGCAGTGGAAGTGTGGGGATGGAAGGAGGAAAAGACTGTGGAACGAATGCATGAGAAGCACCTGAGGTGGACGATGGGAGTAAGCCGTAATTGTCTAGGGTATATGCTAAGGGAGGAACTAGAAAAAAAAAAGATGATCAGACAAAGAAGGATAAGGTAGAGAGGTGGGAAAAAATAGAGGAGTTGAAGTATAACAAGTGGTATAAAATGGTGAAAAGCGAATGAGCACCTGAATACTTAGAGAGAATGAAAAAGGAGTGCAAATGGAATAGAGTGTTGAGTTTTAGAATGGGAGAAGGAATAAATGCAAGTAAATATTGGAAGCATGAAGACGAGAGGACATGTAGAGTGTGCATGTATGAAGAGGAGGACTGGGGACATGTGTTGGATGTGTGTATGGTAGGGGAGGATGTGGAAAGAAGTTTGGAAGAGAGGGTGCTAGAGATTTTGCATGAAAGTGGAAAAGGAGAGAAATGGATGAGGGAATTGGAGAATAAGAGAGAGAAGATGGAATAATAGAAAGGCCAAGAATACTTTGAAGCAACTTGAAATTAAAGAATCGTGTTAAAATAAAAATGCACATAAAAGTAATAGGAAACGGAAGCTCTGGCACAGAAGAGAGCAATTTAGAGAAGTTAAGAATATTATAAGCATTAGTGTATAAGAAAACGTTAGATTAACTGTAATTAAGTTAAGATAGAATAAGTTTGTAAAGAATATGTAAAGGAAGCGGTGGCCGTCGAACCCGTAAAGGGAGAGTAAATAAAGTATATGGTCGATTCTTGCGTAACTGCCTGATTTCAAAATAAGTTTTGGTAAAAAAAAAAATTTTTTTATTCAATGTTTCTCTGCACTTATTTTTCTTATTAGGGTGTAATATAAGTATATTTTAAACGATTTTACTACAATTATATTTGTACGAAAATAATAGCAAATTTTTGAAAAATTGGCTGCCATGTGGAGCTGAACCGCATCCTATAATTGCAAATATATTGTACAAAATAAAAATTTCTTTTTGATATTTTGCTAAAACGAAAATAAATAATAAATTCATAAATTATTTAATATTCAAACAGTATTTTAGATATTAGTTAACATATATAAAATTTTATAAAAGAACAGCAAATACAATATTTAATAATAAATATTTCGTTTTATTTTTTGGATAATTTGAAATCGAGATCGAGCAGTGTAATCCGGCATTGCTAAACTACTTTATAGAATAATATTTTAAAATAACCACCACAGATAAAAAAGTTTCTCTGCATGTAGCACATGAACACTTCATATAGGCCATGAAGCTGAAATTTTACATGATACCATGGAGCTGAAATTTGACATTTATTCTAACATCACTTCTACAATATTGCAAAAATAAATCTATTCTTTTTGCAGATCGCTTTTTTCATATGAAAACTTAAAGAAAATGGTAACAATACTATCAAATAGTTGTTACAGTAATATAATAGTAATGACATGGAACTGAACGCTTTTTTTGTACATATGCGATTTTCACAAAAATAATTTTTTTTTAAGTAAAATTTTTTCTTTTTTAAAACTTTTTTCACATGTGATTTAGTGCTAATGGGTCAAAATTGAGATTTAACTTATTAGAAGGCGTAATAACTAAACACATGACACCTTAATTATAAGTCTACAGATTGCATTCAAAAATTGGAAAAATTGAGGGGCAAAATATTTTTACAGATTTTTAAGTATGAAAAAGGTATTATGAAGTGCAATATAAACCTAAATTGTTTATAAATATAGACACTTTATGCTTGAAAAAGGCTAAATTATAATAATGATATTTTCACCGAAAATTATGAAATTAAAGTTAACATTTTGCAAAAGGGACACGCCACGGAGCTGAAATTTCAGCAGTTATAGTGCAATATAATAGAAGTTATAATATATATATTTATGTATATTTGGTTTTCAGTTACTCTCATATATACCTTTAAAATTCACTAATACACTTCAGAATATATTTTTAATTTAGGTGTATTTTTTTAACACTGTCAAGTAGGGCAGTTACGTAAGAATCGCCCATATATTAGCTTTAATTATTCCTTTCATTTGATTTAAGTAATTTAATATTTAATGGATAATAGACAAGTAAATGATTTACTTGGATCAAATAATTTTTATTTGATTCAAATAAATTTTTTTTCAGTGCAGGCCCACAGTGGTCTTAAACCCAATTCTAAACTATTTACTCAGAAACGCGTTAATGAAATTTCAAGCCACTTTGTTTCTAGCAATTTTTGTGGTCGCTGATTACGAATCTAAAGTCAGATTTCAAACATTCAAAATGGCGGATCCAATATGGTGGCCAAAAATGCAAATTTTTTGCCAAAACTTATAAAACTTAGTACATAGAAGTACATAATTTTTCAAACTTAAAAATGGCCGATCCAATATAACGGATATTTATTTTTAGAAATTAGTGTATTTTAATAAAAATTTCAATTTAGGGCTTTTTAGATCAGCTATTTACACCTTTAAAACACTAACTGTAGATTTGTAATCAGCAACCTCATAAAGCCCTAAACCTAAATATTTATTAAAATATACTAATTTCTTAAAAGTAATGTCAGCCAGATTGTAGCTGCCATTTAAAATTTTTCAAATCTGATTGCAGATTTGCAATCAGCGACCCCAAAAACCATTAATTCCTATTTTTCATTTAAATAAACTAATTTTTTCAAATTAAAGTCCGCCATATTAGATCCGTCATTTTTAATTTGGAAAAATTATAAATATATTCGTAATCTGCAACCCAAAAAACCCCTATATGCCATGTTTCATAAATTTTTACAGAAATTTTGAATTTTGGTCAGTTATATTGTATCTGCCATTTTAAATTTTGAAACATTGTGAACGGATTCAGAATCAGTGACCCCGAAAACCTCTATGTACTAAGTTTAATAAATTTCGGGAAAAATTTGCATTTTCGTCCGCCATATTGGATCCTCCATTTTGAATTTTTGAAATCTGACTTTAGATTCGCAATCAGCGACCACAAAAACTGCTAAAAAGCCCCCTCACCACGGCAAGGTGACACTACAAGGGGGTTAATCAGAGAAATAGGGAATTTGTTTTACATTTTGGTATACTTGTTTATAAAAAAGTATCTATTTAAGTTAACGTCTTATTACTTCCTATTCATATAATTCATTATATTTGTAATTGAATGAAGCAAGGAAGAACGCAAATGGAATAATAGTTTTTCGAGAAATGTATACCGAAAGTTGACTCTTTTTGCATTGTTTTAAGGTGACTTAGACGTCCTCTTAAGCAACAAAAAAACCACAAAAATGAGAGGAAGGGGGTACGCAAAATTTAATCCGAAAGGTGGGGAAATTCTTAATTTCAAATTACCCAGTGCCTAGCTGACACTAAAAAGATCCGAAAGTGGTTCAATACTATATGCGATACGATACGATAAAAAAAAGAAAGGGAGGATGACGAGAATATCTTTACTAAATCAAATATTCAATCATAAATTCCAAGAATAAATTTAAATAAATTGTACACAAATAATAGTTAAATTTTAAAAATGTGTAACAAAAAAATAAAAGGGGTAGTCAGGGTCGCGTTAACATAATTTCATTATTAACTTTTTAAGTTAGGGAAAGTTAAACATAATCAATAAATATTATTAGAGGGAAGTCAAAGGTAACCCACACGTTTTAAACCCATACGAACATCTAAGATTCCTGACTAATGTTCAAAATTCTCATATTCAAATACAAACAGAGTGCACATGATGAATATTTTTCAAAAGTTGTAATACTCGACTGTTATCCAAGACTAGGTAAATTCGAATTCTGATAAATTAGTCACGAGCAATCTCCATCATCGAAGTCTCCTGATCAATATTCAAAAATTACGAATTCAATCTTAATAAATCAATTTTTTTATCAACTTATGGAATAAATATTCTAGGTCCAATTCAAATATTTATTTAAGAATGTTCTCGATGCTTCATAAGTTTTGACTCCTAATCTAAAGTCTTCAAATTCGAACTCAAATAAATTATTTATAAATACTTATTGTCACTAAATTTTTTGAATATAAGCAAATCCACGGAACCGTACGATTTCATGTTATTTATGATTTAAACCTTTATAATAATTTATTATTAATAGTTCCAAAATATCGTTATCTTTTTAAGACCACATTTAACTGAAATAGCTCATTGAATCCTAATATTTATATTTTTTCAAGTGAAATAAAAAATGATATATAATTATCAACAATCAAGTTTGACTTGTTACTTTCGGTACTTTTTTTGCTTTTATGAGTATAATTTTTTCAGCAGAAGACGAAATCTTTTAAAACTTATGGCAACCCAGTGGGCAAAAATCCATGTACGTTTTAAAAACGTTTGAAGAACGTTTTTAGAACGAACACGGATTTTTGCCCACTGGGAAATGAAACTACAATTAGAACATTTTAAAAATGCTAAATATAGACATTTTCAATCTATTTTTCATTAAAAGAATCCAAATGAACATAGCTATTAGGCTTAATAATCTGCATGTGTTTCCTCGTTTTTAGAAATGATTTCAATTCAACAAAATTTCATTAGATCTTTTTTAATTTTAACTGCTTGAGCATTAAAGAGAAATTGTTCAAGTAAAATAATTATTGTTTCTAAATATATTTTTAATATATATATTAGGGTGCCCAAAAAAAACACGATTTTTAATTTTCTATAATGCTACTTCAAAATATTGTTCCTAAGGGGAAAAAATGAGACACGTATTTTTTTTATTAAAAAAAAATCATTTTTAGGGGTCGCGCTGGTCCATTTTTTATGAAAACACTGATTTTTTCAATTTTACGACTCTAGCTTAATTAAAACTAATGTAAATAAAAATTTCTCTTTGTGTAAAATTATCTTCATGTTACTGGAGAAAGTTTACTATGTTTAAGGCGCAGAAAATTTTTTTTTTTTCTGATCATATTTGACCTTAGTTATGTTGAATTTCGATTTTTGTGGTAAATTTGGCCCCAAAATGTAAACTAAAAATTTTTTTGAACGACAGAAATCGATGGAATTTTGTTGTGCGATAAGAAATGTGTTATAAAAGTAGTTGAGAATTAATTTATAAACTTTTAACAGTTTTTACTCAACCAAAAGTGTTAAAATTGTAAATAAAACCAATCTAGCAGCTATGGAACATAGTCAATAATTTTTTTAACTGCAATAATGAAAGTAGAACTTAAAATATACTATAAAAATACATATATAAGACATGTACAACTTACTGTACAATTTTTTTTAGATCTTTTGGGGAGGTGGGGTCAAGATGGGGTACCTGCCTTAGGTAAGACACTAATTAACCAATCATGTGACTGTCCATGAGAAAACGTGCCTTAGCTCCCAAACGTCAACTTTACAGGGTGAGCGTTTAAAGTTTCTGCAATGCATTGGAAGTCAATGTAACGTGCCTACGCTTCTTGCTTAATTACACCAAAATTTCTTTAAAACAACAATTTTTTATTTTTGGAAATGAAAGAGCAAATAATCATCTGTTGGTTGACATTAAAAAATCAAAATATATTTTTTGGAGCTAAGGCACGTTTTATCATGGACAGTCACATTTGTATTTTCACCTTGGATTTACGAAAATGATATGGAAAACGCGATTCGAGCTCATGAACATGCCGAAATCTAGCAAAAACCACTTTTTTTGCCCGAAAATGCAAAAAAATGACCATGTCCCCCCCCCAATCTTTTAAACTATTTGACTTAGGATGCTGCAATTTGGTAACATGTATGTAGATTGTAGATTTACGTGTAGATTACAGAAAAAATATATAGAAATTGTACATGTCTTATATATGTATTTTTATAGTATATTTTAAGTTCTACTTTCATTATTGCAATTATAAAAATTATTAACTATGTTCTATAGCTGCTAGATTGGTTTTATTTACAATTTTAACACTTTTGGTTGAGTAAAAACTGTTAAAAGTTTATAAATTAATTCTCAACTACTTTTATAACACATTTCTTATCGCACAACAAAATTCCATCGATTTTTGTCGTTCAAAAAAATTTTTAGTTTACATTTTGGGGCCAAATTTACCACAAAAATCGAAATTCACCATTTCTAAGGTCAAATATGATCAGAAAAAAAAAATTTTCTTCGCCTTAAACACAGTAAACTTTCTCCAGAAACATGAAGATAATTTTACAAGAACAGAAATTTTTATTTACATTAGTTTTAATTAAGCTAGAGTCGTAAAATTGAAAAAATCCGTGTTTTCATAAAAAACGGACCAGCGTGACCCCTAAAAATGATTTTTTTTTAAATAAAAAAAAATACGTGTCTCATTTTTTTTCCTTAGGAACAATATTTTGAAGTAGCATTATAGAAAATTAAAAGTCGTGTTTTTTTGGGCACCCTAATATATATATATATATATATATCTATAAATAAAATATGTGCTTCAAATTGCAAAAATTATATTATTTGTAACATTGTATAGTATCATTCCTTGAAGTTGATTATCTTGATAAAAGATTTGGCAGCATTCATTTGTTTTTTCGCTTTAAAAAATTATTTCTTATCAAAAAATGTCCTTAATTTTTTTTATAATAAATAATTCTTTTAGCACTAAATGAAAAAAGTTCACGCAAACAAAGTTTTGTTTTTAAATGTAGTTCTTACAGATATATCGTTAACTAAAGAGTGTGCTTGTAATTTTAAAATTCAAAAATTTATAAGATCAAATCGTATTGGTTCCGTGGATTTGACCATATGTGGCTGTTTATGACAAAACATGCCTTAGCTCCAAAAAATAAATTTTGATTTTTTAATGCCAACCGACAGATTTTTATTTGCTCTTTCATTTTCAAAAATAAAGAATTGTTATTTTAAAGAAATTTTGGTGTTATGAAACAAGAAGCGTAGTTAAGTTACCTTGGTTTCAATGCATTGCTGCAACTTTAAACGCTCACCCTGTAAAGTTGACGTTTGGGAGCTAAGGCACGTTTTCTCATGGACGGTCACATATGTGAAACTTTGTTATTGCCAAATTTGTTGATTATTCGAAATATTCAAACTAGAATCAGAGTAAAACATTCGTGAACAACTGTGATTAAAAAAATTATTGTATATTCAAATTACTCAGATTGAAATTAAAATATAACATGTGTGAACAAACGTTATGAATGCTCTTCTTAAACATTCAAAAGCTTTAAATTTAAATTAAAACAAATTACTCGCAAACATTTATAATTATTAACCATTTGGTCACTCGAAACATTCGAACTCGAATGTAAATACATGCTTGTGATCATCTACTATTAACGAACTGTTTGAATACTCAAAATTATTCGAATTCGAAGGCAAATAAAATTGCTTGTGATCATGGCTATCATTAAATCATTTGAACATTCGAAATTCTTTAAACTTCAAATCAAACAAAGCGTTTGTGAACAACTGACATTATTAAATTTCCTAAATATTCAAAATTGAGCAAATTTCGAACTCGAGTCAAACATTTGGGAACCTTGGTCTCCATTTAATGTTATTAAGCACTCAAAATATTCGAATTTATAGTAAAACGAGTCATTATAGAGCATTTATGTTATTATTCAAACATGTTAGATATTCATAACATTCGAATCCGAAAATTGAATATATCAAAGTACACATTTGTCATTATTGAATCAATCAAATATTCTATAACGAGATTTTTGCACTTTTTTTGAATAATTAATTACTTAATAAATTCTAATACTTTTATCAAAGCAAAACCTCGTTATAATTTTTGCTTTTAAATGTGTCTCCGTGTTTTTACCTGAGAAGGTACACAATTCTCAAAATTTACGACTTTACTCGCTTTTCTCGAGTGCGCCAGGCAAAGATCAATCATTGCCGCCACCAATTTATCAATAATGTAAATTAAGCCTCAAAAACACCACCAGCTAGCTCATCTGGTGCGGAGAGGGGCGTGAGTCGAAGAACGAACGAATTCTCCGAAATTCTGCCATGCTTCCTGGAATCCTCCCTGCCCTCTTGAGGGAAAACAAAATACGGGCTCGAAATAAATTAACACTTTGCTTTTAATTATAAAACAATATAAATAATATTTATTAAAAGAAAAGTTGAGGAAATTTAAGAGATTAGTTTGAAGATAATACAATCTGACCTGAGTCGAGCAGAAGCACATGGCAATAACAAATCTTTTTACAAGCAAAATAATAGCGAGCTGCTAAACATTGGATCCACGACTCGCCGTGGCAATCACCAATAACTCTCAACACTAATTTTAAAAATAATACTTTTTATAAAAGTCCGCCATTAGGGCGGTTAAAACTTAAAACAAATAAAAATGCGTGAACTTAAATTCACGACCACTCAAGACGAAGGCACAACCAGGAAGGAAGATGGTGGCGTTAATTCAGGGGCTCGTCTTGTGCCATCCTCCCTTCACCTGTTAGTCACCCTTCCTTCTTATCGGTAACTTGTATTCTTAATCGATGTCAAAACCATCAGATGTCTCTTGCTGTGCGAATTTGGCCCAAACCTACTCGTCGAGAGATTTTCGTAAAGCGGGAATCTCATCCGCTAAACGCCCTCGGTGTACAGCCCTCGGCTGCCCTCCCGACGAGCACTGGCGCAACGCTGGCAACCTTCTTTGGAACGCCTTGCCAGGCGTTGGACGGCATAGTTTAATAAAAACAACAAAATAAACATTTTCAGTAACTAATTTTTTAAAGAAAACGACCCCGGAAGAGCATGGAAACTCAAATGATTCGCCCACCACTCAGAGAGGAGCAAATAATAACAATAAGTCATATCTTAAATACGAAGCTTTTGCTCTCTGGTTGCGCGAATCCGCGACGGGCTCTTTCGAGAGTTAGTAAGATGACAAATAACGTGTCAGAATCAATCTGCCACGTTATAACACCTCCCCGCCTAAAAGGAGCTTACGGGTGACAAATTTGGAGTCCTCGCTCCTAGCAAGCGGTTGGCTTCAGAATGTTGCCTGGTCCTTCTACACTAACAGGCATCCATTTCAAATTCCCTGCTCGTGAGTTAATAAACAAAACTTAATTCAAATCAACTTCTAAACTCCAAGAAAATTTGATCGATCTCGAGATAGAGTGTTGAATATTCCAACCAAATTACTGCAGTAGTTATGTTAAGGGTTGGTTGGTAAATAATTGATTAACACAAATTATTAAGAATTCGCTCCTGGCGTTAACATTATATTCGATTACCTACATGGCTATTTATCACAGCACTCTTTTCTCCCCGTTTTATAATAACAAAAAAATATATATATCTTAGGAGTCTAGGTACCTCTCCTCTCTCAAATGAACAAAGCGACGAGAATCCACCCAAAGAAAAAAGAAAAGAATAAAAAACAAGCGGAGCCTACTTCAACAAAAAAAAACTTACGGTGGCTGTGGAGGGGGAAGGTACATAGGTCAAATGATGGGAACTTGTAGGATTTACCTTTCAGGATTATCTTATGGTACTTTAGAAGTTATAACGACCTCGTTGAACTGGAGTGGAGGGCTACAGTAAAGGGAGATACCAAAAAAAAATATGAAAGTAAACAGAAAAGGTACGAGGGGGTACCGATGACCCCAATTCACTAGTGTCTCGTGAAGCGTATAATTAATAGCGTTTTTGGCGATAGCTACCACCTCTCTTGCACGCAAGGCAGTCGCGGCGATGCACCTCCTCCAGTCCACACTTTGTGCAAAACAACGTCAGTGGCAGGGGGCACCACATCCACATGTGACCATACTTGTGGTTTGTCGAATGATGAATTCCGTAAAACTCTGTAACTTCTTTTACTGCCTTATTACAGAACTCGGTTCCATTATCTGTATGAATGACCACCGGTTTACCCCATCGCAACAAAATTAAATCGTCTATCGCTTTAATGACGTTTTTCGCTGTTGCTTTTCAACTCGGATTGCACTCTATCCACTTTGTCAAATAATTGTGAAAAACAATGGCATACTCATTTCTAGATTTACTCGGTGGTACACAGTGCTCTTGAATCAAAAGCAGGATTTTTGAAAATAAATGGAAGATTTTCGAACGTAGAGTTTTCCCACATGACCTCTAGTTTCCGAATTTTTAAGATCCAAAATCGTACCTGATCCTATTTTAAAGATACATGAATATATAATTAGATATATATATATATGTCGTAGGCAAGTAGAAGAATCAGGCATTTAGCTTAATTTATAGGCATTAAGCTACACTTAGGCAAGTAGAGGAATGAAGATGTGTAGGATACGCATTCTTTTGCATGCCTGAATTCATGTAGGCATTAAGCTTATTGACTAGGCAATAAGCTAACTGCCTAAAGTGTTCCTGGCAAATAAAAGAAAAGGGATATTCTATGACGAAGTATAAACACAGATATATAAACAAACTTTCGATGTACATAATTAATTAAAAGTAAACTTTAATTTGTATTTATTTTATAAAATTCAAAATAAAATTCAGTTTTTCGTTATTCGTTCCAACTAACAGTTGACGATTTTGCTAAATAATTTTAAAATAAAACTTTATTCTGTTGATAAATTGGAATTTGAAAAAAGTGTTACAAAGTAAGAAGTAAAAAAAACTATAGTAACAGATCTTTTTAGAATAGAAAGCAATTTTGGAAAATACGTTTCGTATGGCACCATATACACTAAATCCATCGCCTTTCATAGTTATTTAAATGTTAATAGTCAGGCTGATTTTTTTCAAATCTAATTTGTCATCTTTTAATATTTTGTTAATGTTTTCTAATTGTTTTCTATTCCAAAAACATCTGCTACTAGTTTTTTTACTCATTACTTCAAAGCACTTTTTTCAAATTCTAATTTATTAACAGTATTAAGTACCGTTTGGAAATTATTTAGCAAAATCGTCAACTGTTAGTTGGAACAAATAACGAAAAACTGAATTTTATTTTGAATTTTATAAAATAAATACAAATTAACGTTTACTTTTAATTAATTATGTACATCAAAAGTTTGTTTATATATCTGTGTTTATACTTTGTCAGAAAATATCCTTTTTCTTCTATTTACCGGGAACACTTTAGGCAGTTAATGCCTAAATAAATCCAGGCAAGTAGAAGAATACACATCCTTCACATATGATCCTATAAAAACAGATAATATTAACAAGTTATTAAATAAATTGTGGAATATTGTTTTTAAAGGTCATTTGAAGATGTTATTTGTTCTATTGATATTTTTAGTGATTTTTGAGGATTTTATAGTGAATTTACGAAAAAGTTCGTTTTCCCCATATAAAATCAATGGAAAATTTCAAAGGGTTGAGCCGCACCTAAATACCCAGTGGGCACAAAAATCTAAAAGACGTCCTTAAGACGACTTTTGAACATGTGTGCCCACTAGGTATAGTCCGATTTCAAACATAAAGAAAATTGTGGGTATTTCTTTCGGTTTTAAAACTTTTCGAGTGGTAAGAGCAAAAAATTTCGGACTTTTGTGTTTACGGACTACACTCGTACTGAAGTAGTGACGCTACTAGGCCGATGGCGTCAATGGCGCGAGCACGCTGACAAGTTTGTTATTTATTTTCTTCTTCAATTGTCCACTTTTGCCAATGTTATATGGAATTGGAAATGACAGTGTTACATAGAACATCAAAACATCAAACCACACTACTTGCTATAATTTTTTTTAAATTAATTAATATTTTAGAGATTTGTTACTTTTATATAGAATAAAAATTTACCAAAGTAGTAGTCATATAGAAGACCTTTCAAAAAATGACATATTTGAAAGTTGTTTTAGTACAATGTATAAACACAAAATACATTGACTTGAACAATGACCTGTTATTGCTTGACAGACGTTCTGAGGGCGTGTATATGTTATAAACAAGTCAAACACTATATCAAAGTGTTTATAAAGACTTCCTTATTAGTACTTTAACAAAAATTATATTAACTATTTTATGTTAAATAACCTATGGACCTTGAAAGTCTAAATAGGTAATGTGATACTCATAATTGCGGATCTACCACAGGTAAAATCAGTCTAACTCTAAAATAGGATCAGATACGATTTCGCGGTTTGAAAATTCTAAAACTAGAGATCATGTGGGTAAACTTTACGTTGGAAAATCTTCCATTCATTTTCAAAACCCTTACTTTTGCTTCAAGACCACTGTGGGCCGGCTTGTGCCTCATTATGCGATTCTTGCAGAACTTCTAACCTTTTCTCTAATGGAAGGACCAACTTCCAAGCATCTTTATCTTCTATGATTGGACCTATCACGGGATTGGAACGGTAATAATATAGTCTTCCGCTAGACGTCTTCCAGCCGTGAAACTTGCGTGGGAGTTCTTGGATATCTGCCATTCTTTTATTATACCACAGATCTGTGCTGACGTCGATAGCACAGAACCCCTCCACCCTTAGATCTTCATACATCCGTGGCAGTGCGTCCGAGACGTGGTGAAGTGCGCCTTTTCTATGGATTACGGCGTAGGAGTACTCTGAAAGGTCCAGGGCCCATCGTTCCAATCTACCTGTAGGGTTGCTTAAAGTATCAAGCCAACGCAAGCTACTGTGATCTGAAATCACAGTAAAGTGAAACCCTGACATATAGTGACGAAACTTTTTAATGGACCAATGGACTGCTAAGCATTCTTGCTTGGTAGAAGAGCTTTCCGCGTCATTCATAGTACGGCTAGCGTAAGCTATTGCCCGTTTTTTACCATCTTGTTCTTGTGTGATCACAGCCCCTAACCCGAAGCTGCTTGTTCTGGTTTGCAAGACAAAGGGAACTTTAAAATCGGGGTAAGCTATGATTAAACTGGATGCAAGGGCGGTTTTTAACGTTTCGAAAGCTATTTACTGGTTATTAGACCATTCCTAAATGTAACCTTTTCTAAGGAGTCTGTTAAGCGGTTCTGAGATAGAAGCGAAATTCTCGATGAATCTTCTATACCAGCTGGCCATACCCAGGAAGCGTCTCAGTTGCTTCAAATTTTTAGGGACGGGGTATTCCAGCACCGGAGCAACTCGTTCGGTATCAGGCTGCATGCAAAATCATAGTTTCTAACCAATAGAGATTTTCCTCAAATCTTTTCGTTACGATAATGATATCGTCTAGGTACGCAAAACGATGAGGGCGCATCTCAGGTTCAATGACCTTGTCGATCATCTGTTGGAAGGTGGCCGGGGCTCCGGAAAAACCGAATGGTATTCTCCGGTACTGGAAAAGGCCCCTGCCTGGGACGGTAAAGGCTGTAATTTCCTTATTACCTTCTTCCAGTGGTACCTGATAGTAAGCCAAGTTTAAGTCTAATGTGGAAATATATTTGGCTGCCTGAAGTCTGTCCAGAATATGCTTCATGAAAAGGAGAGGGTAAGCGTCTCCTTTAGAGACCTCATTTACCTTCCGGTAATCGATACACATCGGGTAGTCGATGCCATTTTGTTTTTTGACCATCACTACCGGGCTTGCCCATTCTGAAGTGGATGGCTCTATAATGTTTTCTTTTAATAGCTTATCTACTTCTTTGTGCATGGCGGCCTGTACTATTCGGTAGTGTTCATGTTTGATTGCAGGACCTTGCACTGCATTCCGGTGATTTATTAGGGTCGTGTTCCCTATCTTCGCTTTGTCCGGTATAGAGGAAGATAAAAAACTATTTAGCCTTTCTTTTTCAAGGTCATTGAGCTCTGCTATGCCATGGCATGCTTCCATAGAGGGCTTATCTTTTGAGTCTAACTTCGTCACTCTTTTAGAGCCGTCGCTATAATGTTTGATTTGAACTTAACCAGGTGGTCTAGCTAAGTACCAGCAATCTTCGTACCCATTATCGATGATACCAAAATATCTTATAAAGTCTCGTCCTACTATGCATGGGCGCATTAACTTATTGGTTATTCGTAATGTAAAATTGTCCTCGACACCATCTATTTCGACTGGCAGAAGGATATGACCCAAGATTGCTGAGGTTGACCCATTCGCAGTTACTAAACAACTTGACCTAGGGTTTGTCAGGTCACGGTCTTTTAGATTTAGAAGCTCTCTTACTAATTCTTGTGTCATGAATGACCGTGTCGCGCCACCATCAAGAAGTGTACATACCGGTTGCGAACCTAATTGAAACTCTACATAAACCCTAATGACTTCGTCCGTGGTGTCAATTTTCCCACAGAAATCTTCTCGATCCACAGATACATCCTTCCGTTCCATGTTGGAAGGCAAAGGTGAAGACTGTGTTTCCAAAGGAACAGCTTTCCTCGCCAAGTTGGAGAGTGAAACAACAATTTGTGATTCATTATGTTCCACTTTCCCTTCCTGGTTAAAAGTGTGAAGGGCAACTTCCACCTACATCATGAAGGGTGGAAAGACATTAACCTTGGAGAACTTTTAACGCACTTCCGCTTCCTTTTCGGAAGGCGGAAAGAAAGTCTGTGTGTCCACAAAATCATAGTTCCCCTCAACTGTGGAGGGCTTAGAAAGAACTTCCGCTTCCATTTCTGAAGGCGAACAAAAAGTATGTGCATCCACAAAACTGAAACTCCCCTCAACCGTGGATGGCGACAAAAGTGTTTCCCCTTCCATTTTGGAAGGTGAAAGACTACCTAGTTTAAAGTTTCCTCCACACGGGAGGTAGTAGGGGGAGGCTGTACAGTTACAGAACCCTCCCTCTTATAAAAGCTAATATTATTTTTACTATTTACATTATTTACATTGTGGTTAGTCCCTATGGTTGTAATGGAGGAAATTGGGACTTTTATTTTTCCTCCTTTGGCTCATTTCCCCTCTTTTTACATTCTTCGCAGTTTTCCCTAATTATATTATCCGCGCCGCAACCGAAGCAAAATAACCCTCTCCTTTTTGCTTTACAAAATCGAAATTGATTGCCGGTTTCAAAGCAGTTAAAACAGTTTAACGTTTTATGTTCGTTGCCTTTCGCTGCTTCTTTTGGTTCTATTTTTCAATTTTGTGTCTGCTGGTACTGGGTGTTTTTTATTTTTATTGCTGCTAAATTATCTGAAAGACTTTTTAACTCTCTTTTAAGGATGGATTCTAAATCAGCGAAGGCGTTTTTAGGATAAGGGGACTCTTCTACCTCTACCGATGCGATAGGTATTTTTTTCTTGAAGTTACCTGCCTGAGTTTGTGCTGATGTACATGCGTTTTCCGGAAAAATCAGATTTAAAATGTTCCCAGGTGTGCCAGTATTGGCTGTTTTGACGGAACCACATGAGAGCCAGTCCTTCCAAAAGGAAGGGTATTGCCAAGAGCATCTCGGGATCAGATACTAAGTCCATAGCCCTACCTTCTTCTACCCTTTGTAGAAATGCTATGCCACTTGTGTCCCCTTCTCCTGAGAATGTAACATTCCAGGTTCGGATCACATGTGACAAGTTTCGGGTCCTTGATCTCGTATCAGAATAAATTTGATCCACGTGTGGCATTGAGGTTCTCGGTGGTGGTTGGGGTGGGGGTGGTCTTGTATCCTCACTTTGATATTCGTTTTTGTGTGTTATTATTATTTACTCCTGTGTCGTTATTTCCTGTTCTATTACTATATTGAAATTGTGGTGTATTGATCGGAGTAGGGATTAAGATTAATGTGTCCAGCGCCTCATAATCACCAAAAAGTTGATCGATGTTTTGTCGCGGGGTTGGGGGTGGAAGACTCGATACGTTCGAGTCGTCAAGGTTGATTACGTTTGCATGGACGGTTTGCCTGGGGTTCGAAAAGCTTGATGTGACATTTTCCGAGATGTCATCGTCCTCGCTCGTCCAATAGGTCCATCCGTCAGCCGCGTTTTCGAGATATCGTCGCATTCTATCAACGATTTTGCTGTGTGTGCCAGTATTGTTTATTGCGCGACCGGTCATTAGGTCGCGAAGGTGCTCGGGGTTTATTTTTTTAACCAATCGTATTGTACTGATGCCATTTTTTTGAAGTTTTACGGTTAGTTAATAAACTTAAGAAAACCGAATGCAAACCACGAAAGGAATTTTTCTTTTTATTTTGTGAATAAATAGTTTATTGGATTTAGTGCATATATTTGTATTTATTAAATTATTTTAAAAATAATTTAGTTATAAGATTGAGTTCCTGAAAAAAATGTTATTTCATCATGTGAGAGGGTGGAAGAAAACAAAATGTTGCTATTAACTCAAAATTTTTAGAAAAAAAAAATATAATTGCTTGTTTTAATTTTCGAAATTTTTGTTTCAATTTTAATTAAGATTAAGTTAATTTCACTAGATCAATTTTAATGTTATTTAAATTGTTTAGTTTTAATTATGTTTTATTTTTAGGTTAGAAGTTTATTCTTGTTTATTCCATTTCAATTTTACCTTTCAAAAGAGAACAATTCTCTCTTGATAAATTTCTTAAAGTTATTCAATTTGTTTATTTATTTGTTTATTTTTATTTTTTTTTTTTTTTGCGTAGGATGTGAAAACCTGCCTTCAGGTACCCTGTAGCCCGTACTACAGGGTTATGCGGGGGTGGCGATGTTCTGCCGACCCGCTAAAAACACACCCTTATTTGGGACCTTAAGACCACTCCCAGGTAGAGCCAGTTTACTGACGTATCGCCTTCAGGAGTGGTCTTATATCCCACCTCTATCGCCTAAACGATATCATTCCTCGACCTACGGGAACTACCTTTGTTGGCGGCCATCGAGATCCTTAACCCTCATAACATGTTGGATGAAGGTCTCGATGTGCCGCCAATTCTCTTTGGATCGAGTCATTAACAGGACCATGTTCTCCGGTGTAACTTCGCAGTTTACACCGGCGAACATGACCCGTCTTTCGTCGTTCCATCGTGTGCATGTAAAGAGTGTGTGCTCTGCGTCATCCTTTGGGGATTGGCAGTATCCACACTCTGAACTTTCTCGTCTTTTGAAGCGCTCTAGATACGAGTTAAAACACCCGTGACCTGAGAGCGCTTGGGTGAGGTAGTACGAGACTACTCCATGTTTTCGATCTATCCAGGTGGCGAGTGTAGGTATGAGCCGATGTGTCCATCGACCCTTCTCATTCCCGCTCCATCTTGCTTGCCATCTTTCGACGAGTCTGCTTCTCGCATCTCGGCGAATTTGGTCCTTGCTGGGTCTATTGTCATCCGTATAACGGGTGGACATCCTATCTTTGAAAAGGAGGAAAATTTCCTCCCTTTCTTGCGCCAAAAGATCTGCCGGCGGGACGCTGGCAAGGACCTGAGCAGCACTCGCAGATACTGTCCTATAGGCAGAGATTATACGCTTGGTTATAATCCTTTGCACGGACAGTATCTTCTCCAAGATGGTCTTGCTTCTGTCTGTTCGCAGGGAGGGAGCCCTCACTGGTGCTGCATAAAGCAGCTTTGAGTGGAACACACTCGACACCAATCTCCTTTTCTTTTCAAAAGGCCCACCGACGTTCGGCATTATACGGGCTAAATTTAGTGCACATTCTGCAGCTTTGTGGGAAGCCACAGCAATGTGGTGCTTAAAATTCAAAAACTTGTCGAGTTGTACACCAAGATACTTTATATGCGTGCTCCACTTGACCTCGAATCCGTCTACTTCGATCCGGGGAAGTTCGTAACCACGTCTGTCTGTGACCATGAGCGCTTCAGTTTTGTCCAGGGCCATTTGAAGGCCTCTGGCATCCAGCCAGCTCTTTGTTCGTCGCAGACATTCGTTCACCAAGATTCCGAGCTCTTCTGCAGTTTCGGCAGAGCATACGATCATTCCGGTAGACCCATTCGCAAGAAGTCATCGTACGAGACGTTCTATACGAATGGGCCTATCCTCGAGCCTTGAGGGGCACCTTTTTGCATCTCTTCCTTCAGAGTGCAGGTGTCCCCCTCGTATATTACCCACCTGTCGCTAAGATAATTATTCATTATCCGCAACAGGTAGGGGGGTATTCCTTTGTTTCTCATCGACTTGATGAGATCTTCCCATTTAGCGGTATTAAACGCGTTGCGTATATCTATAGCTACTAAAGCGCAGAAGCTCTTCTTCTTCCCCGGACTTAATTTGTCCTTTCCTTCCTTGGCTAGGTACACTGCCTTTTGTATGGCATCTACTGTGGACAGGCCTTTACGGAAACCAAATTGGTAGTCGGATAGACTATTCTCTCCATTTAAATGGAGCTGCATCCTCTGCAGAACCATGTCCTCCAGAAGTTTGCCCATCGTATCTAACAGGCATATTGGCCTGTAAGATGAGACATTATCTAGAGGTTTGTTACCTTTTCTTAGGAGGATCAGCCTCTGTCGTTTCCAGTCCCGGAAGAACTCTCCTCTTCTTAGGCAATTGTTGAAGCAATCTAAGAGAATCTGGGGTGAAGCAACGATCACTTGTTTAAGTATCTCGTTACTTATCCCATCGATTCCAGGCGCCTTGCCTGGCTTCAATCTTCTGCCGGCTTGGTGGAGCTCTGCAAGAGTGAAGAGTTCCTCCTCACGGACTTGACAGTCACTCCAGTCCATCCTAGGCCATGGTTCTGCTGGTGGAAACAAGGCCCTGATTATTTGACGCACCCAATCGGGATTGTCCAGGCCGGGGGTCTTTTGCTTCGTTACCAATTTCTTGGTGACGATTTTATAGCCCAGACCCCATGGGTCCTTCTTGACATCCTCGATCAGGGTCTTCCAACACCTTCGCTGTGAAGCTCGAATTTCCTTTCTGAGGATCCTCTTGGCCTCTATATATGCGTCCTTTAGCATAGCATCTCCCTTAGAGCGGGTGTATATCCTTCTTGCTCTGACGCATGCTTTTCGCAAAGAGGCCAGCTCCTCTGACCACCAGTATACATTAAGTCTTCTGGGAGTGGTACTTCTACGACGCGGCATTGACGCGTCGCATGCGGCGATTATCATGTTCATCACCGGCCGCACCTCCCCATCCAGATTGTTCGGTCTCTTCACCTATCCAAGTTCCTCAATGAGGCGGGATTCTTCAAGGGACCGACCGAACTTTTCGACGTGTAGTTTCTTAATGTTCCACCTAGGGCCTTTCTTACAGGAAGCAACCTGCTTGTTTGCTCTAGGTGTGTCTCCTCCTGAGACTGAAAACTTAATATACTGGTGATCACTTTCGGTATGATCCTCAGAGACGTGCCAGTCTGTAATGCGCTTGTTTAGGAGAGATGTTGTTATCGTTAGATCGATAATTGATCCGATACTATGGTCTCTCCTAAACGTCCATTTATGGCCCTGGTTAACAACCATCAGATTGTTCCTGGAGACCATTTCTGCGATTAGAATTCCTCTATTGTCGAGCCTTGTCTCGCCCCAGTCTGGCGACTTCGCATTGAAGTCGCCTGTGACGAGAACATCCAGCCTGGATTCTCGCTGGCTCGACTCGAGTTCGTCTATCTCCGCTTCGAAGGTTGTCAGTGGGTCGTTGGGTGAGAAGTAGCATACTCCTGAATATTAGCGGAAAGACAAGGATCAAGGAACAGTTGTATATTAGAATTTTGCAAAGCAATGTTGTACCCTTTATAAAATTTATAAGAAAATGACCTAAGTAAAACTTTTTTTTTATATTAAAGTAGGGTGCTTTAGTAAGTAAATTAGCGATATTTAGGCATATTTTAAAGAAAAATTTATGTTTTTTGTGAGTATAATGTAATGCTGTACGCAAGAGATAGACATTTCTAAATCTATAGTTCTACAAAAAAAGTTCCACTTGATACCGCTTTAAATGTCATGCAAAAATATTCCTTGTTTAGTTTTGAAATAAATTTATTAAATTTTAGCTGCCAATATCTGCCAATTTGAGTTTTTTAACTGTTTTTATAACGCTGCACATTTTTACATCAAAATGAGAAAAATCGTTCTGCAATAGTATGAAATTAGCTACATCTTTTAGCATTAATTTTTATGCTTCATTTTATTTACTTCACACCAGTATATAATGGCTACTCATTGACATAACTGTCAAATTTCCCCTTGCATTATGTACAATAATAATAATAATCTTCCAAGTCAACAAAAAAATATAAGTCTAACTCGGTTAGAAATTTTTGACATCACTAAAAATGTCCAAAACGATTGTTGGAAAAATCACATTTATGTTTTCAAGGAGACATGTTCACAAAACACTGATTGTTATTATTCATTTCAAAATCATTGTCTCATCCTATTATTAAAGAATTATTTCATTTTTTAAACTTCAATTAAAATTTTTATAAATCTAACGTTACATTTGTAATAAACGACCCTGAAAACCCCCGAGTAACAATTTTCAAACGAATTCGATAAATTTGATAACAATTTTCAGCCACATTGGATCAAACATTTTGAATTTTCATAATCTGATGTCAGATTTGTAATCAGCGACCCCGAAAACCCCCAAGTACCGATTTTCAGATGATTTCGATAAATTTTATCAAAACTTTCCGCCATATTGAATCAGCCATTTTAAATTTTAAAAAAGTGATGTCATATTCGTAAGCAGCGACCTTAAAAACCCCCGAGTAACAATTTTTAAGCGGATGCTATCATTTTTTAATTTTGTCGTCTGCCATATTGGATCCGCCATTTAGAATTTCCAAAATCTGAAGTCAGAATTGTAATCAGCAACCACGAAAACCCCCGAGTAAACAAATTCAACTAGATTAATTTAGAATTGGAATTTTGGCCAGCTTTTTGTCTATTTGGAACCACTGTGCGTCCCCTAATTATCACAGAATTGTTTATTGAAATAAAACGAAATTTTATCCACGATAATTGAAAATTTTATTGATACTCATTGTTGTAGGATGTTTGTCTAACCCTTCTACCCTCATTAAACACCTTTTGTCCCATTTTTTTGTCCTCTATGTAACCACGCTGACCCCCTCCAAGGAGGACAAATTGCTTATTGAATTGAATCGAAATTTTATCTACGATAATAATTTAAAATGTTATTGATACTCATCGTTGTAGGATCTTTGCCTAACCACTCTTATTAACTTTTTCCCCTCTCTTTAGACCTCTATGTAACTGCCCTCTAATCCCTCCCCAAGGATGACAGAATTGTTTTCATGGTAAATATGGAACTCCCAAGTAGAAATCTCAAAAAGTGGAGCAGCTAGGATTTCAAATCTTGAAAATTTGAAATCTGGGAGCCATTTAGGACAATTCTACATTAGCCGTTTGTTTTTACGTTTTCAGACCACCTGCGACTGGTTGAGGCACACTGTGAAATAATATTTATTAAAAGAAAAGTTAAGGAAATTTAAAAAAATGATTTACAAAATTGTCTATTAAATTAACAAATAATAATTGTAAATTCTTCGGAGGGAGGTTACTTTAATACTCGAACATTCACTACTCATCTCGAGATCGTTTTGTAGGGAAAAAGTCTACTTTAAAAATTAGTTTGAAGATAATACAATCTGACCTGAGTCGGGCAGAAGCACATGGCAATTCCATATGTTTTTACAAGCAAAATAATAGCGAGCCGCTTACAATTGGATCAACGACTCGCCGTGGTAATCACCTATAACTCTCAACACTAATTTTATAAACAATATGTTTCATAAAAGTCCACCATTAGGGCGGTTAAAACTTAAAACAAATAAAACTGCATGGACTTAAATTCACGATCACTCAAGACGAAGACACAACCAGGAAGGAAGATGGTGGCGATAATTTGGGGGCTCGTCTTGCGCCATCCCCCCTTCACCTGTTAGTTATCCTTCCTTCTTATCGGTAACTTGTATTCTCAATCGATGTCAAAACCATCAGATGTCCCTTGCTGTGCGAATTTGGCCCAAACTTACTTGTCGAGAGATTTTCGTAAAGCGGGAATCTCATCCGCTAAACGCCCTCGGTGTACAGCCCTCGGCTGCGCTCCCGATGAGCACTAAAGTAACGCTGGCAACCTTCTTTAGAACGCCTTCCTAGGCGTTGGACGGCATAGTTTAATAAAAGCAACAAAATAATCATTTTCAGTAACTAATTCTCTAAAGAAAACGACCCCTGAAGAGCATGGAAATTCAAATGATTCGCCCACCCCTTAGAGAGAAGCAAATAATAACAATAAGTTATATCTTAAATACGAAGCTTTTGCTCCCTGGTTGCGCTAATCCGCGACGGGCTCCTTCGAGAGTTAGTAAGTTGACAAATAACGTGTCAGAATCAATCTGCCACGTTATTATTCAAATTATTCGAATTCAAGGGCGCGTAAAGCATCAAAGAACGATCGTCGTTATTAAATTAATTAAATATTCAGAATATTCGAACTCGAAGTCCAATAAATCAACAAAGAACGTTCATTGTTATCAAATCTAGAAAATATTTAAAATATTGGAATCAAGTTTCCTGATCTAATAGAATGTTTAAAATCGAACTCAAACAAAAGCGCTAGCGATCGTTCGTTATTGTTAAATGCTTTGAATAGCACTTGAAAAATTCAACGTTCTCTAAAATAAACTTCGAATAATAGAAATCGTCGACAAACTAGAACACTGGGCTACAAAGGGTATTTTAAATTTTTATGTTTAATCGTTTGTTTTAAACAAACTTGTCAGAACATTGTAACCGAATTAATAAAATTACAATTATACGAAATGTCATTCTGACTTACAAAACTAACTCTCTCTATCATACGGTCGGAGACGGCGGACAGCTCACAAAATGGCGTTTTAGCTCATCATGACGCTTTTATATAGCATGACGCATTTTCTTACTATATTTAAAATTCAACATCAAACATTATTACTGACTTAGACAATAATAACATTTTAACTTTTTTCTTTTTAAACGATGACTTGATGCGAGGAAACGTAAAAGGGGGAAATTCTACACTTAGCGCAAAAAGGCGGCCGACGACATATCAAATCAGTTGAATTCTCTATCATTTAAAATTGTAAATCAATTCTATAGAAAAGGTGTTAATTTTTTCTAATTTATAAGGTATATTTACTAACGAAAAAAGAGGAAAGATTACACAAAAGGCGCAAAAAAAGCAGCCTCTGGAGTATAAATTAATCAAGTTTTATTTCGTTATAAACTTATATTATTTTCACAAATGGGAGAAATATAATTTTTTAATTTTACAGGGTATTGGATGACAAAGAAAGGCAAAATGCAACCAACTTAATTGTCCTGGAATATCATTTCTAAGCCGTGATTCTTAGTGTGACGCTGTGACGTCACGTCGTGACTCAAATAAAATTGTACAATTTATAACTTTTCAGACTCCACACTCGAATTTTTATTATTTATCACTAGATTCTTGAACTTTGCACTGAATTTACTTGAACTTGATCAATTTATACTCCAAAGCGAGGTAAACATCTTGAGGTTAAATCTTAATGAAATCTTAACACTGAAAAGAAGAAAAATTGACTTAACCTAACTAATTAGAAATAAAAAAATAACCTTAACGTCCGACAAAAAAAAATAAAGTAACATTTTACAAACAATTCGAGGACGAAAAATTAGAAAGAACCTGAATCAAAACTGGAAAGGGAGATGAAAGGAAGGTAGGAACCTCCTCAATCCACAATCCCACTATCTACTACCTCTAATCTCCTTTAGCTGAAAAGAACCAGAATTAGTTACAAAATATAAAAAATCGACGTTTCAGCACTCACCCAGTGCCCTCATCAGGAGCTGGAAAAGATAAAAAAAGATTAGTAGTACTTCAGCCAGCTATCCGGAAACTGCAACACTGAAAAAGCTCAATACGGCCACCCATAGCTAGCAAAAATCCCACCACCACAGCTACAGCTCGAGAGACCACCCTCAAAAAGAAACATGCAAACCCCGTACCCAAACCCAACGCCGTCAACACGTGACTCAACCAAATGCTTTCTATTTTTTTAATTTCATAATAATTAAAAATTATATTGAATCACGTACCGACATGAAAACACCTAATTTGATTCTGTATATTTATCTAAGTGTATTATTATGGCAAGAATTCAATGCTTGAATGTCAGTTTTAAGGTTGATCGCCTTATCACCTTCAATATTAATGCAAAGCATTTCTACAAAACGACGCTTCCTTAAGTTAGATTTTCTATGCAAAATGTTTACATTATCCCATTCAAAATCATGATCCTTGCACTTTTTACTATGTATTGAAATAAAATTATGATAATAGGTATTTCTACAAAAATTCTCCTTGTGTTCATTTAATCTTGTCATTAACAATCTACACGTTTCTCAAACATATAATTTTTTGCTTTTATTACATTTTAATTTATAAATTACCCCGCTTTTATCTAATTTAGATAATGGATCTTTACTCAGAGATATTAATAAGTCAAATTTTTAAAGAACTCTAAAAATAGAATGAATGTTATATTTAAGCAATAAAACCTTTAAAGATTCAAAAACCTTTCCAAAATAAGAAAGCACAATTGTATTGGTACTAGAATATTCAGACTCAGTAACACCTCCCCACAAGAAACGATTACTATCAAAAATTTCTTTTAGCCTACTGTCAACATGTTTCTCAACAAAAAACCAAGAATAATGATTTAACCGCAAAATATTTTTAACAATATTAATATTCTCAGAATGAAATCGTACATCAGATAATTTTATTGCTCTATCTACAAGATTCTTGACTACATCAATCTTGTTTCGAATGTGATGTGCCGAAAGCAAATTTACAATTCTACCTGAGGTCTCCTTTCTATACCAATTAGTTATTATCTGACCAAAATCATCTCTCAACAATTGCAGATTCAAGAAACTAATCCTATTATTACTTTTAATTTAAAGAATAAACTTCAAACGTGGATGATACCTGTTAAAAACTTCTAAAATTGCATTAATTTTATCCTTACTCTGAAAGAAAAGAGGTGATGCTGCTGCATCTTTGGAGGTTGCGTATCGCACTTTGACGTGAGTGCAGCTGCACACTCCAAAGAGGCGTGTAACGTGCCCCTGAGAGCGCGCAAAAGACTTCAGACAAGGCAAGCAGTACGCTTTCATTGAAAAGTGCACTGCTTGCCTTGTTTTGGGGTCTGTTGCGCGCTCTCAAGGGCGCGTTACACGCCCCTTTGGAGTGTGTAGCTGAACTCACGTCAAAGTGTGATACGAAACCTCCGAAGGTGCAGCAGCATAACATCTTTTCTTTCAATGTAGGAATACACATAATTGTATCATCCACATTTCTAAAATAAAAGGTTATACAGAAATCTAATTGTTTGAATGCAGCTGATTCTAAGTCAGCCATTACTATTTCAGCTAAAATTGGAGAAATGAAAGATCCCATTGGGGTGCTATATTTTTTACTATAAAATTTACCATTAAATTTGAAATACTAAGAACACATCAAATATCCACGCCCCTCAAAAAATCATCACAATTTAATTTCGTAAAAAATTTAATATCTTCCAATCTATTCTTAATACCGGATAAAAGTAGCTCTAAAGGTATATTAGGAAACATGAATTTATTGTACATACAACAGGTCTCAAGGGGATATTGATATTGTTAAAAATATTTTGCAGTTAACTTGTTTTTTTTTTGTTGAGAAACATGTTGACAGTAGGCTAAAAGAAAAAAATTATCACATTTTAGTTTAATAAAAAATTTAATACCTTCCCATCTATTTTTAATACCTGATAAAACTAGCTCTAAAGGTATATTAGGAAACATGGACACTACATCCAGAGAAACAAAAACATGATCTTTTGGAAAAGGGAATTTTGAAATAAGATTCTTAAATTCCAAGGAATTTTTAACAACATAAAAAGGTAATTTAATTGAAGATTTTAATATACTATTGAAATTTACTTCCATAAATCTATTCGGTGAATCTAGTACATACAACAGATCTCAACGGGATATTGATATTGTTAAAAATATTTTGCGGTTAAATCGTTATCCTTGCTTTTTTGTTAAGAAAAATGTTGACAGTAGGCTAAAAGAAATTTTTGATAGTAATCGTTTCTTGCAGGGAAGTGTCACTGAGTCTGCATATTCTAGTACCAATAAAATTCGACAGCCCCCGTTGATAACATGTTTATTAAAAAGCCAATGAAATAAAATGTTAATTTAAAAAACAGTGGAAAATCATTTTTATTAATAATTTTGGAAGATATGATTTGTATTCAATTATTTGTTTAATTAAATGTCTGTTGAAGTTGAGTGTCATAGAATGTTAATTGGTCCGAACTTACACTATAATGTATATTTAATCAAATATATGCAATAACATTCTATTTCAATCTTCAATACCATTTTTATAAAGTTAATACAAGTCTATATACGTAACAGAGGTATTCTTTTTTTAATACTTGTTCCTAAAAAGTACAATTCCGCTCAAATTTTTTATATTGTTTTAATTAATAATATTTTTTTAGTTAAAAATATTAATACCTGAATTATTAATTAAATAAAATTTGAAATGATTAATTAAAAATAATAAAATTAAAATGTTGAACTTATCTACTGAATTTTTTTTTAAACTATGTCATTTCTTACATTTTTATTATTATTATTATTGAAACAAACATATGAAAACTTAAAAAGATTTCAAACTGTATAAACTGTAAAAAATATATTATTTATTTAAAAACACAAAAAACACATAAATTTTATCATACAATCAGTGTTTGATTCTCTTTTAAACAAAAATAAAATTATTAAATAGAACTCTAAACTTCTTATTTAGAACATAATTTTAGAAATATGATAAATTGTACAATTAGTAGCTATTATGATAATTTTTATTATTTAACTCATGAACTTTAAAGTAAACAGGTAAGCAAAATATATGAACTTATTTTTTTTAATTTTTTTTTTTACAAAACAAGTTTAGGAGAGAAAAAAATGCTTTTACGCACTTGTTCGTGTGGGACTCAACCACGTGCTGTGGCAATACCGCACTAAAACAACCTCTCCCATTCTTGCTTTACTTACTCCATCCGTTTCTGCTCCCTTTATCCTGGAATGTTAGCAAGAGCGTCATCCACTTACTCGAGACGTTTTTCATGTTTCTTGCACTGTTGTCCTCGCCCTTAGCCGCCGATGTTCTTAAGCGGTAGTCGAGAACGTTGTTGGATGCTTTTTTAGAGCTACCAAATAAGATGTTAAAGTGAACAGTGCTGCCGAACCAGATTGAGAGAGTTCAGAAGTACTTACTTCTGCATGCGAACCGCCAATGCATCAACCTGGTGCTCGCAGCTAGGAATCTTTTTTAATTGGCTCACAAATGAAGCCTTAATCCCTCCCAAACAACCGATTAGAAGAACATTCAATCGGACTTTATAACCTGGGTGCATTCGACTCAATTCGAACATGAGCTCTTGATACTTGGTCCGCTTCTCATCCTCCTTACGATTAATGTTGTTCTCAGCTGGATCCGAGAACTCAATTACACAAATGATCTTACTTTTATGATCCTGGAGTACTATATCAGGCTTATTAGCACTGATACGATGAGTGGTGGAAAAAGAGAAGTTCCAGTAGATCTTACACTGGTGATTTTTCACTACGGACTCCTGATCCCCTTGGGTATACGGCAAGATGGGTTCTTTATCTATACCATACTGGTGTCGAAGGTGATAATACAACACCTTAAGCGCAGTATTGTGTCTTTCAATATACCTGCAACACGCGTACTTCGGACACGCACTTAGAATGTGACTTAGAGTCTCCGTATATTGTTTACATGCACGACAGATGTCACTATCGACAGGTATATGCATCACACGACTGCGGTACACCAAAGTATTAATTACACCATCCTGACAGGCGAATAGAAATCCTTCAGTCTCTGATCTTAAACCAGCAGATTTAAGGAACGAAAATGTCAAACCAACTGACAATTCTACTTCATTTATGAGATTGTAGAATTGTCCGTGAACAAATTTGCTCTTATGTTCCTGTAGTAGAAGCGCATGTTCTGCTTCCTTGACACGGCCCTTAAGCATCAATGGTGGTAACGATGCTAATCCATGTTCCACATTACTAGTATCAAATGGGAGACGAAGTTCATTCGCAGCTCTTTCTGCCGCATGATAAAAGAATACCCCACAATTCGTAATTTCATGATGGTGAACAAATTGTAAAAGAGGATCTCGACTGTTCATAATTGAGCATGTAGCAGCCAAAACGATTCTACGTTGAAGACACTCTAAGTTCAGTAGACCTCTTCCTCCCCGATCTCGCGGAAGGTAAATTCGAGGCACGGAAGACTTTGGATGATGACTTCGATGGATTGTCATCATCTTGCGAGTTTCTCTGTCTAGCATTTTCAGCTCATTAACATTCCACTTAACTGCTCCAAAGGTATAGAGAAGCAAAGGAATGGCTAATGTATTTGTGGCTTGTATCTTATTCTTCCCAGATAATTCGGAAGACCAAATTTTTCTGAGAAGACCACGATATTTTGTTTGGAGACGATCTTTAAGCTGACGCACATCTTGAGTCTCCGCCTGTGGAATTCCAAGATATGCGTATGTTTCTCCTTGACCAAGATAATGAATGGCGTTGCCACCAATGAGCTGAAGATCCTCAGAGTCGCCTGGTGTTTCAGATGTTTCCCGTCTTCCCTTACTTAAGTGGAAAACGGCACATTTATCCAATCCAAATTCCATTCCAATTGCTCTAAAATACTTGGCTACTGCAAACACTAGATTTTTAAGTTCTTCTCTATTAGATTCATAGAGCTTAAGATCGTCCATGTAGAAAAGATGGTTGATCTTATGAACTCTATTTCTTGGTTTGCCACACATGTATCCAGAGCGATTTTTTCGAAGCACAATAGACAGAGGCAAGAGAGAGATGCAGAAAAGTAGAGGACTGAGTGAGTCACCTTGAAAAACTCCTCTCTTAAAAGAGATGATGTTAGTTATCATCTGCTGTTTGTTGGAGGATATAACAAACCTTGTCCTCCACATGAGCATCAGCTCTTTTAAGCATCTCACGATGTTTGGATGTACCTGTAAGCAATCAAAGAGCTTGATGATCAGCTCATGACTCGTAGAGTCGAATGCTTTACGGTAATCAATCAACTTTATTATTATTATTATTATTATTTTTTTTTTTTTTACAAAACAAGTTTAGGAGAGGAAAAAATGCGTTTACGCACTTGTTCGTGTGGGACTCGACCACATCCTGTGGCAATACCGCACTAAAACAACCTCTCCCAATTCTTGCTTTACATACTCTTATCAACTGTTGCTCCTTCCGTCCTGGAAGGTGAGCAAAAGCATCATTTTTCTTTACTCTGTTCAGTTTCAGCATTCTGTTCTTTGAGTCTTCATGTCCATTGCCGACGATGTTCTTATGCGGCCGACATGAAATTGTAGGATGCTTTTTTAGAGCTACCATTGAAAATGTTTTTTTTACAAGGAACAGTGCTGTCGGACCAGATTTTTTTTTTTTTTTTACAAAACAGGTTTAGGAGAGGAATCTGAATCTTTAAATCTTCTGAATCTTTAAAGGTTTAATTGCGTAAATATAACCTTCATTCTATTTTAGAGTTCCTTACAAATTTGAATCAGTAATATCTCTGGGTAAGGATCTATTATCTAAATTTGGTAAAAACGGGGTAATTTATAAATTAAAATGTAATAAATTTGAAAAATTATATGTTGGAGAAACGGGTAGTTTGTTAATGACAAGAGTAAATGAACGCAAGGATAATTTTAGTAGAAATGCCTATTATCATAATGTTATTTAAAAACATAAGAAATAGTGCATGGATCATGATTTTGAGTGGGATAATGTAAGAATTATGCAAAGGGAATCTAACTTAAGAAAGCGTCGTTTTGTAGAAATGCTTTGCATTAACATTGAAGGTGATAAGACGATCAAACTTAAAACTGACATTCAAACATTGAATTCTTGCCATAATAATACACTTAGATTTTTTAAATATTAAATTAAGTTTTAGTTTTAGCTGCCTTATGTTTGTTTTCCTTAGTGTAACTACACATAATTTAATGTTTTATAAAAAAAAAAAAAAATTAAAAAAGTATATTTAACAGACTCAAATTATGTGATACTTAAGAAAAAATACGCAATTTGATTTTTTTAAAAAAATGAATATTTTACTTTTTTCGGAAAAAAATTCAATTTTTAAAACTTTTGTATTTAGAATGAATTTTGGTGTTAACATTCTTACTTAGTATAGAACCAAATCCTTCAAGTATAGTAGGTTTAAGGTGAGTCTAAGTATAAAAAATAGTTTATTTTGTAACAAAATTAAATTGTTTTAAACTATACTTAGTCAATTGGAAATACCTGAAATCTATATCAATATTCTATTACTATTAACATTATAACTCAGTAAAAGACTAATCCAGTAAATATTATAGACTTTAAGACAGCCTAAGTATAAAAAAATTTTATATTGTAAAAAAAACATTTTGAAATATAATTAGTCAATTGCGAATTCCTGAAATATAAATTGAATTTTTATCACCATAAACATCATTTATTAGTATCGTACCAGTTAGTATAGCAGTTTAGGCTGTAAGTTTGTCTAAAAATAAAAAACAATCAATTTTTTTGTGATACAATTGAAAATTTCAAAGTCTATTTATTCAACTATAAATTCCTAAAGTATGTGTCTAGATTTTATCCAAAAAAGATAAGAGTCCGAAATGTTTTACTCTGACCCTCAAGATTTATTCCATATTGAAAAACAAGAAATACAAGTTTGAATCCATTTTAAATCATGCAGGCTGACTAACTTCAAGTTGTATATTTAACTTCCGCTAAAATATGTTATTCTATATGAAAAATAAAGTGGCATATATTTTTTAATTTTCGATAAAAGTTATTTTTAACGAAGTCATAAGCACTTAAATTTTGCATGGTAAAACTCAAAATAACAGTGAAATAAATTTGTTTCGCTTGTAATTTCTTTTCTAATAAATACCAGAAAAAAAGCGCACGCGAAATTTTATTATTTCTTAAAATAATGTTTCATTTATGTATAATTATGTGAAATAAAAGAAATACATAATACCTATAATAAAAAAAAATGAATGATAAAAAGACATTGCAATAAATTTAAATTGATGTGATCTTTGATTCATCGTGTATATCAAATTGCAAATTTTGATTAATTAAAAATTAATTAAATAAAATAAAGATACAGAATAAAGTGAAGAATATGAGGAATAATTATAAAAAATTATGATATACCTAATACCATTAAAAAACTTTATTTTAAAAAGTTTAGCGATCAACACTCTCTGCTCTTATAATATTTTAGAACCTTCTTCCAATATAACCAATAAATGAATGTGTGGTAAACCGCGCTTTTGAAATTCAATAGCATAAACATAACACTTTACTTGTCCAGGCTTCCGTTTCCGGTACCGTACAGTAGTGCACGCGTTTTTGAAGGGTAAATTGTTTTTTGGAAAATTTGGTTATTATTAGTTAAGGGTGGGTAGTGGTGTGAGTGAAAAGTGATGTGCAACGTAAGGTGAATGGTTGAAAAAGAATGTAAGTAGAAAATAGTGTGAATGGGAAAGATAAAGAAGGTAAAAGGAAAGAGTGAATTGTGAGGTTAGGTGGAAAGAGTGAGGAGTGAGTGCGAGAGGTAGAGTGAATGACGAGGAGAGCTAATAAACTGTAGGTAAGGTAGGGATCTAGAATGGCGAAATTTGACTCAAGTAGTATACGCGGGAAAATATCGGAGATACGAAATATTATAGGCAAAATAAGAAAGGGAAAAGACGAGGAAATTATGAAGTGTCAGGACTGCATCGACTTCCTTGAGTTTGTTAAGTTGTTAGTAAGAAGGTTCGATAAAGAATGGATAGAGGTGTGGGACAGAATAGAGATTGATAGGGACATAGAAGAAAAAAGAGATAAGCAGACGGAGGTAATAAAAAAGGAAATAGAAGGGATGGAAAGGAATTTAAAAAAGTGGGAGGAAAATTGGAAAATGGAAAAAGAAAATATGTGGAAGAGAATGAACAAGTAAGAGAAAGAAATATCGGATTGATGTGTGGGAGATGGGAAGAATGAGAAGGGTGGATTTGAGGTTGTAGAGATAGGGGAAAAGGAAGAAAGTAGAGAGAATGGAGAAGTAAGGGATGATAATTTGGAAAGGAAAATGAAAGAGTTAGCGAGTCAGGTTGAGTTGCTCGAGAGGGAAAAAAGAATAGTGGAGTTGGAAAATGAGGAGGACAAATATGAAGTAAAGAAATTAAGGGGAAGGTTGAGAGGGAGTGGGAAGAGGATAGATGAAGATAGAACATGGAGAGAGAGAAGAATAAGCTGGTTCTTAGAAGAGAAAGCGTGGACAGAAAGAAGAAAAGGAGGTGAGGTAAGGATGGGGAGAGATTGTGTCTGGGTGGATGGAATAAGATGGAAAGTGAAGGAAGAGACAGGAGAGGTAATAAAAGTGTGATTGTGTGTAGGTATGGAGTGCATGGGTATGATAGGAATGGAAGAAAGTGTGGGGGTAAATGACGAAAGTGGAATAAATGGAGAAGAGAGAAAAAGAGTAGATAGTAAGGAGTGAGTGAGAGACTATAGTAAAAGGTAAAAGGGTGGTCGATAAAAGGGATAAAGACAGATTTGTCAAAAGGAACGGGAACTGGAAGCCCAGGCACATGGCGAATAATAGGTTAAAATAAGTTAAGATGGCGTTTAGATTTGAGTAGATTAAGATTGTGAAAAGGTAGTTATAAGAAATGTATTATAATAAAAATGTAAATGAAGTGGAGCCCTTGAACCCGTTTAAGGGAGAGTAAATAAAGTACACTTTACTTGTCCAAATAGTGTATCATCTACTATAGTTTCGATTAATTTTTTTACTTTTAAATGAAAGACTCTTGCAACCGTGTCAGGTTTGATAGAAGCTGACTGATAAAGTAATAAATTTTCTTAAATTTCTTTCCATTTTGAACTACATGTCATTGTAATTAATAAATCTGGTTTACCATGAAAAGCTACATAATGGTCATTGCATATTGATATTGTTTTAACATGTTACGAGGTGATCCTATAAATGTTGAAGGCAGTATCAACATCTTGCCAACATGTACATTATTTTTAATTTCTTGATTATCTAAATGATCAATTAATACTTTGTAAGTTTCACTTCTTAGATTTTATATAAGCAGATCGATCATATCGATACTATAACCCTTGTTTCCTAGAGGATAAAGTATAGGATATATCCAAGGTTCAACATTTGGATCTAAATGACTAACCAATTGCAATTGTTTAATCAATGTATTATAAATCGTTACATAAGACTTTGGTATTAAACCTTCAGGAATCATATTAAAAATAGCAGCAACTTCATTACACCTTTAAAAATTGTACCTACCTTTATCCAATCTTGTTTTTAAAGTAAACATTAGTTGTAATTCTGGAAATTCTTCATTATTTTTTTTGCCAACCCAGTTAAAAATTTCGTGTGTGTTCCCACGTGTGTTCCTGTATGGGATCCCGAATGGGATTCCTTAAAGGTTCCTACATGGGTTCCCATATGGGATCCTGTGTGACAGGGAACTTTGGCACGAACACTCGAGGGAACACTGTACATAGGATCCCATGTACCTAGGAATGTACCAGTGAATTATTTTGTTAACAATATTCTTTTTGTAGATTCATTTAAATTGTTTAATATTTTAAGGATCCCATATGGGAACCCACGTAGGAACCTTTAAGGGATCCCGTACGGGAACCCATAAGGGAACACACGTTGGAACACACACGAAATTTTTAACTGGGAACGCAGTTTCCATTTCAATGATTTCAGACATCATCAAAAAAGACTTTGTATATGCGTTACAATCTCTCAATAATTTGTCAATATTAAATAATATATCCACATCTATGTTGTCACGTTTGTTTAATCTATAGCAAATTGCTTCTTCTAGATCTAACAAGAATAATTGACCAAAAGATAGATCATTATCAATTTCAGGAAATAGGAAATTGTTGATTTAATAAAAAATTCAACCTTAAATTATTTATCAAAATGGTCCCCGCCTTCTATTATTGAAATTAACTACATTGGCATTTTAAGATGCAAAAGCAAATAAATTATAGTAAAGTCTTATAATATTCCTAAAATGGCCAGATATCTTATGAGATCCATCTAACAATTTTTTTAATTCATGGGGGTATTTTTCTGAAGGCAACGGTACACCACCATGACTGCAACAATAACTATAAGTTATTTTCTTTTAAACTCTTTCTTTAAAAATTTTTAGCCTTGCATCTTTTGCAAAAAAAAAGACATTTTACCAAGATAATGTTCGTTATAACTTGGTACATGTTAGCTATTAATATTTTTTTCTGCATAAGCAAAATCACGAATATCAATGTTTTCATTTGCATAAATAAATTTTCCTGCATATCTTTTGAATATAGTATTTCATTATTTTCATCCTTATCATGGCACATCTTCTGTTTCAATTTCAATCTTTGACGATAGCTTTTTTTTATATTCTGCTCTACATTTTTTTAATTTTCTGATTAGAGGTATTAACAATTTTTGTCTGGCTCACTATTCTTTGTAATTTTTCATTCTTATCATCTCATCCTACTTCTTTAAGATACTTAACTGACTTTCAACATATTTTTATATTCTGCACGACTTTTTTTACTTGTCTTATTACAATCGCTAGAAATGATTAATTTATCAGAATTAATATCTCTTTTTTCTTCTTAACCAGCACTATCTATGGATTGTGTTTTTTTAGAAAAATTTAAATCTGTTTCACTACTTAAACATACATCTTCCATAACTGATATTTCTGTTTCTTTGTTATTAATTTTTTTCGTTTTAATTTCATCATTTCACTATATTCTTTCTGATATTTTGCTCTAGTTTTTCTACTTTTATCATTAGCATTGCTAAAAAAAATCTTCTTATTACTATTGTTTCTAATATTTTATAATTATTACTTTCTTTTACTACTTCAATAGAATTTGACGCATTTTTCACATGTTTTTTCTTACAAACATTTATGTTCTGTCACTATTTACACTTTCCATATTTGTTATTTGTTTCTCTTTCCCATCTCTCCTTTTAACTTAGGTCTGTTACAATACATTTTTTAATATTTGGTACTGCTTTTTCTAGTTTCTTAGTCAGGAATATTAACAACTTTTTTCTGGCCTATTTTTGTATGTAATGAAGGACTACTTCAATCTCCTTTTATTTCTGTAAAACCGTCATTAGTTTCATAATCTAATTTTCTCCTCTGTGTCGCATTCCTCACATGTAAATTAGTGTTGTTTATTTATTCGATATTGCCAATTCAAAGTTTATACAATTTTGTAAAATTATCCGAAAATGAGATGACATATTTTTTTGAAACATCATATACAAATGAGTTCTCATTAAAGCATGATTATATACAACATTTTTAGGTTTAATATTAAAATATAAAGAAACAGCAAACGCAATGGTGTGTACACCACAATCAACAAAATTTGGTTGTTGTTGTACTTTTAAAAAAACTACATTAGGTTTAAATGGATATTACCTGCATAAATATTCTCTTTGATCTTCATTTAAACAACCTTCATTAAGACTATCATAAACAAAAAGTTCATTTCCATCATAGTTAGTGCAAATCCAGTGACCCAAAAGTCGAATTCCACTAAACAATATTTGAATATGTGATTTATTCTTATTAATTGCTTTTATTTCATCTAACATTTCTAAATATCCTATAATTTGTTTTTGGAAACTACCACCTGATGCAAGTTCCAATAATTCCTGAAACTTATACATGTGATTGTCATTTAGCATTTCCCAATTACAAATAAAATCCTAATTTTTATCATTTAAATTGAAATATCCCCTAATAGCACCGACCGTTCCGTCAACGTGACGGAAACGGTCCAGTGGGCCCTTCGGTACGTTCCACCGGACTGTTCCCAAAAGGGGACCAGACCGTTCCGGATTTCACTAGGCCAGGAACGTTCCCTCGGAACGTTCCAGAACGTTATTTTAGGAACCTTAATACACATTCAAAAAATTAATAATGTTAATATCGTGCGCAGTAGTTTTCTATCGCATTTAGAGCTGCGCAGTTGATTTTAGTGATCACTGTTCTATAGAGGCCATCATATTAGCAAAAATGAATAATAATAATAAAAAAAATTTCAGTTTTTTCCGCATAATTTTTCCGCAATCCGCACTGCGATTTTTCAAATGCGTATGAACGTTCCTAAAATAACGTTCTGGAACGTTCCGAGGGAACGTTCCTAGCCTAGTGAAATCCGGAACAGTCTTGTCCCCTTCTGGGAACAGTCCAGTGGAACGTACCGAAGGGCCCACTGGACCGTTCCCGCCACGTTGACGGAACGGTCGGTGCTATTAGGGTCTCTTCTTTAACTGAGAACTCATTTTTCAAAAACAACTTTAAAAAAAACTAACAAAAAATGAATTTTTTATGACTCACGATCTAACTTTATAATGACCTCTTTATCCTACATGTCATCAAAGTATCTTTATATTTCAAGTCTTAATGTTTTTTTGTTTCTGTATCTCATATGTTTCTCTTATATCTATTTATCTCATCTCATTATCTCATCTCTTTACCTGATCCCTCTCATTGTCTCATCTGTTTATTTCATATCATTGTCTCATGTTATTGTCTCATGTTATTGTTATTCTCTTTTCCAAAAGCCATTGACCCTCATTATACAAGGGTTTGATCGAAAGATAATGACACCCTGCAGGTAGTCTACTGTTTGTATTAAGAAATAAAATATAAATTTTAAGGTAATTTGTATAATGAGCTGAGAGTTTCCTTTTCCGTAAACTTTTAACAAATACCTGCTCTCTCTCACCAAGGAACCATGTATAAAAGTATCCTTTTTCGTTAACTGTTAACGTTTTTCCTTTAACTTTTAACGCTTACCTTCAGTTCTCGTTTCTTATATAGGATAATCAACTTTTGTTTCTTAAACCTATTAGGTGGTCTCTTGTTCAAAAATCCATTCGAAAATTTTAAAAAGCTTGAAAACTAACAAAATTAAAGATGATTTTCCAAAAATAAATAAGGTTCATTTTCTCAAAAACCCCAGCTTTTTTTTCTTTAAAATTTGTACTATAAGTTTTTATTAACATAAGCAAATATTTCTATAAGTTTCAAGCATGCTAAACCATACTGGCAGACAGGAGGAGTTTTTTTGTAAAATAATTTTTTGATTTAAGTTTAATATTGTTGGTATCAAACAAATGAAGTGCAATGAATTCAATTGAATTTAGTCCTTTTTATATAAAATTAATGATTAATGCACACTAACAATGTTGATAATAATTTATGGTAAAAATTTTAAAGAAAAAAAAGCTGGGGTTTTTGAGAAAATGGACCCTTTTTATTTTTGGAAAATCATCATTAATTTTGTTAGATTTAAGTTTTTTCAAATTTTCAAACGGATTTTTAAACCAGAAGAGACCACCTAAATAAATATCGAAAATAAAAAAATACGTGTCCTTTAATTTTTCATATAGATTAACATATTTTAGCGACAGTTAAATCCCCAACTTGAAGTTAGTCAGCCTGCATGATTTGAAATGAATTCAACGACAAGTAATGTTTTTTCAATTTGGAACAAATCTGGGGGTCGGAGCAAAATATTTCGGACTTGAGTCTTCGTTGGATAACCCTAATGTCTTAAAAAGTACCTACATATAAGGATACACAATTTCTTTATGCTGGAACTGTGCAGAAGTTGATATCCTATGTGTGACGTGACATTTTATTTATACCTCTCCCCCTAACGTCACAAATCATCTCAAATTTCTAATTCCACTCCCCCTTGTTTGTTTGACGTAGTGTATGAACACTAGGGTGTCCGTTAAAAAGTCGACCTTCGAATTATCTTTACGCTACCCTCCAGTTTGGTTCCAATATAAAAAAAATTTCTGTAAAATTGCAGCCTGATTGATTAATATTAACTCGTTCCAGCAATCGATTGAAATTTCCCATTGAAAATGCATGGGAAAAATGAACTTTTTTTAAAAATTTCATAACTTTTTTAATTTTTTTGCAAATAAATTTCCAGGTCACAAATTTCTTTATTTTCAGCTATATTTTAAGGCAGCGTTTTTAGAAAAATTTAATTTTCAAAATTTTCAAAATGTCGGATGGTCAAAAATAGGTCAAAAAATACATTGTAATATTTGCAGAGTTTGATCATATAAATATTCAAGGAAACTCAATAGATCTTCTTATTCGGAGGTTCTTGAGGTCGCTTATGAAGATTACGATGTCAAAAATTAATTTTTCATAATTTTGGAACCAATATGGCGGACTCCAAATTTTAAATTTCCACATTTTTCAAGAAATCGCCTTAAAACACCGTTATCGGGCTTTTCGGGGTCACCATTAACAAATTTCATGTCAAAAATGTATTTTTCAATAAAGCCGATCCAATTTGGGGGATTCAACAAACTTTTTTTTTTTAATATAGTTCTTACATTTTTACATTTTAATTATTCAGTTTTTGATTCATTCACTAGTTTTTAGTAAAAAACTACTAATTTAAAAGTGAAATATCTATTAATTAATCTTGTAAAACTTCACTTTCTCAATTAGTAGTTATGAAACTGTCAAATTAGTAGTAATTTTCTACTAAAAAATATTGCAATTTTTCACTTTTTTGACATCGTAATTTCCATTAGCGACCTAAAAATCCCCAAATAAGAATATCTATTGAGTTTCCTTAAATATTTATGTGATAAAACGCTGCAAATATTGCAATGTATTTTTGACCTAATTTTGAACATCCGACATTTTGAAAATTTTGAAAATTAAATTTTTCTAAAAACGCTGCTTTAAAATATAGCTAAAAATGAAGAAATTTGTGACCTGGAAAATTTTTTGCAAAAAAATTTAAAAAGATATAAATTTTTTTAAAAAAAGTCCATTTTTTCCATGCATTTTTGACGGGAAATTTCAATCGATTGCTGGGACGGGTTAATATTAATCAATGAGGCTGCAGTTTTATTTATTTGAAAATATATACGGGTCGAGAAACCCATTAATACAGTACTGCTTAAAATCATAAAATATTATTTGGCCACATTGTCATTGTTATTATAAAAGTACACATCAGAAGTAGTTAAAAGTCCATGTACTGATTGCCCTTAGTTTAGTTAACAATATTTAACACATTTTTTTTTTTTTTTACATAAAGATAATAAACATAATAAACATAATCATTATATAAAATATCAATAATTTTAACGCTTAGAGATAACAGAACTAGAACTCAAGAACAAGAAAACTACAAAATCAAAATCAGAATCTATGAAATCTATGAAATTACAACCTTTAAAAATGTAACAAAGAATTATCACTATCACCAACAGTCTTCGGAATTTGAGAAGAAGCAGACGAGTAAAGAGAACACGTGCGTTTGTTTACGTTTTCATCGTGCCTACTGTGATAGATGGATTCACGGTTGAATGTATGATGGTAGGTTTTCCTTGTCGAAAAACAACTCGTAGTCCCCTCTCTCCCGCCAGAAGACGACGATGCATTTCTTGCCTCATTACAGTAAGTTCCTGCAACTGCATCCGAGTCCTGTCGAACGATATCGAAGTATTTTTCATTTCCTTCAAATTAGATCGTTTTTTGTAAACAAGAAACTCGTGATAGAAGGAATGCGCCTCATTCGGAGTGTCGAAGACAATCTTGACTGGACGTGGCTTCTGATTGGCCTGTGAATTCATACCCAGTCTTTTAATTTCTGTGTTATCAAGCAGGCCAGGAGTTATTACATTTTCACAAAGACGAATCACAGTGTCTCTCTCCTCAAGAAGAGGATCAGGCAACACAGTTCCGGGTACAGCGTGCTCAGGAACACCGAATAAAAGAATATTATTTTTCCTTTTTGTCCTCTCTTCCATTTCAAATAAACATTGACTAGTATCCATACGAACAGCTTTAAGATTGTTAACTTCAGCTCTCAATGAAACAATTGTACCCTCTGCATCCAATTTGGCAGACAGAGTAGCAGATAATTTTTCCATCATTGTTGAAATACTTATCAGATGTTGAGAAAGGGCCGAGTCGATTATTTGTTTCATATCAGAAGATGTAAAAGATGGAGTATCCAGACCAGAAGCAGAACCAGTAGAAGTTGTAGGCGTAATGGAACCGGGTGCACAACACTTTTTATAAGCACCATTTTCAAGTATAGTCGTCCTGAGAGCACAGCTCGGGTGATAAGAAGAACTACAACCACTACAGAGCACAGCACTTGCACCTGCTTGTCTGTTACAAACAGGGCACAACTTGGATTTTTTCACTTTAGACATTGTACACACTAGCTACAATGTATTTGTAGGTTAGAATCTTCACGGACAATAAAAGTCGAATATTTCAGGTCAATAAATAAATAAATGGACGAACCAAGAAGATTAACTAACCAAACAAAAAGTCACGCACAAAATAAAGTCACATTTAACCCTCAATAAGAATTTATAAACAGTTAGAATTAATAAAAGGCGACGGGTTGAATAAGACACGTGTATTCAAGTGGCCATCTAGCGAATAGATCGAATTTTACAGAAATTTTTTTTTTAAATTGGAACCAAACTGGGAGGTAACGTAAACAAAATTCGAAAGTCAACTTTTTAACGGACACCCTAATGAACACGGTGCGGTGGTCTTCAACACATTTTAACCCAAAGCTGCAGTCACTGAACATTTATTTCTATCTCTTGAATTTGGAAACTTTTCTAAGTATTTTACAAAAAAATCCAAACTCTTTCATCTATCCGTTTTTAGAAAATCTATGATTTAAGTTAAAACATTGAATTTTTTATTTTTTATCCAAAACAGTGAGTAATATGACTAAAAAAAGTTACATTAAACCTATTTTTATTAAGAATAAGTAATATTAAAGCTGTTTTGATATTTTGGACATGGTCAAAAAGAGGAATTAAGTTTTATTTTAATTAATAATCTCATAAATTCAAAAAAACATTTAGTGCAGAAACCTTTTAATTAAATCAATTTCAGGTGCATGATGGTGAATTTATGTAAATTTGTACAGTGATACTACAAAATAATTCTCATGAAAAACGACAAATTTAATCTTTTAACCTAAAAGAAATCGATTTTCTTAAAAATGGCTACAGCGATCCGTAATATATTTTTTATCACACTTACATCAAAAGTTAGATTTTACGGCTTGTTTGGAAACCTTTAAGAGCTCATTTCACGGCCTAGGCCGTAAAGTAAATGAACTCGCAATCTGATTGGCTGATGCTGGTCAGCTGACCTTTACTTTATGGTACAGCTGCCCAAACTGGCCCAAACGTCACGGCTGTTCATGGGTTTCGCCGCCCTCCGGGGGCATTTCTAAGTCTATCGACCTACTCCCACCTAGAAATGCCCCCTGAGGCCGTTTTTTACGATAATCACCTCTCCCTAGGTTCGAATTCTCAGTTTTTTGTGTGATAAAAAATGTTATATGACACTTGGACCCTTTCGGCACTTAAGTTCTCGTGTATCGTACAACTCGCCACAGCCACATCAGAGCCTCGGCTACTTTTCGGTGGAGCCTCGGCTTCATATCTTCACTTCACCTCGGCTTCGCCTCGGCTACGTTCAATGCAGCCTCGTCACCACCTCTACTTCGCCTCGGCTGCGATTGGACTTAGGCTCGTATTACGATACTTACTCGTACTATAAAGTGCCATTTCAGGTCCTTGTGTCATAAATAACTATTATCCGAAAAATGCTATTACTGTAAAATATCAACTATATATTGTATGTGGATACTTTTCTAAATATTTTGCCAAAAAATCTAATAAATATTATCAAACCGTTTTTTTGATAATTGATTTCTTTATGTCAAAAGATTGCATTTTTTTGTCTTTTATGAGATATTTTGTATAGTATCACTGTAAAAATTTACATAAATCTATCACGGTGCACCGGAAATAGATTTAATTGAAGAGATTTTTTACTTAACAATACAGAGAGTGTCTCCGCGTAGTGCATCGGAGGACTTTGGGAAAACAGAATGAACGTTTTTAGAGCACACCCCTAGCATAATGGTTAGTGGACGTGTGGAGCATGCCCTGCTGTGATAAATCATATCGGCTGCCTTCGAACGGTTCTCGATCGTTTGTGTAAGCGTTCAGTAAAGACCCCAGGGGATCTTGTCTCACCAAAAATTTGAAGTAAAACCCAAATAAAGGTGGATACTGCCTCCGTGGGTACCCGTACCAGAGTATAAATGGTACCAAGAGCGACCGGGTTGCCCAGTCTTGGCCGGGTCATTTGAGGTCGGACTCGTAGTGGCAAAAGGCGTTAAGTAACACTTGAGCCTAACTAAAAAAGTGGATATAAAATTCGATGCCTGAAGTACCGATGTGTGAGTCACATATCTCGATTCGGTAAGCGGTTATGCACAAACCTCAAAGGTTAAAAAGGCCCGTTTTTCACCAAGGGACCGCATTGAGGGCGATTTACCTTAGTGCGGATTAGCTAGACGTGTAGACTTCGTACAGCTGCCTCTGAGGAAAAGGTTGTTTTTTAGCTTTTGAGACGGGAAAATAGTACTATGGAGTAATTGTCGGCTGCAAGTTCTTGCACTTTATGTTGCGTGTGGTTTGAGAGAACCTAAAATCCCGCCATTATTCGTAGGCGGATCCGTGTGGTATAGACGCGTATGAGTGGGCACCGTACTCACGTTTCGTTTGTTTTCGTTTGCCACTTACACAAATGCATCTGGAGGGATACACAGACGCGAGTTTTAAATGTGTTGGTTAGACAACAAAAGAAGCTTAGCAATATTTCAACCAAATACGCTGCCCGCTTGAGCCTCTTGGAGATGACGCCAGGAGGACTTGTGTTCTTGGAAGAGGTGTCTATGGGAATACATGTGCTGTGGGGAAAGATGTAGTTGGGGTTACTTGTCCGTGGGAAGCTATTCTCAGTGTGTTGTATACGAACATTACTGGAACTTTGATGAACTCTCCTAGTCCCGCAGGAAAAGTCTTTTAATAGGGTGTTTTGAAAAGCTCTTGACTTGCCCTGTGCAAAAATATGACGGCGAAAATGCGACGTTCTGGGACTTAAAACAACCTTTATTGTCCATTCTGCTTTAGGAGCTGAGAGTTATTATGAGATTGAAAAGGTTTCTTCAGGTATTGGTAGCTCAACCCAAAGGTCTTATCACTAAAAGTTCTTTTGCAAAAATTTGTTCAGTGATGAAATTAAAAGGTTTCAAGCCTATAATGAAAATAATCTGTCGAGGGTTTTTAAAATTAAATCGATTTTTGTCGATTTTTTAAAGGTTAACCGCTCTTATTACAATAAAAATTGAGGTATTTAAATTTTCCTTTTTTTAGATCTCTTCTTCCACGCCCCGTGAGCAATTTTCTTTAGTTAAGACTTTTGTTTGTTTTTAATCGGCGTTAAATTTAAGAAAAATCTCCAAAAACGTGTTTTTTTGGTGATTTTTGTGTTGCTTCTTAAAACAAATGAAGAAAAATGGTTTTCTAATCAAAAGTGTTTTAAAGAACGTACTTTTACCTTCAAAATAAAAAAAATTATTAAATTTGCTGCAACTGTTCTAAAGTTACAGCATTTTTAAGCAGCAAAAATAAGGAATCAAAGGTGTTTCGAGGAGAACAAGTACATGTAGGTACTTAAATACGCTACGGGATGTAAATATTTTGATATAATGGAAAAGTTCATTACAAATAAAGTAAAATAAAAAAAATTCTTTCAGAAATCTGTTACTGTCTCAGAGATATTCTCAAATGTATGTAAGTTTCCGCAAGTTTCTATTTACGAAATAATCTTTTGATTGTTTTTATAATCTGTTAATTATATTTATTGAAAGAGCAAACTTTTTTATATTTAAATCAAATTGTAACAAAACATATATCATTTAACACGGAAATTTTAATTTTTTTAAAGACAATAAAACGAATGCAAACCGTTGAACTCACAAAGAGCTCGTAGAAGTCTTGGTGGATAATCGGGGTGGTTTTTCTGGACATTGCATTTTTTCCAGGTTTTTTGGAAGTCAGAATGTACAGATTCTGATGCCTGTTTAATTGAAATATAAAAAAGTTTGCACTTTCAATAAATATAACTTACAGATTATAAAAACAATCAAAAGATTATTTCGTAGATAGAAACTTGCGGAAACTTACATACATTTAAGAATATCTCTGAAACAGTAACAGATTTCTGAAAGAATTTTTTTTTTATTTTACTTTATATGTAATGAACTTTTCCAATATATCAAAATATTTACACCCCGTAGCGTATTTAAGTACCAACATGTACTTGTTCTCCTCAAAACACCTTTGACTCCTTGTTTTTGCTGCTTAAAAATGCTGTAACTTTAGAACAGTTGCAGCAAACTTAATAACTTTTTTTTCTTTTGAAGGGAAAAGTACGTGCTTTGAAACAATTTTGATTAGAAAACCATTTTTCTTCATTTGTTTTAAGAAACAACACAAAAATCATCAATAAACACGTTTTTTGGTGATTTTTCTTAAATTTAACGCCGATTAAAAACAAACAAAAGTCTTTAACTAAAGAAAATTGCTCACGGGACGTGGAAGAAGAGATCTAAAAAAAGAAAATTTAAATACCTCAATTTTTATTGAAATAAGAGCGGTTAACCTTCAAAAAATCGATTTAATTTTGAAAAACCCTCGACAGATTATTTTCATTATAGGCTTGAAATCTTCTAATTTCATCACTGAACAAATTTTTGTAAAAAAACTTTTAGTGATAAGACCTTTGGGTTGAACTTCGTCGAGCCCCACCGTGTAGCAATCGATAGGTTGTATAAAGGCTTCTTGGTATCAAGGCATAATGACTATCTATTGCTAGATGCAACTTCGAGAAGATAAGGCGCAATATAAACGGAGGACTTTGAGTGAAGATGCTTATTTTCTACCAAAAGTTTCAGTTTGTGTATAAAAAGTATGACTTCTTTATTTTACCTGCGAATTCAAGTAATAAAATTAACAGTATATAACTATAATATAACATAAACAAATTATGTTTTATTTCCAATTATGAAAATATGTAAAAAACAATTTTATTTAACCTATTAGAAAAAATAATGCGAGAATAAAGGCACAACTAATAGAGACATTCACCGTTAGATTTTTTCTGCCGACAAAATACCAACATTTCTCACAAAACCTGCCGCTATTGTTATCAACACCGATGACCACAGAAACACTGGTACCCAGTGGGTTTCAATGTAACTCGCAAGGAACAAACAATTCACCTACAGCGACATCTATGGTCTATCAACTTTTATTCATTTATATATGGATTGTTTACGAAGAAACAGCATTTTCTTCCAATTAAACACATAACAACATCAGAGGACCTTTTCGAATGTTTGTGGCCAATTTCGCATTATATTTTTGTATTACACATGTCTTGTGAATATTCTTTTTATCATTTTTGTTTACTTTTGACTATAATAATTTATTATAAAACAATAATTTAATATTTACCTTACCAAAAAGCATTTTAAAGAAAGTTAATCAAAAGGATAGTTGTACTTGCACAATACACACTTAATTTGAACATTGTATACAACCCTTCTGAAACTCAATGATTTTATGCTCGTGGTAGCAGACGAAAATTTTCAAGTTTATACATGAATTTTTAAAATAAATTTTTTGCAAGTGTTCTGGTTTGCCTTGTTTCGACGGTCGTGCGTGGTTTTTAGTGCGCAAATTTCATTTTGTCAAACTAACCTGTAACGTAAAATTTTACGACGTCACAGTTGACATGTTTCCCTACTGTAAAAACGTGCGTGTGATCTGTCGTAAGAAGGTAGGTATGTACTTACATGTGTACGCATATAAGATCTCAGGTGACACAGACGAAATCTCGAATGAGATCTTACCTAAAAACGTAGGTACGAATGAATGTAAGTTCATATATTTAGTTCCGTTATGCGCCGCCTATAACGTTACTGAATATGAAATTGAAACAGCGTTCTTATATGAGTTCTCATCTGCATACGTATGTAAGAACACACGTGACAACACACTTACGAACTCATGTGCGAACACACCTAAGTATTAAATTAAATATTTTAAATTAAATATATTATTAAAAAAAAATTCTCGCCAACAGGATTCGAGCCCATCTAACCTGAGCCTAAGTACGCCTTAAACCCCTCGGCCACCGTAGTTATAGAAACAACTTTACAAAATCTTAGTCATGTCTTTCCGGAGAAATTTATGTATTAAACATGACTAAGATTTTGTAAAGTTGTTTCTATAACTACGGTCGCCGAGGGGTTTAAGGCGTACTTCTCAGGTTAGATGGGCTCGAATCTTGTTGGCGAGAATTTTTTCTTAATAAGATATTTAATTTAAAATGTTTGATTTAATACTTAGGTGTGTTCGCACATGAGTTTGTAAGTGTGTTAGAACCTGTGTTCTTACATACGTACGCAGATGAGAACTCATATAAGAACGCTGTTTCAATTTCATCTTGAGTAACGTTATACGCGGCGCATGACGGAACTTAATATAAGAACTTACATGCGTTCGTACCTACGCTCTTAGGTAAGATCTTATGCGAGATCTCGTCTGTGTCACCTGAGATCTTATATGCGTACACATGTAAGTACATACCTACCTTCTTACGACACATCACACGCACGTTTCTACAGTAGGGAAACATGTCAACTGTGACGTCGTAAAATTTTACGTTACAGGTTAGTTTGACAAAATGAAATTTGCGCACTAAAAAACCACCCACGACCGTCGAAACAAGGCAAACCGGAACACTTGCGAAAATTTTATTTTAAAAATTCATGTATTAACTTGAAAACTGTCGTCTGCTACCACGAGCATAAAATCATTGAGTTTCAGAAGCAAGACAACACACAGTGGTCTTGAAGCAAAAGTAAGGGTTTTGAAAATGGATGGAAGATTTTCCAACGTAAAGTTTACCCACATGATCTCTAGTTTTAGAATTTTCAAACCGCGAAATCGTATCTGATCCTATTTTAGAGTTAGACTGATTTTACCTGTGGTAGATCCGCAATTATGAGTATCACATTACCTATTTAGACTTTTTTTTATTTTTTTTTTTTTTTAGTTATTATACACTCGTTTTAACGACTTTACTGGCCCAATGAGTGTCCCCCGTAGGGAGTTCCTAGAATTGTACCTTTGTATATATTCTTATAAGTGTTTTTGCGTCTACAGAACGGCTTGAAATTAGGAGTACTCGCATTTGCCTGGA